>VYXB01004459.1:647922-772933 GCA_013397135.1 Pachyramphus minor
GGGGGGGCGGGGGGCTGTCGTTTGAGTGAGCGGCCGACTGCGAGGTAGATGCGGTGCTGGGGTCGGGGGGGCAGGCAGAGTGAGGTAATAGACTGGGGTGCTCTTTGGCGTTTCTTGCTGCTCTTGTGATTGTTCGGTGTTTGTGCGGGGCTGACTCGAGATGCTGACTGAGGGCTTCGTCCCCACACACCGTGCTCTCGCACGCCACGCACTGGTACGAGCCGCTGCCCTGGCCGCTGCCGGTGGGCACGTGAAGCACCATCTCATGCAGGTTCGCCACGGACTGGCCGAAGAAGCAGAGGGACTTCAGGTGGTCGCTGGCCGCCTCCTGGTCACCAAAGCACGCCTGGCACTTGCGGCAGACCAGCTTGTACTGCACCTTCGGGACGATGAAAGGGTCGCAGAGGGAGTCCGCGCCCTTGCCTTCTGCTTCGGGCTCTTCTTGGGGTTTGGGCAGGAGGGGGGACACCTCGCGGGGTGCATTCTTCTGCTCTTCTTGCTTGGGGGGTTCTTTGGCAGGGTCTTTGTCCGGGGTGGCAGCCCCCGTGGGGACGGGGGTTTGGCTTCCTTTGGGCTGCTGCGCTTTCTGCTGTTGCTGCTGCTGCTGCTGCCGCTGCTGCTGCTGCAATGCCTCCTGCAGACTCTGCTGGTATTGCTGGTACTGCTGCAGCAGCGAGCCGGGTGACAGCCCCAGCAGCGCCTGCGACAGCGCGGGGCTGTAGGGGAACAGCCCCTCCATCCCGTACATGGGCTGCAGGTACCCGCTCTGCAGGGCGCCAGGGATCTGCGGGGCGTAGTAGGGGGAAAAGCCGGGAACGAAGTAGGGAAGGAACTGGCTCGTCAGCAAGGTGGTGGGGTCTGAATTCAGGGCGGCCTGCAGCGCCTGGAGCTGGGCGGGCTCCACCGCGTACTCCATGGCAGGCAGTGGGGCCGCAAGGGCGCCCGCCGGCGCCTCCCCCTTCTCCTTCTTGGGCCCTGGCAGGGGGTCCCCCTTCCCCTTGGGTGCCTTCTCCTTCTCTTTTGCCTTCTCGCTCTCCTTCTCCTTGCGCTGCGGCGGGGGCGGCTGCTGCGGCTGTGGCTGTGGGGTTGTTGCCGGAGGTTGCTGCGGGGCCACGGCTGCCGTGGCTTGTGCCGGGGTGGGCGAGCTCAGCGCGGCCGGGGGCTGCTTATTTGGTAATCCAGAGGTGGGGAGGCCAGGTGAAGGGACGCTTGTGCTGGGCAGCCCCATCAGATTGGGTTTGGGAGAAGTTAAAGCTGCAAGAGGGAGAAAGAGAGGTGAGGAGTCACTGAATGCTGGGCAGGCAGAAAGCATGAGGGTGATCCCAGGCCACCCCACAACCACTCCAGAGCCTCTGTCTCTGCTGCACAAGGGCACCAACCAGCCCAAGCTGGTGCTTTGCCACAGCATGGGGTTGGAGAGCCCATCCCTGCTCCCACCCTGGAGAATGGCTCCTGTCCTGCTCCACAGGCCCTGTGCCCTGGGGACACGCCCCCTTGGCCCTCACTGCCTGCAGCTGCCTTGGCTGCGCTGCCCAGCGGCGCTGACTGCGATGTCTGACAGGGACATCCACCAGTGCCTGGGATGCCCAGCACAGCTGGTGTGCTACTAACTCCTCTGAAATTCCCAAATTAATAACACTGATGTCAGGATCTGCTCTAATAGTCCTACACCAAAGGGTGGGAATGCTCAGTATTGCCACACTCCCACAGACTGGGAAGTCCTGGTCATGGCAACTGGGGACTGAACAGGCTAGACCAGAGTTATTTTGTCCTTATTAAGCTAGTGCTCACGAATCCACAAACCTCTGATGCAACCCCTTCCAATATCAGAAGCTCTGGGCACTCAGCTTCTAAGCAATTCCAGAGTTTATGTGGTGTTCAGACATTCCCCTTGGACACAAGCGTTGTGTTTTGGGTGGAATTAAAAGCACTGTGATGCTTCCTCATTAAGGAGATGGATAAATGGTGGAATGAGAAGCCTGTCCCTCTTCCCACCAGCAAGAATAGCCAGTAACAACACTGTCCCTGGTGCCTATTTCTGCTCTCACAGCTGACAGTGGTTAGGGGCAAGACATGTGCAGCTCCCAGAGTCACCTCTATTAGTCACGGCTGCTGCAGCTGGCAAATGTGCTCCTAAAGAGGAACGTTTTGCTTGGAAAGTCCCTCAATGCCATTTGGGGAAAAACCCCCCAGAAACAAAGCTCCAAAGTCCTGCTGGCCCAGCCTCATTTGCTCCCGGCTCTGGAGCAGGAACCTGCTCCAGGATCCACCAGCTGCAAAACCCATGAGCGAAACCCAACCTTTCCCTGATGAACCTGAGTCCCACTGCTGTGGTGGGGGCTGCTCAGGGAGCAGCCTGAGCAGGAACAGTGGCAGAGCCTGGAACCAGTTGTGGAGGCATGGCGACTTTTATTTTAGTTTGTACTACCAAGGAGCCACAGGAGGACTGGGAGGAGGGCGGCTGGAGCCGGGAGGGTTCAGCCATGTCTGATCCAAACCCTTCTGAAACCTGTGTCTGCTCCTGATGTGGTCCTGAGACTACAGTGATCTGTGACGGCAGGACAGGTACAGAGTGAGGCTCCACACAGCGGCCCCAGAGATCTCGGATAAGGGCACATTATGGATGGACACCACTGAAATGGATGTTCCCCAGCTGAACGTTCCTCAGAGGTTCAAGTGCAGGAGCGGCAGGTAATTCATAGTGTTCTTGGATGCATGGCCTTATCTGCTCTGACAGGCCCGGAGCTGCCGTGGCCTGACCTTTGGAGCTTTATCTAAAGGCCACAAATAGTCTGTTTGACTTTCTAAACAGCTCAGTCCTGTCTAGGCAGTCACTGACAGCATTTAAGATTCATCAGATGCAGTCCCATCTCCTCAAGACACATCCTGTGCTTCAGAGAAAAATAAAAGCAACAACACAGACTGCAAGAAAGTAATTTTAGCTGTTGTTATAAATTTAGGACACTAAGTAAACAGTGCACAGCAACCTGCAATAGGGTGACAACATGATTCACCAAAGAGATGCTCCTGTCCAAGTGCTCTGATATAAGATCTGTGGTGAGAACAGAAGGGTGGCATGGAAAATCCTTGGCATGCGCAAGGGCCCTTCAGACACACAGTGAAACAAGGCCTTTGGATCACATTTTCGAGGTCACTCCTGGTAACTGACCTGCACCTTCCACTGCCAGTGTTTGCTACATGGCTTAGACTTTCCACCTATTCACCAGGTACAAAGGAAAGGAGCATCCTCAAAAGATAAAGCCCAGTATCTGAGATTAGGCCACCCAAAGGACTACGCCAAATTTCATTTTTATGCAGCATTGTTACAAAAAATCTTATTAAAACACAAACTAGATTTGCCCCAGAACTACACTGTTGTTTGTTGAGAAAGTACTTTCAGGTCATGTCCACTCATCACTCAAACCCCATCCTTAGCTGCACTGGGATTTGTCCTGGAGGTCACCACAGGGACACATAAAGATGTCTGTCACCAATGATACCAGGCACACCATAGCTGTCCCTAGAAAGAGTTTAGATTTTTGAACACCTGGGATGGGACCACATAAACCTAATTTAATATCAAAAGGAAAGGAATAATGAACAATGTATTCAACACGTTAGTCCTTCTGTTCCGTTGGATAAATCCTCTATTTTCCACTTCCTTGGAGGTGTTTCAGGATTTCTAGTCTGTGGTAACACATAGAGACATGCAGCATGTCTAGACATTGCTCTAGTTCAGACTTTTGCTAGAAAACCTGAGTTGAGGAATTAAAGATAAAATACCTACTGCTTATTCATGAAGTCAACATGCTGGACTAATGGGCGGGGGATCCTGTTATCAGTCATTTCGAGGGAAAAACTGATTGCGCTAGAGATGCGCCAAGTGTGCCTGAGCAGGATAACACCTGTACCCACCTGTGTTGGATGGAGTGAAGCTGGGTAAGGATGGGCTGTTGAGGCCTGGGAGTAAGACTGGAGGGATGCCCTGGAGCGCTGGGTACGCAGCAGGAAGGTTCAGAGCTTGTAGGGGGGTGTTGTCAAACATGCCCTGCTGTTGAGCTGCCAGACCAAGAACCTCATTGGCTTTTTTGATCCGGTCCAGCTCCTGCTGAGCCATCAACTGACGTACAGTAGCTGGGTCAAAATACTCCTTTTCCTTATCCAACTGGCTTCCAATGGTTTCTTTAACTTTGGAGATATGCTGTTGAGAGAAGATATGGTCACGTACAGACAGCCGAGCGCTGTACTTGATGCCACACAAAGTGCACTCTGTTTTGGGTCCCTCGTAACTTGTTTGGTTTATACCAAAATGCTTGGCCATGCTGAGTTTTGACTTCTTCTCCTTTGCCCTTGCATTCTGGAACCAGACCTGAACAACTCTCTTTGGCAGTCCAATGTCATTGCCCAGGACCTCACACTCCAGCATGGTTGGTGTCCTGTAGTCATTAAAGCATGACTTAAGAACCTTGAGCTGGAGATTAGTCATCTGAGTGCGAAAGCGTTTCTGTCCGGGCCGGTCCCCGCTCTCGCCAGACTTGCTGGCTGAACCACTTGCGCCAGGGCTGGGTGAGCAGGGGTCTGCAAGGCTGGAGGTTTCACTGTAGTCCACGGTACCTTCATTGTCGTACTCTTTGCTGTAAAAGCTGGGAGCTGGGCTGACCAGGCCAGAAGACAGACGATCTTCATATTCAGACATTGCTATCATGGCGGCTTTTGTCAGACCCTCGCTGGGTCCTGATGTGGATTTGGTTTCGGTTGCAATCCCTGTTGCACTATCGTTGTCTGCGTTGCCTTCGTCTCCTGTGGTGGTGTCTGTGATCGCGGTGTTGACAGAAGAGCAGTCATCGTTGTCCAACTTTGTCTGGTCAAAGCTCAGATTGACTGAGGACATGGATGGACTCTCGAAGTCTTCAATCCCTTCCACCTTAATGGAGGACGGACTCAGCAGAGTTCGAGGTGACAGTTCCATGCTCTTGTTCACTGGGGAGAGAGGAACACTCTGTCCGTCGCTGCTAGTTGGTGGCATGTGGGAAAAGCTGGCTCCATCAAAGATGTCTCCCTTCATCTGGAGTCCGCCGTCGCAGTCCAGAAGCATAGCAGACAGCGTCAGGTTGTACCCAGCTCGCTTGGCCTCATGCCAGTGACGGGATCGGATATGAGCTTCCAGAGCTGTCTTTGCTTTAAAGAGAGCTCGGCAGAAGGGACACCTTCTGTGGGCTTGGGCCGGCCCCACAGCTCTGAACTGCCCCTTCCTCTCCCGTGCACGGGTGTTTTGGAACCAAACCTGCACCACGCGTTTCTTCAAGCCCACTTCATGTGCAATGTGATCCAGCATCTTCCGTGTAGGGTTGGAGTCGAGCAAATATTTCTGGTACAGAATTTCCAGCTGCTCGGGGGTAATGGTTGTCCTTAGACGTTTATCCCTTTGGGGTTCTTCTCCCCCAGTCCCACTGTCATTCTCTCCAGGGCTTGCGCTGGCCTTCTCCTCCAGCTTTCTCTTCAGCGTGTTCATGGTGGACGTTGGAGTTGATGGTGAGGTGGCCGAGCTTGCTGGAATCTGTGGTAACGTTCCAGACAGCAGCTGGCTCGCCAGTAGTGGATTACTGGGATCAAAAAGCATGAACGGCATATCCAGCGTTCTGTCCAGGAACGGGGGGTGGATAAACTGGTTCTGTGCACTCAGGAAATGGAGCTGCTGATGCTCCTGCCAATGCTCGAAGGAAGGAAATGCCAGTTTACACTGGTCACACTGGTATGGGATTAGTTGAGGAGGTAGGTTTGCCAGCTGCTGAGGGGTAGACGTGTGAATGGGTTTGAGGGAGAGGTGTGAGAGCTGAGATGGACTTGGGCTTGACTGTGACAAGGAACACTGAGGGGGTTGAGGGGGAGGAGGTGGCTGTTGCAGTGAGGAGGGGGAGGATAACTGTGAAATCTTTTGGTGTGCTGAATTTGTCTTTTGTTCTCCTTGGTCCTGTTGCTGCTGAGACTCTTGCTTTGGTTGCACTTGCTTCTCTTGGGTTTGGTTTTGCTGTGTACTTGGAGGTTCAGACTGCTTTGGTTTCTCATCTGTAGCTTCTACTTTAGAACTAAAGGTGGAGGAATCGTCTGCCTCTGCCGTGAGCTGCAGAAAAGCTGAGGAGGTCGTGTTGGCTGAAGATGTAGGTGTGCTGTAAGCTTGTGAGGGCATTGGTGTGCTGCAGGAGGAACTGGTTGGAGTCAAGAGCTCCATTGCATCCATAGAGTCTTCGTTCTGGCTATCATCCTGTCCATCCTCATCCTCATCTTTGTAACAAAGCTTTTTCTGGTGTTTAATGAGATCAAAAATGCGCTGAAAGACCAGACTACATTTTTTGCACTGGTAATTCAAGTTGCTTGTTCTAATGTACCTGTCATTTGTGAGCTCACGTCGCTCCCCATCTTTGCCTTCTCCCTGATTTTCATAGTTTTTTCTAGCTTTCTGACGGGCATTCTGGAACCACACCACTATAACACGTGTTGGGAGGTTCAGCAAGTTAGAAAGCTGCTCAAATTCATCGTCCTTTGGATAAGCATTGGCATCAAAGAAGTCCTGCAGGACTCTGAGCTGGTAGTCAGTAAAGCGTGTCCGAGAGGACCGCTTACTTCCCCAGTACTCCTGCTTTTGAGGCTCTGGAGATGGAGGCCGTGAGTCTATCTTTAGCTCTTCCAGGCTGGTAATGGGAGGGTTGCTGAAGTTGTATGGGGAGTCCTTGTTACGCTGACGCTCCTTGAACAGGGTGTTTCTGAACCAGTGCTTGATCACCTTCTGGGGCAATCCAGATTTGTCTGCCATCTCTTTGATCTGTTCCTCACTTGGGGAATTGTTAATGTCAAAATACTGCCGAAGGACTCTAAGCTGGTCATCGGTGATCCGTGTCCGTGGTCTCTTGTTCTGCTGCTGCTGGAGAAGGCTGGGGTTGAGCTGATGCTGGTACAACTGGGCCAAGTCGGCGGGCAGGGGATCTACAGGGCCCAGCTGGGGCGGCAGCTGCGCGGGTAACGTCTGCAGGGGCATGGTTTGCATCATGAGTGGTGAGAAGATGGGGAGCTCCATGGGCATGGAGAGCTGGGTGAGTGGCACAGATGGCTGGGCTGGTGCAATCGTGGGAGAGGTAATCGGTGGGGCAGAAGTAGGGATGGCAGGAGCAGCAGCCGGCTGAGGAGGAGCTGGAGGGAGCGGAGGCGGGGGCGGTGGAGGTGGGGGTGGTGGCTCAGGGGTCTGAGGCCGCAGTGGGTACAGTTTGTCGTAGTGTTCTCTGTACTGTTTGGCAAATTTCTCTAACTGCTTAAAGGGAAAGTAATGTTGGTGAACGTGTTCTTGGTGGCTCTTCAGGATGAGGATGTTTGAGAATAACTTGCCGCACGTATCGCACTCCAGCTTTTCCAAGTTCTCACCTTGGTCTGTCTTCCCATTTTTCTTCTGCACCTTCTGCTTGTTCTCGTTGTATTGAATGACGAGCTCAAAGCCAAAGTTTTCCAGCAAGGCTTTGGTGGCATTGCCCCTTGCATCAGAGGCGATCCGTGGGGGTAGGATGGAGGGCTCTGAACTGCTGCCTGGCACAAAGTCCTTCTTCTCTTTGGGCTTTAAGTTATCAGGCAGAGTATCCTTCAATGTTACATTATTGTCTACCCTCTCTGCGCTTTCCCTTTCCCGTGGGGTTTCTTTATCTTTCTCCTTCACTATGGATTTATTCTTCTTCTCTGGGTGCTGGCTCTGCTGTAACAGGACGGAATGGGGTTGTGATAAGGACAGCTGACCTTGCTGCTGCTGCAAGAGCTGTGGATGGCTCTGCTGAGGGAGCTGAACTTGTGCCTTCAGGTCCTCCAGCAAAGTTGGACCCGTCCCAGTCAATGTCAGTGCACCGCTGGTGACAGGCAAGCTGACTTCTGGATTGAGCTGGAACTCGGCACTGGGGATGTAGAATGGGAACAGGAGATGCTGCTGCTGCTGCAACTGCAGAAGGGTCTCGGTGGTCATTGGAAAGTGCGGCAAAAGTGCTGGGTTGAAGAGCTGGGACTGCAGGAGAGCAGCTTGCTGCTGCAGCTCCTGCTGCAGGTGGGCCTGGACCTGGGCCTGTGCCTGTGCCAAGGTTTGGGCTTGTTGCTGCTGTTGCTGCTGCTGCCTGGATGCAATCATGTCTGCCAGTTTCTTGCGGTTCACCTCTTTGGGCTCCGAAGGGGAGGAGATGTTAGTGCTTACAGGGTTACCCAGCGGAGGAATTCCCATGCTCTCGCTGGACACCTGATTGAGCAGGCTGGGAATGGGAGTGGTGCCTGAAGTGCTCGTGCTGGTGGTTGCAAAAGCATTGCTGTTGCTGGCACTCACGGGGCTCGGTGTGGACGAACCCAAGGAGAGGCTGCTGCTGCTGCTGTTGCCAGCCCCGTTGCTGCTGCCGCCCGCCGCCTCCAGCTTGGCCGCGCGAGCCTTGGTCTGGTGCAGGACAGACCTCATGTGGATCTCCAGGGTCGAGCTCTGGCTGTAGGCCACATTGCAGGTGTTACACTTGAAAGGTTTGTTGTCTGGGCTGCTGGTGGGCTCAGGTTGCCCAGTAGCAGACTCTTGGAGGGCTCGTTTCAGTTTATGCAGATGAGAAACTGAATTGTAATGGACCAGGAGAATGTTCTTCTGCGTGAAGGATTCCTTGCAGACTGTGCACTTGTATGGGCGAGACGGATCTAGGAATTTCTCCATAGTGAAGTTAGGGCCCTTCCTGAAGGGTAAGGCCCTTTTTGGTTCTGAGCCAGAGTCCTCCTGCACTGAACCAGAATCGCTGCCTGTTGGGCTCTGCTTATCTTCCAGGTCGCTCTCCTCCTCCTTATCTTCCTCAACTATTATTGTGTGGTCCTCTGCAAGTGAAGGGTCACCCATAGCAAGGAGGTCTCCATTGACCAAGAGACCACCATACAGCTGCTGAATGTCGGCCTCACTCAGCTCCAGGTGGCTGGTTTCCAGGTGCTTCTTCAGGGCCTGGAAGGTTCGGAAGCTGCGCTGACAGAGGCAGCACATGGTGGCTGCCCGGATGACGTGGTACTGGGAGTGGAGCTGCAGCTTCTCAATGGTTTTGAAGGCCAGGCTGCACTGGTTGCAGCGGTACTTGTAGACATGGCGGTCAGAGACCGGCAGCTGAGGCCGCTTGGCGTGGACATCGTTGAAGTGTGTCTGCAGGGCTGCTGAGCTTTTGAACACCTGGCTGCACCCCTTCTTCCAGCACAGGAAGCCAGAGTCCTCCCGGGCAGCGCTTGGATCGGCTGGAGCAGGCTTGGGGTCCCCGCTGTGCTCTGCACTGTCTGATGGCAAAAGGCTCTTTCCCGTGTCCTCAGAGATCTCTGTGAAAACAGAATTAGAGCAAATCCAAAAATTACACCAGCACACCAGGGTGGATCAACACTCCCTTTCAGTCCTGAATACGTCTTTGTTTTTTTCTCTCAAAGACAATGAGTATTTCTAACATTTCTCCTCTATCTTCATTCATTTATTTCAATACCAGCCCATTACCCTCATCATGGCCCATTGCATAAACCCACACAATTTACTTCCTTGCACACTTTGAATATCTGGATGATTCACACACACACATCCCTTAGTGCATTTATCACCTTCAGTTCTCCCTTTCAACTGAAGGCCACTCTGCCACCTCTGTCTTTACTGCCTATTTTCGAAAAAGAGGGTTCATCGAACTGAACACAGTATTTGAGTCTTGGTCCTACAAAAGCTATAATCTACAGGAATGAAACTGGTCCCTGACCAGGTGATACAACTGGGGGAGTGGTGGGACCATGGACCTCACTGATCTACACTCACCAGGCTGCTTCCCCAGCTCCTCTGTGCCCGAGTTACCATCCTTCTCTGGAGCGGCTGCTGGGAGGAACATGCTGCTGGGCATCATCACCTCAGGCGTTGTCACCTGGAGACAGGGGGAAAGGACATGGGGAAAAGAAAAACACAGGAAAATATTTTAACATCTTCAGTGGCAAAACTAGACATCGGTATTGTGAAGTCAGAGGTGTCACTTTTCACAGCTCACTGAAGACTCGTATTTATTAGACAAAGCTCACATCAGTCAAAAGTGTTTCTACAGTTACATTTTGGACATAATTAGCAGTGCACACTTGAAGAATAATCTTATTATTAATATTTTTCCTTTATGTAGAATTCAGACTTTGATCACTGACAATGTTTTGTCATGGGCTGTGAAACTTCTTGTGCAACCAATTAGGTAGATAAGTTGAAAGGCCCACCTTAAGCTGCTGAAAACATAATAAGGCCCCTAATTAAATCATACCTCGTAAAGTACACTGTAATCTTGAACCAGAGAGCATTGCAGCACTGTTTTCAAAGTGTATCGATGCAGAGAAAGGAGGGGCATGAGAAAGAAAAGTACAAATACAGAGAGAGGTGACAAAAGAAAGGATGAATAAGGAAGGACTAAAAAGAAAGCAAATTGTGAAATGAAAAGCTTTTGGTAACCCTTTCCTTGCTCTGAATGATGTATTCCCTTTGCCCCTCTTCACGTCTTTGCCTATATCCTGCACCAGCAAAACCAGTACAGTGCTGGTTTTGGTGTGGGAACACCCACATTTCTAAGCAGCTGGAGAGTCTGCATGGCTCATCTGGAGAGGCCCTCTGGAAGAGCTAAATGCACACACTCATCCTGTTCTGGAAAACCATTTCTTTGGATGCACCTGGTCACACACAGACACATAAATAACCTCGCCAGCAGCATGCACATGGCGACACATGGACACGAATGTCCTTCTGAATGTCCAGAGCCAGAGACTTACACCACTGGAATGCTGCCTCACAGCACCTGGACAGACAGACCTGTGTCCCCATCACCATCCATTTATGTTCCAGCAGATGGCTGCCAGTGCTGGTCAATGCCTGTGGCAAGGGAAGGCACCTCTACAGCCTCAAGCAGCTGCCCACGCCACCCCACTGACAGCCAGGGAGTGCTCCCCTTTCACCAGGTACTCCTGGTGATGCCTGTGCTGCTTCTGGTCCCAACCTGCTGCTGCTAGGAAGGTGAGGCACAACTGAACACTCCCAGACAACTGTGCTTCCTGGCAAAACAAGCCTCTCTATCCTTCTGCCAGATACAGAGAGAGCACCTGAGGCCTGGATTTCAGGAGAGAGAGAGAGCACATGCAGTGTCTTTCTGCACAGCCAAGGACCACAGGGCTCTGGCTGAACTGCAGGAGATGGGAGCACACCTGTGGTGAAGCTGAATCTGGAAAATCTCAGGATGAAATCGTGGCACAGGAATGGCTGCAGAACCTTGACCTCAGACATGAGTGATGTGGAGCTCCCTCCCATTCCTAGGACAGCTGGTACATGGAGGTGAGTGCTGGGTCCCATGGATGCCAGCAAGGAAGGCAGCTGACACATCCCAGGAGGGAAGCTGAGCACACCAAACTCACTCCACCTTTTACTCTAAGCAAGAGTGTGTCTGATGGCTGCGGGTGGTGGGTTGGGAGACCTGAAAGGTCACTGGTTAATTCCCAGTACCAGGGCTCGGAGGACAGGGACAAGCAGGGAGGCCAAGGAGGGAAGGCAAGAAGAAACCATCCCTCTCAGCTTTAGCAGCAGGGAGAGCGCTTTCCTAGGATCTTTAGGAATTATGAAAAATAAATCATGAGAAATTAAAAAAAACCCCAACAGAGTAGAAAAAGAATAAAATTATCTAACACCTCAGCTGCACATCATTATAGAGCTGTGGCTTTTCATAGGCGTTACAGTACGGCAGCCGTCCCCACCACCATGCTCAGTACGACGGATCAGTAATTGTTTTCATACACTTTAATTAGAAAAACTCAGATGGCTATGAATAATAATGGAAAAGAGAGACTTTTGCACTTGAAAGGTTGAAGTCAATCAAGTGTGAATGACGGCAAAAAAGAAAAAAAAAAGACACCAATTCATCAGGCCTCTGTTGTCTCGCCGCGTCTTTAATCATAATTCCTGATTGGGATTCAAGAAGGCAGTAAGCAGCGGTTCTTTGTCTGCCTTCACCTTCCGTCAATTAACTCTCCCCGAAATATAATCATCAACCTCACATGCTCCTCTGCATCTTAATCTGGGGCTCCAAACCACTAAGTCCTGCCCTATATGTGTTTAAGTAATTACCTTTATCTACCTGCATCTCCACAGCCACCATTCCTTCCCTTCCATCCACCCTCCCTCCACCATAGGGGAAAAAAAAAAAAAACAGGAAAAAAAAAGGGGGGAAGAAAAAAAAGGCTATGGTACATTAAATTGCTACAGGCACAAAATCCCCAAAGGCAAGCAGAAAAAAGCTTGGGAAAAAGTGCAAGGCAACTAGAAATTCTGGATATGGATGTGGGGAACTGCAGCAGTGCAGCCACAGGGGCTTGCCCTGGGGAGCAAACCCCTGGAAACAAAGCACTGGCCAGCAACTGGACTCACTGAGGTCCTCTGGATTCATCCAGGCTGCTCCTGCCTCTTTCCTACACCATTATCCAGAGCAGGACCCTCTGCCCTTTCATCCCCACAGACCAGCCCCAAGCAGGTGGCAAAGATACAAGGAGTGCAAAGGGGCTGCATGTCCCAAATTATTTTGCACTGACATGTAATTCCAGACTGCCCCTTTTGTAGGTTCGTCCTTTTACACTGCAAACCCATCTGAGGACACCCTGTTTCCTTGGACCCACAGAACTCGCCTGGCACACTGTGACTGCGTTTCATATAACCCAAGAGCAGGGGCACAACGGGGCAGGAAGGTGCAGTGCCCCCAGCAGGTGAGGCAGGAGCAGTGCTCTGTGACATGGCATTTGGTACAGCAGATGTATTTCATGGCATTAACTGTTCCAGTGATTGAGAGGGCCGTGTTTATCTGGAGCACAGCCCGTGTTAGCATGTGTGGCTGTCAAATGCTCTCCACCTCCCTCTCACCTGTGCAGGTGATACCTGGCGTATCATCTTGGCATCCCTCCTCGGCTCAGCATCCCCCCCCGCCCTTGATTCCTGTCTCCCTGTTTAAATGTCTCCTCAACACCGTTTCACGACAGCAACATGTCAGTCAGTGTGAGCCGTTACTAAAACACAACTCTACAGCTGTGAGTTTAACAAATGTGGTTTGTCTCCTCCCTTCCCTTCTCCTGCACACAGCTGTTCTTCTCTGTCTAACACCAAACCATATGCATTGCACGGCTGCAGCCACCATCTCCTGGCCCACAAGCCACCCACAAAGTCTCTTCCAGCATGGCAGCTCTGTCTCAGTCACCCCAGATCCACCTCTGTGCACAGCCTGAGCTCACCACTGCCTGTGGTTCTGACAGCTGAGGTCCCTCTTGGTTCTCCCAGTGTTACCACACAGAAGGTCCTTAGAGGATGGGAAGTTGTTGGACAAGCCTCTCTGCTTCCAAGGACCCTTCCTTTTGGGTGAAATTCAGACCCCTTCAGCAGATGAAATTTCTTTATGAAGATGAGATCCATGGACAGGCAGGGGTACCCCACTTCAGTGGCCATTTCTATGGATGAGGTGGCCTACAGGGGACTGTTACAGAGCACCCGAGGGCTGATAAGCCACGTCACCTGCCTCCCTCTCCCTCCAGTATCCTCAGCAGATGACACATGCCCTGACACCTACAGACCTGTCATCATCCTGGAGAACGACCAGCGGGTCCACTCTACACCAGAGACACTCTCCAGCAGTGACAAGCGCAGCTCCTGCCACCACCAGCTCTACTGGATTTTTAACAACTGACTGCAGAACTGCCTGATGGCAGGGCTGGAGGCTCAGAGCCCAAGACCCACCAATATGGCACCCATATATTCCTGGCACATCCAAAAAATTACTCTTGGCCAGCAAGAGCAGCCAGCTTCCCTCACACTACACCTGCCTGCGGTGTCTGCAGACCCAGGCACCAAATGTAGGGACAGTTCCTCCAAAAATGCCCCAAAATGCTGAAATCATGTGGCTCTGAAAAGAAAACCTCTACAAGGAGTCTGAGGAGATACATCACTGTCCCCATGTCCATGCAACCAGGGGGAATACAGACAGGAGGCAAGGTTCCCCACCAGACAAAGGAGGTAATTTCCATTACAAAGAGAGAGAGAGGGTGCTGGAGTGAAAAGCTTCATTAGACTCCGAGAGGCAAAGCGATGGCAGTATACCAAGGTCACTTCTAATTTAGACCATCTAATTGGCAAACATGGCTCCAAATGGCTATCATCTCACAGGGCTCAGAATTAATGAAGCCCGATTATTTTCATTACCTTCATCCGAGATGGAGAATGAGACAGAGAGTGAGAGGGAAAGGGGGGAGAGGGAGGGGGCGAGAAGGAGGGAGAGAGAAAAATTGAATGACAGCAGAAGGGAGAGAGCAATAAGAAAAGACAATGGGAAAGAGAGAAAAAATGTAAAGATAGCAAGAGGGGGAAGTGAGATGGTAGGGATGGGCAGGAATGACTCCTGAAGAAAGGGAGAAAAGATGGAAAGATGGCTGGAATACTGGGAAGATTGAGGAAGAGAAAGCTGACAGCAAAGATGATGGGACAGGAATGTGCAGAAGGATAAAGCAGACTGTGGGAGGAGGGAGAGCTCCCACTCCCAGAGGCTCTCGGGAAGCCGTCCTCTCTCCCAGCCCCAGCCCATCAGTCTTGTCAATCGCCTGCACGGGCGAACTGCACTTCACCCTCATTACGGGGCCCTGTGGAGCTGAGCGGGACCAAGCAGAGGCTGTAATGGGAAAGATGGAGCCTGGCCCTGCTCAGAGTGGCTGAGATGCCACGGACAGCAAACTTGGCCACATGCATCCACCAGCTCCATGGAAGGGAAGCTGCAGGAGGTGGGGGGGATGGTGTGAGCCCCAGCCTCTGTCCCTGTGTGGCACTGGGGGAAGGTGTGCTCTCCATTCCCCTCATCCAGCCTTGCTAGCCCCCATCCCTGCACCAGGGCCGGCGGGAGGATGCGGGGGTCCTGTGGGACAGTCAGCCTGGCTGCTCACTGATATGAAAAGGAGGGAGCACGACCAGGCAGCTCTGAGATGCTGAGTGCAAGCAGGAGCCGTTACCATGGCAACAGACATATTAGACACTGCAGGTTCCTGAACGGCGTCTGATAAGGTGTTATTAACTGGAGCCTCCTCCAACGCTGAGCACAGTCACACTGTGTCGAGAGGGACCCAGTTACAGGGATGCAATTCCCTTGCAGTGACACCAAGACCCAACTCATGTGTCAAACCGAGATGGGATCTTCCTGAGAAAGAGCAAAATTAGGACCCTCTGATGCTGTCATGTTCTGCACAAACTGTACTGATTGCTCAAAATATTTGTCACAGAATACAGAAAGACCCACTTCTTGACCCTGTAGTGTGAGACCCAGAGCAAGAAAGGCAATCCTCCTCCCCAGATGTGTCTCTAGGCGCCAAAGGGAACAGCCAGTGGCAATGCAAGGTGGGGAAACCAGAAACAAGCATGAGGATGAGCGTCATGGCTGGGCTAGTCTCTGCCGATCCCAGCAGTCCCCCGGTTCTTCTCCAGCACAGAAGCTGTGCTCACCCAAGGGACTGTCCCTGACCTCCCCTGCAGGGTGTCCTGAGCTGCTAAACAAGGGGCTCCTGCCAGTCCCCCATATCGTGGAGGACACAGACCTGCCTGAGGATGCACCAGCCCAATGCTTCTGCTCCAGAAGGTGTATCTTGCCCACAGCCTGGCTCAAACCACACCACTCCACACCTGCAAAACAGCTACCCTGAGCAAACTGGCTACGCTCACTGGCCTAAGGAAGGTGCTCACCTTTTGCTTGCTGCTCTTAGGAAGTCAAAACATCTGCCAATAATGTAGTAGAGGCAAGCAAGAGTCGTTCAAGCCCACAGAAAGCATTTACACACTTGAGAAGCACCAGTGAAACAGATGCAGGCCGCAGAGGCCACAGTCTCTGTGATGTAACCCAGGCACACGGATGGCCTGCAGAGCAAAGCCATGTCCTGCTGAGCCCTGAGGAGACAGGCAGCTGGTAAAGCAAAGCGGGAAGAAGCATAAAGGTATTTATGGAGCAGGAACTGGAATGGGCTGCCCAGAGAGCCTGTGGAATCTCCTTCCCTGGAGATACTCAAATGCTGTCTGGACATGATCCTGAGCAACATGCTCACGTGACCTTGCCTGAGCTGGGAGGCTGGACTGGAGGAGCCCTGGTGGTCCCTCCTAACATTAGCCATCCTGTGATTCCATGACTGTCTTTGAGAGGAAGTCACAAGAGAAATCACAGAATCATAGAACTGTTAAGTTGGAAAAGACCTTTAAGATCAAGTCCAACCATCAACCCAGCACCGCCACCAGGTTCAACCGTGTTCTCAAGTGCCACATCCACATGTTTTTTTTGAACACCTCCAGGGAGAGTGACCCCACAGCTTCCCTAGGCAGTTTGTGCCAGAACTTTACAAACCTTTCTGTGAAGAAATTTTACCTAAAATGCAATCTAAACCTCCCCTGGTGCAGTTTGAGGCCATTTCCTCTCACTACTTTTTACCCAGGTGAAGAGACTGACCCCACCCCCCTCCTTTCAGGGAGTTGTAGAGAGGAAGAGGGAGAGAAAGAGAAGATGAGAGAGCTGTAAGAGAACAGCTGGGCCATGCTGTGTGTGCTTGCCCAGAAGATGTCACAGGAGGGAGCTGATAAATAACATGAGTATTACAACAAACAGTGTTATACACCTCCACTGCCAGGAATCAGCAAAGAAGGGAAAAAACAAACATAAAAAGAGTGTGAGAAAAAATCACAAAGAGAAAGAACTGGCAAAATAAAAGCTTATTCTATACACTTGGTGAGAAGTTCTTAAATGCAGAGATGATCTTCCCTCAAAGATTACACCAAAGAAAAAAGAGTGTATAATGTGACAACACATCCCATCAGCTGCTGCATCTTCCAGAAGCTTCTGTGCAAGCTGCCGTCCCACGCAGTGACCTCATCAGGTGAAGGAAATTGTATTTATCCTAACCTCTTCACAGGGAAATCCCTCAACACTTCTGCTCCACAGGGCTCAAGCTCAGACACAACATATCAGGATGGGATGAACCTCAATGGCAGAGCCCTGACAGGTGAAGGAGCTGCCCACCACAGCAACCCCTGCTCCTCACCTTTGTGGGGATGGCAGCGGCCACACTTGCCTAAGCAGCCACTTACCGTCATGATGAGTTTCTCCACACAGTCAGGTGACACACTGTGCAGGTGGGTGAGGTGCAGCTGCAGGTGGATCTTGTTATTCAGCATGTCCTGGCAGAGTGGGCAGCGGAGCATGGGCTGCACCGAGTGCTGGGTCATGGCATGCACCCGCAGCCGGTTCACGTCTGCGTTGCTGTACTTGCAATACGGACACTGGTACATCTGCGGAGAAGACAAATGAATCACACAGCTGTTCCAGCTGCTGCTTTCCTCTTACAGCCAGGCTTTAATAATTTGATGCCTTTTCCGAGCACCAGTTATCGCCTTTCATCCTCCTTCTCCCATTTTATTCGTTGCTTTTGGCACATTGGAAACAAATTACCTGCACAGAAAGCTGGGTTCTTCCGCCTTACCTGCTCTGATTTGGTCTCCTCTGAAGTTTTTGACCATTTAAAGGAGAGAGGCGACTCAGAGCTGCTGGGAAACGATATCCGCTTAGAGGACGCTGGAGGCTCCGTCAGCTCCTTCTCTGCCTGGCTGGCTGGTGCTGCAACAAAAAGTGATTTACATCAGGAAAACTCCAAATAGGTCTAGGTTGGACAGTGCTTCCATTTGCTGCTCGACACACACCCCAAGGACCTGGAGGAGGATGAATACTGACTAAGTCCTACAATGCACACTTGGCCAAAACCAGTTCATTCTTGCTGATGATCTCCCACAGCACAGGAACGGTGTGACTGGTGACCAGAGACAGAGAGATCTCAGCTGTTTCTGGGGGCAGGAGGGCCTGGGCCTGTGCCTGTGTCCAACGCACAAATTCTTGGCCAGACGTGAAGGCCCGTGTGCCACCTTCAGGGGCAGCTGGACTGACTCAATGAGGCAGAACTCGTACCCTTGGCTCAAACAGGACATTTTACGCATGGACACTCTGGAATATGTCTGCCCTGTAGAGCGCTGGTGGTTATGGCTGTCAGCCCAACCAATGGCACCCGTGTTGGCAGCAGTGGCACTGCTGGGACGGCTCCGGCCAGCTCAGCCCATGCTTCTGGAGGAGTGTGCATCTCTGGTGCTTCCCAGCATGTGGGCCTGCCAAAATCCCGATTTTGGTGGGACCTGGCTTATGGGACCCAGACACTCCCATCTTGTCAAGCTGAGGAAAGGCCATTTCATTCCATCCAAACAGAGAAAGGCAAATGAGTGCTGAAGTCAACAGCAAAACACTCTGTGAGTTGTGGCCCTGAGAGAAGCACATCCCTGACCTTTCCCCTCCCCCGAACCCTGGCTGCCTGCAGTACATAAATTTGTGGGACATCTATTATTTAAAAACTGTAAGGACAAGTATATTATACACAGCCCCCGTCTCCTCCTCCCCGAACACACATTCATAACAGTACTTTAATCTGTCTCGAATCGACTTCAAACCCATTTCGCCCTTAATGGGAGTTATTCATTTTCACTTGAAAGGTAATATCTGACAGCTGGATATTTAATATGATGGATCGGCTGCCGATTAACAAGGCACTGTAGCATTCTCAGGCCGGTCCCCCACACTTTTCCCCCTGTCTCCTACTCTCCTTGTGAACCTGCTGGTATCTGCTCCTTGTTTCAGAAGATGCCGTTACAGTCAGATCCCAGCACACTGCTTCCTTCCCAAAGACCCTTCAGTGCACTGGCATAAGCTGTATGTCCAAAGTTACCACATCACAGTGGGGACTACAATCCCCATTTCTAACTGCCTTCCCTGACAGTCCCCACCTCTGCATGTTCAGTTAAATAGAGGCAAAGTAAGTTCCAGGAGAAGGAAAACAGGTATTGCAAACAGGTAACGGTAGTGTCAGAGGGAGGCAGGGATTGGAGGAGCTCTGGGATCACCAAGTTCCTCCTGGTAGGCTTGGAGGTGATCTCATACCCTGCAGTTCTGCCAGCTGCACACCTGGTGCTTCAGTCCTGGCTGGGCACCAGTCTCCATGCATGGATGTACAGTCCTGACCATATCTGAAAGCCAAACCACAGGACTCCGCTGTGCAGCCAACTCCATGACAATGTCCAAATCAGGCACCTCCTTGCATAAAACACTTCTGCAGCGTCAGTGCTGACTGACAGACACCAACACAGATCCTTCTGCCCCTGTGCAATAACAGCCCTGAGCTCTGCTCAGCCCACTGCTTGAACCAAGACCCTCCCTGGGCTTCAGAAGTGGAAAGGGGTTAAAAGGTGTCTGCAGAGCCAGAGTTGGCTTTCCTTGCTTCCTAGAATAAGCGTGCTTGGAGCATTGGCACGTAGCACCACCTCGCTGCTCCTCTGCTGGGGAATGCAGTCCCTCCTGGAAGGTTTGGGGAGGCAGAGATCACCACTGACAGCCAGCTCATTTTGCCTTAAAATACCCTGCCTGAGCCCTGTGTGATGTGAGGGGCCCTGGTCAGGAGCCTGATCACGGCTGGCATGGTCCACTCCTTGGTGTGACCTCAGACACTGAAGCGCCAGCCCTGATCAGGCAGTTGGACATTGGGACTGGCAGCTGGAGACCCCAGGTCTGTCAGGGCAGTCAGGATCCATGTGAGCCCTGCTCCAGCCCTGCGCCAGGCTGGGACAGTGACAGTCACGGCTTCAGGTCCCCTTGGACCTTCCTGCCCGGAGTGGTGACTGGGTTCTCCCTGTGTTTCTGCACCAGCTGCTCACTGGTGGGGTGTTTTTGGATACAATGACGGAATTCAGCTCAACCAGCAGCTACCCACAGGCTGCTGAACACCAGCTGCAACGTTGGGAGTCATGACAGGGTGTTTTCTCATCTCCTTTCTACTGGGAAGCAGCCTGCTTAGAATTAGTAACAGGTAATTAAAATGTACTTTTCCTCACCATTACTAAATGCACTTGATCCAACCCATAATTTTAATCCTTCAAAACCAGAATTACTGATGACTGTCCAGACCAAAGAATAACTGATTTGGTGCAGTGTTCTGAAAAATGCACATGGAATATTTGTTCTAAGTTTTTTGAGTTAACAGCTCAAGTGGGAATTTTAACACTGAGACCAAAGTTTATTGTTGATAAACAAGCAAATGCATGAAGTGACACATTCAGTCCACATCACAGATCAGAGGAATTAAGAATTCTCTGCTGCCTAGAGAAACGAGGACGCAGCTCAGCACCTGCCTGCAAAGCTCCCAGCACGGTGTGGGACCTTCTGTCTGTGCAGAGAGGACAGGACAGAACATCCTGGGCTCAAAATGTACAAAGAGCCACGGCCTTGAAGGGCTGTGAGGCACTGGAGCAAATGGAGACATCACCTGTACCATGACCACAGGCCAGCATCTCGCTTCCAGGTCCAGGCCTTACAGGGCAGAAAAAGGAATTTGGTTTAAAGTATGACATATGCCTACATATTGGATAGTACTATTACATAGTTCTTTAAATGGATTTAGTTCATATTTGATGATTCGGAGGAACATTTAAATCTAAAATCTAATAAAATTTCTAAACTAATGTCCTCTAAAGCCAAGTGTGACTAGACAGTGCTGCTACAGCACTTCTGGAGACCTACTGATCTTCTCACTCTCCTCAGCAGCTTCTGCTTTTCAGACGAGGAGGAGAGATCCTCCCCAGCATTATTCCGGAGGTGAGATGGGCACTTCCTTCAAAGTGGGGACCTTTCCTTTGCTCCAGAGGGAAAGCCAGTATGGGTCCCCCAAGCTCCTGCTCTCCATCCTGGTGGGAAGGGAGTTGCCACCCACCTCTCAGACATCAGAATCTTTTAGCTAAAGTACCACTGACAGCCCCTTCATCTAAACTTCCATCTCCCAACCCAGCAACATAATGGAAAAGCCAATTAAATGATTATTAATTCATGTTGCTTTCCGTAAGCTAGAGGTTCTCATCTCCCTGCATTCCGTAAACCAGCTTGCCACTTGCCCTAGAAATTTACAGTGGGGTTTCTGCTATTGCCACTGATTTAAACACCATCACACCCCCCAGCCTCCAAAAAGTTCCCTGTCATGAAGTCCAGCTGCTGGCCTGGAAAACTTCTCAGCGGGACCAGGGAACTGTGCTTTCACTGCTCAATGGAAAATAACATTCTGTATTTGGGGGTGCTGCCTGCCCCAAACTTCCTTGATGTGTTCTCAGAGCCATCATTCAGCATCACGAGCCCTCGGACCAGCTGAAGCCACTGCAGTGCCACACAGCCTTCCACGGGTAATGCCCACGGCCACTGTCCTGTGCCCTTACAGCACCTGCAGCTGTCCTGAAACCCAGGGTTGGTTTACCCGTTTCACCCATTCTCCAGGAACTGCCATGACCCAGGAGCACCCAGAGCTCCTCGGGACCCTCAGGGAAGGGTACGGGGCACCCAGCGGTGCCACAGCGCTGCCGCCTCCTCAGTAACACGTGGGTCAACGTTTCCTCCTCAAATAATGCCTGTTTAATTCTTTGTTCCCTGAACGTACCTTCCGTTCTAATCAGCTGCTGTAGCCACACTACCAGGCCTGTGCACTGCCTGTTGCTCTACAGCATTTCTCAGCTCTGTATTTGACAATAACACGATCGACAGGTAAACACCCCCCCGCACGCTCGGCACGCGCACTCTGCGCCCGCCCTCGCTGCCGCCTCGCACAGCTCTGGCCCTGAAAATGGCCGAATAATTTGTTTTTCTAATGCTGTGTCATACCTTCCTGCCTGCAGCGAGTACCCACAGCTGAATTACTATTAAATATTCATATCACAGTACCCAGAAGCCCCGGCTGCCACCAGACTTCCCTGCCTCGCTCCATACGAACACAGAGCACCCAGCAGACGCTGTGGTGAGATGCCAGGCAGCACCAGGGGCATGTGGAGGCGGTGCTGCTTGGTACCATGGGCACCATGGACCTTCCCCATGGCCCCACAGCCCAGTTCAGCTCCCCCAGCACCCACGGATGCTACCAGAGCCCAGTATGCCCCAAGCCCAGCCAGCCACTGCATGTAGCCACCTGGAGCTGCCTCCCAGGAGCCTTTTGAATATCCTTGGAAAAACAGTTAGAGGCAGCTTCCCATCCCTTCTCCCAGGTTTCCCTGGTGCAGGCGCCAGTGCTGAGAGAGGCTCCATCATGCCCCTCGTCCCCTTCCTCCCAGCCTCTCAGGCCCCCAGAACATCCCGGCCATTAAGTGCTCCACAAACGCCAGATATTAAAAAAGCAGCAAAAAGCAGCCGGGGGGAGGGGCAGGAATAGATTTCCGTCAGGATGTGCCTGACCTGTTTTTTTCAATTTCAGTAATTAGAAAGGCAGTCGGCCTGTAGGAATTATTCATAAACTGCAGGAGCTGTGCAGTATACATTTATGTTAAACATGTCAAAGCCGATTGAAATCATGCCTGCCAGCACCATAGTCCATAAACACACTTTTCTGCAACAATTTCCCAGCTCTCGGCAGCCCATTAATACCTCCTTTAATAGCAATCTACCACGGATTTGAATCAGGGACGCTCCATTGCACTAATTGCTCTGTTAGGTGAGCATCATGGATTAAAAAAAAAAAAAAATCATTAACAAAAATAAAAGCCCTTCAGGCCAGTCCTCCAGAAAGATTTCATTTCAATCTATATTTTAAGTAGACTTTGTTTCTTGTTTTTGTGGAAAAAAACCCTGATATTCTCTGAGTGCCCAACAGACAGTGCATTAAGGAAGTCTCTGGTAGCCAGGTCACTGCTGGTGATGGGTTTCTCGGTCATAGACACAGACCAGCATCACCCTGAACCTCAGAGGCCTCGTACTGGTCTGTCCTGGCCTGATCCTGGTTTCAGCTGAGTATCCATCATCTATATCCTGCCTTAAAAATGTAGTCAGGATCAGCCACAATACCTTTTTCCCTTGCTGGTTTGCTTGTGGTAAATCTCACATTAGTCATGACAAGATAATGTCTAATGCTGAGCCATCAAGCACAGAACATCTCCCTACTGCAGCACAGAGGTGGGCACAGAGCAGCTCTCTGTTCCAGTGAGGAAGCACTGGCACCTTCCAGAACCTTGTAGGAGCTACAGAGAAGTCTGCAAAAATCAAGATCCAGCGAGTCCTTATTTGGGATGGAGTTTTCCACGTGTATACTCAACTGGAAAATATCACCTTAAGAAATGTTTCTGCTTCATATTATTCCATTTTAAAATAAACACAAAGAACGAATCGATACATTTATTTTGCAGTTGAGCCATTTCGACAAATTCACAACAAAACCAGAATTTTTCCCCCTGGTGCTGAGACTGACCCCGGCTGTACCCGGGCCGTACCCACTGTGGCCCAGCCCCTCACCCCTGCATCAGGGCAAGGAGCTGGGCACGGGAACTCAGCATCTCCTTACAGATCTCACAAACCTTTAAGAAAGTGGGAGAAATAAACCCCCAGTGCACAGTGAGGAAACCGAGGCACAAAGGGGAGCAAATTGCTGAGGAACATAATGATCAAATTGAAGGTGATGAGCAGCAAACAGGTCTGTTCCCCTCCCCTTCCACACGCCAGTCACTGGCTTTGAGTCTGCACCTCTCCCGCCCCCATCTCCACCTTCACAGAGTCGTCTGGCTCAGAGGCTCCTCTGAAGGTCAGCCAGTCCATCCAAAGCAGGATAGACTGTGCCTGCCTCATTCCCGACAGCAGCTCCTCTAATCTTCTTGAAAGACCTCTGAGGAACCTTCCCAGAAAACCCACTCCAGTGCTTCACAGGCTGTACAGGATTTTTTTTTTATTTATTATCTAACCTCAATCTTTCTCCCTTCAATTTAAGCCCATTGTGTCTTGTTGTCTGTATCCTCAACACGAAGAACAAATTATTTCCTTCCTTTCAGAAGCATTTCATGCACAATAAGACTTATCTTGTCCTCCTGTTTGGTCTTTTTTTGGGTCAAATAAGCCTGTTCATTACATTTTCTCCTCCCAGCTGATGTTGCTCTGTTCTTGGTCACTCTTGCTGTTTGGGCTTTCTGAAATTGCTCCCCACATTTCCCAACACCCCAGCTCAGGAACGGAGAGCTTTCCAGTGCTGATGAAACCCACCCATGGCACAACACTGTCACCTACGCCACAATGTCTGAGCTTCATTTCAGCCTGTCCTGAAAAGCAGCATCGAAAGCCTTCCCAAGGAGACACTGACTGCAAACAGGACCTTCTTCACACAGAGGGAAATTGGGTCGTGTTGACATGATTTGTTCTTGACAAATCCGTGTCGACTGTTCCTCATCTCATTATCTTCCCATCAGCACTTACAAACAGTTGTTTGGTCAATTCCCAGGAAAATCTGGGGCAAATGGAGCTGGCAGGTGTGCGGTTCCCCAGCCACTCCTTCGGCCGGGGACAAGACCCATGTCTGTCCCTTGCTGCACCTCCCATATCCTCTGCACAGCACAAGACAGAGCAGCTGGCAGGTCAGAGATGCTCCAGGCACTTTCTCCCAACACCCAGGTATGATGCAGAAGGTCAGGGGCAATGTTCAGTGTCACAAAGTGCTCTGCAGCCCATTCCTGGGCAGCTGGGGGACTGGCTCTCCCCACTGTGCCACTCTGACATGGGCTGTGCTGCTCTGCTTAGTGAAAGTGAATGCAAAGAAGGCTTTGTGCTCTTCAGCCTTATGACACCATGGTCACAGTCTTACCCTGCTGCCAAGAGCACACTGGCTCAGTGCCAGCAGCCTCCTCCTCCTCTAGCAAGAGCTTCCTGGTACTGCCCACTCTCCTCTCTGCTCACAGCCCCACTGGTACTGGGGCATTGTCATGTCCCTGCACTTGGCTCTTCTGTGGCTGTCAGGAATAATCCAACTCAGTTTCTATTACTTTCCATGTCTGAGGTCCAGAAGGACCCGGCAACACAGCCATGTGCTGGTGGCTCAAGAAGGGCCTCAAGATCAGAAAAATGATTGAGATGCGGTGCCTCCTTTGCACACCCGCAGACAGCAACACCGGGTAACATTAAAATGTTCAGGGTGGTGTTGTTATGTGTTTGCAAGCAGGACCTGAGTTCAGCATAGGCATACCACACACCATGCTGAGGCTGTGCTCCAGACAAGGCTGGTCCCATGCTCTGTGGGCTCACACATCCATTCTGCATACTCTCCACGCACAGTTCCATTTGCAGACCCTACTGAGCCGTCCCATTTCTGATCTGCTCCTTGGCTGACAAACATTGGGTTAGGAATTTCACCAGCATGATGAAGAACTAAACCCATCCAAATCCAGAGCTCCTGGACAGTAAAGGGTTTAAAAAGAAGGCTCCTCTTTTTTCCTTACATATTTTGAGATATAAAAATAGTATTTTCAAATAGATCAGCCTCTTTAAGCACTTCAGGTTTGGGCAAATGGCCCTACTTACCCCTGAAGAGATGTAATCGATAAATAATACTTACCTCTTTCTGTGATACTTCACAAAGTGCTTATGCTCAGGATCACAAAATCC
Source organism: Pachyramphus minor (assembly GCA_013397135.1). Classification (NCBI taxonomy): domain Eukaryota; kingdom Metazoa; phylum Chordata; class Aves; order Passeriformes; family Tyrannidae; genus Pachyramphus; species Pachyramphus minor. The sequence goes on from VYXB01004459.1 coordinate 673,470, forward strand.
CACCTGAGACTAAAAACCACCTACAGCCAAGCAAAATCTGCATTTCCGGGTTAAGAATGGGTCTGTGACAGGGAGGAACACACAGAGCAACCTGGAGTGCAGCCCATATTGATAGCACAATCTTCAACAAGCAGTTAGGCCCAGCTTGCTCTCTCGGCCCATTAGGACACATCTTCCATTGACTGAGATTGAGACAGTCTGAGATTAGAACTGTAGACACGAAACACCACATTCCATCCTTGTGAAGACCATGTAAGACAAAATATCTTTGTCTGGGGCTCACCAAGAGGCAAACATGAAAGTAGAAGGAGAAGGCTGCCTGGAAGAAGGGTCTAGGGTGGGACTGAGGCATCACACTGAGCTTGCCACTGAGCCTTGTCTGAGCATGGAGAAATGTGACCCAGGAGTCAGAACCACTCCGTCCTGGGCCAAGGAAAATGAGTGCCGCCTCCAGAGCCTCAGGTTCTGTACCCACGTTGAAGTGGTCAGCAAGGGCCAGCTGAGGGGAGAGATGACCCTCTCCACAGGGTGACAGAATCACCAAATGATATGCTTAACCCTACCTTTTGCTGCCACAAGGGCCAGGAGGGGCTGTGCCCTTCTCCCTCCTCTTCTTCTAGCTGCTGACCCCCTTGCCCAGGTCCAGTTCTGGAGCACACAATGCCCAGCACCAACCTGGGGCCAGGAGTGGGGATGCATGATCCACCACGACTCAAACTATTGGGTATGTCATGAACCTACACTCAAAGCCTTCACAGAGGACGACACATTACACTGACACTGACAATGCCATGTTGCAGTTAGTTAAGGAAGGGTTTTGTGGACACTTCTTTCCCACACCCCCTTTCCAGGATTTAAAAAAAAAGAGGGACCAAACACCACATCTGCTGTATCACAGAATCATACCTGTCCATTTACTCTGGTCCTTGTCCCCTCCACTCTCTTGCTCCTTGGCAGGCTCCTCAGCATCACCGGTTGTTTCGTTGGGCCCTTCCACATCTTCATTGGGTTCTTCTGAAACAAGAGAAGCAGAAAGTGTAACACAGACATCGAAGGCAGAACAGAAGAGTAAGTAGCTACCACTGAGTAAGAGCAACAGCCAAGGTTGTGCACAAGTGGTGTGTGGCAGGTATCAACATCACTCAGTGTTCTCCAAACACACCTGCTTGCTGGTCAAGGCATAAATTACAGAGGAAAGAAGCAAGAGATGAAGATAAAACGAAGAATCTTGCCCACTTCTAACATATGGAGCTACAGAGGTCCTCTGAGGTGTCGTGTACAGTGACACAGTTCTCTCTACAAGAAGGGTCTACCCAGCCACACCCATGGATTAGAGAAGCACGAGGGACTGGCTATAGCCTCCAGCACATTCAGCCTCATCCTCCCTCCTCATCCACATCACAAGTTCTTCAGCCCCAGTGACACAGCACAGTACTCACCCTGGTCACTGAGATGCCTGAGTTCACTGCAGACACATCACATCCCTCCTGCTCAGACTAAGCTTGGAGCAACTCTGTCTGCTGCAGCCACGGCCTGGACATGAGGCATGGGAGGAATCTGCTTGGGGTTCTGCCTTCATCCCAGACAGGGGAAGAGTCGGCCAACCCCCAGCAACACCACGCAGGTGCAAAAGCACGTAGGAGAGACAACACTTGGTGAAGTGCTGAAAGCTCAGAACAAAACAGAGCACCCTGGCCCTGCCCGTAATAACAGCACCAATGTGCCAAGGCCAGGCATGGAGCGTGTTGACCCAGCGCGGTCCAGCTCCAAGACAAGGCACCTCATCAGGTGGGACACTGGGAGCAAGAGCACTGTGGTTGTTATACCAGGGAGTAACAGCTACATTATCACCTACTATTATGGGTATTTATGTACAGTCCCTATAACTGACAGGGGTTACCCCACCACTGGGCTAAAGGGTACTTCTAGGCCATGATATAAATTTCTAGGCAGGATAGTTTATAATTTTAACTCTCATCTGGTCCTGGTAAATCCCAGGCTATCCTGGGGTTTACCTGGACCACCTAACCAGTTCAAGCACCATCCCTCACCCTCCTCCTGACAAAGACAGGGCTAGAAATTCGGTTTAAAAATATGTATTAGGAGCTTGCAGATACTCAGCAGTGCCCTTTGGGGATGTGTCAGCCTAAATTGAGGAGGAACTTGTAAAAGCATCCAGAGAACAGCTGATATTAGGTGATTTATGCTCTACCCGTTTCACTCTTTTAAAAGCTGGGAACTCTTGAGAGCTGTGGGGATCCCATGGGCTTTCCCTGGGAAAATAGGACTCCAGAGTGAGAGGGGTGGCAGTGCTGACAGAGGCACCCAACATGTAGAAAGACACTAATCACTGATGGAGGGGTGAGACGGGAAGTCTGCCACGTGAGCCGAGTGCTCGAGTTTGCTGGGAGAAGGGCTGTGAACCAGCAGCTGGGTTCAAGTTTCAGAAATTAAAATTCCAATCTCTTTTCCACTCTAGGGAAAAAAACCACAACAAACCACCCCCAACACAACCCCACTACCCTGGTGCCTTCAAACCAGTTCAAGTAGGGCAAGAGCATCCCATCAGCTGGGGCAGCTGCTGCGGAAGCAGATTTTAGCTGGTTTTATTAAAAACCTTCTTTAACAGGTTTCTACATTTTATTTAAATCATCATTTTAACCTCTCTCTAGACACACAGTGTTGTCTGTTGGCTCAGATGCTCTCTGGCCCCCCTGGACAGGGTGAGGAGATGGCTTCCACCTCCCATCGCCCCACGGCCCACGACCTGCACCCCATGGCACATCACTCATCACCCATTGCCATCACACACTGCCTTGACCCCGGCCCCACCATTGCTCAGCCCTGGCCCCCAGCCCAGAGAGCCCCAGCCTGGAGTTCCCGGCCCGGCTGAACAACAAAGGGCACCCGGTGCGGCGGCACTGCCGGCTGCGACCCGGAGGTGTCAGCATCGGCATGGGAGGAAGAGGAAGGGCAAGCCGGGCTCAGCCGCTGTCTGGGCTTTAACCTGAGCATGTGGAAATAATACACGTCTTCCAATGCGCTGTCTGGTTCGAGGGGAATAAAATAGGACATTCATAAGCAGTTACACCATCTGTCTTTATACCATCATCATCATCAACAGGGGAAAAAATAGCTCTTTAAAATGGATGAAAGCCCAGGCTGACAGTAACCGGAAAAATGTGAGCTATGAATACCAATAACGGGAGAAAATTATTAAAAAAACAAGGCTACAGATGCAAGTCCCCAGCATGGCTGGGGCTGCAGTCCTTTGTGTCCACCCCTATCAGCCCAGGCCAAGCCCCCAAAACCCCAGAACTGAGCACTCCCCAGGCCCAACCCCAGGAACGCTCCTCTCTGAGGACATGACCTGCTCTCAGCTCAACACCCTGTTCTGGGCAGGGGGGCAGGGACCAGATCCAGATCAGAACCCTCCTCTTGCTCCACCCCAAGCTATTTTTTTCTGAAGAGTAATTTTTTTAAAGCAGGATGGGGAGGGAGCAGAGTCCAACACATCTGTCCAGGGAGGCTCCGAACCAGATGGGGAAGGTCCTGGTACCATCCCTGCCCAGCTCCTTGCTCCCAGGGCCTCTGGCATGGAGCCCCACAGAACAGGAAGCGTTAACTCCAGCTGCCTTGTGATCCCCTTCCAGCAGACTTCTCTGGAAGGCTGAGGCGGCTCTGCTCACCACACTCAGCCTGGACTGTGCCACAGCCGCCGGTGTTCCTGCCAGAGCCCAGGGATGGTGGGGAGAGCAGCCCTTCCACTGGCTCCAACCCACTGAGAACTCGCCTTCAGCGCATGTGGGGCTCACACTTGTGTCTGACCCAGCTTCTGGCAAGGAGACTTCAACAATGACAATAAAAGCAGCAAAGCTTCTGCTCCCAAAAGGCCTGTGCCCACGCTCTCCGATGACAGCTCCGCGGCTGCAGATCCGCAGCAGCAGCTCTGCGGTGCGGTGCAGGTCTGAGTAGCACCTGACACCCCAGCTCTCCAACAGTGCACACACTGTTGGCACTTCAGAGGTGAAAGGGCTGTTGTTGTGAGATATATATGGGGAAATCACATCCCCCTGAAATCCAAACAACACATGCTGTGCATGCGTCTCCATGCCACAGCTCCATCCCCAAGTCCATGATGCTTTATTAATCACTTTTAAAAGGAATTTTCCAACTGCCAGGGCCCAGGTCAATACCGAGAGCGAGTGAGTGTAGCCCCTGGAGCCCAAGGAGTTGCTTTTCCATCACATCCCACCTGCCCCATGCAAAATCCTAGGAAGAGTCTTTGCTTCCTTCATGAATAAATCATTTTAGAAAGTGGTATTTCCTTTTAATTTAAAATTAAACCGTTCACTGCAGGGGAGTGGGGGCAGAGCAGGAGCAGAGTCTGGAAAATCACGAGTATCTGACTTCTGCAGAGGTCAGGGAACCTCTGACTCAGTTACACACTGAAATGTGCCTGAATAGCTGTGCGCTGTCGCATAGGACCACGCTCCTGCCATCTGTCCCTGCCCAAACGCAGCAAGTTTGAGGGCTGGAGAAGTCAGCAAATGCTGATGGGATCCAGACTAGCTTGAACAGCCCAAGACCTCTCACCTCTTCTTCTCTCAGTCAGGTTTTCCCTAACAAACCCAGACCTCTTATCTGAAGGGATAAGGGGCATTTCAGGGGTGGCAGAAACGTAGGGATGGGAGAGAAAGAGCGTGCACTGCCTCTCCACCCTCCGGCAGGCTCGAGAGCTGAGAAACATTAGCTGTCATGAACCACAATCAAATCAGGTTTGAAATATTTAGCAGTGGCTTGGAAAATGCGGCGGTGCAGCTCTGACAGGCGAGATGTGCAGACACCCATTTTCCATTATAATGGAAATATCAAGCCTGTTCTGAATATGTATAACCTAGAAAAATGTATTGATTTTTCATTCGGCATTAAAAAAATGAAATACCCTGCAGCTGTCAAAAGCCTTTTGTTAAAAGCTCATCTTTCCTGGAATGAGGTTTACCAGAAACAAGTTTTAATTGTACACAGGGTCTCTCCTTTGGAACAAAAAGAATCCCTGACGCTCCTGTTTTCAGGATAAGTAGCCGAAAGAGCCCACAGAGAGACAGGACTGAGACCTGGCTGACTGCTGCACGCTGTGGCTGTCGGGGAGGTGACAGCGATGGCTGTGTGGCACAGACACCGTGCTGGCACTGCCATGTGCTGCCAGCTGGCGAGGGGCAGCCCCCGCTGCAGGGTTCCCACCACCCAGCCTGTCTCAGAAGTTCAGTTGCTTTCAAGTACTTGAAATGTGAATCCCCCGGGGCCCTGGGAGGAGAGGTGCCAGGGTTTGGGTCCGTATGGAGGAGGAGGAGGGTGGTCCACAGTGGGTTGGTGCCCTCCCAGGCCCTGGAAGCCCAAGAGGAGCTCGGCTGTCCCCAGGCTGTGCCAGTGCCACCAGGCAGGGTCTGGTGCTGCTGACTCAGAAAGGGTCACCAAGAGGCATGCAGAGGGTTGTCCCACCTCACACTGTGCCCACGGGCCCGGCGCACTTGCCTGCGGGAAGAGAGCAGAGGCAGAGCCTGGGACGGGGGTCTGACCTCAGCTCCCACTCCAGATGCACATATGTGCTCCAATACCCTCCATGCCAGCTCCTAACAGGATTACTCTACATCAACTTGTTTATTCCCACTGTTTTCCTGAAAGGAAAAGCAGGACTCCAAATGGTAAGAAGGCAGCACTAGGCATAGGTTCTGAGAGGAATGTCATGGAGCACCAGCCTGGGTGCAAAGCTGGTGGGTGTGTCTCACCTGACAAAGGGCGGCAGGAAAAAAATATAATCCTATGTGTACCTTGGATTAATGACACTTATTTCCCAGACAGCTCCATTCCAGAGCATCTCTGCTGCTTTCACTGACAAACAGAAACTGCTGGCTATGGCTAGATCAGCTGACAGAACCATCAGAATTGTTTGGGTTGGGAGGGACTTTAAAGTTCATCTTGTTCCAACCCCCCACCATGGGCAAGGACACCTTCCACTAGCCCAGGTTGCTCTAAGCCCCACCCAACCTGGCCTTGGACACTCACAGGAATGGGATACCCACAACCAAGAACCCCTTCCCTGGGACAGCACTGCCTTCTCCCTGTCCCTTGGAACAAGACTGTCCATCTTTTCTGCAAATTGGGGTAGATTTAAAGCCAATGGAATCCAACAGGGACTTGTCCCCTTGAATTTCAGCAGGACTAGAATGGTTGCTGTTATTTTCACACATGAAATATAAAAAAAAAGGCAAATTCCTTGAGCATGTTTGTAGTGGAGCGTGATGTGATTGTGTTGTCATTTATGGGAAATAATCGCAAGCCCATCTCTCCCTTTCCCCCCATTTTCCAGTCCAAATAACCATGAAAAATTACACTTCAATGTCAGGAGGACAACAAAGGAGGGGCTTTCTCCTGCGGCTTGACGGCTTTTCTGCCTCCCCTTCCTTGGACAAAAACTACCTTCAATTCTGTTTCATTTTAAACGTGATCTAACAAATGCATCTTGACAAGTTCCTTTCTCTTTTTCTTTTAAACAGTATTTTGCACAGTTTAGCCTAGCTCCAAACTGGAATCAGCTGGAAAGGAGGCACATGCAAAACCAGAAACACACATCAAACAGCAAAACAAAAGAGCCCATCTCCAGGTCCAGGTCTGCAGGGAGATGACAGAGTGGTCTCCACGTGGAGACCCACGGGATGAGGGTCCAGAGACAAACGGGACCCATGGGAGGAAGAGGATGGAAGAGCCAGGCCGCAGAGGTTACAAGGCAGGAGCACAGGAAAGGTGACCAGGGGATAGGAAGTGCAGTGTCCAGCCCCAGTTTGTGAGGGAAAAGAGCAGTGCCAGCCTTGTCCCTCCGCTAAAAACACACAGTGGAACTGCTCAAGCAGACAACTGTGGGTTTTACAGAATCATGGAATTATTTGGCTTGGAAATGCCCTCTAAGATCACAACTGTTCCCCCAGTACTGCCAAGGCCACCACTAACTCATGTCCCCAGGTGCCACATCCACAAGGCTCTTAAATTCCACCAGGGATGGGGACTCCACCACTGCCCTGGGCAGCCTGTGCCAGGGCTTGAAGACCCTTTTTCAGGAAGGAATTTTCCCAATATCCAATCTAAACCTCTCCTGGCACAACTTGAGGCCATTTCTTCTTGTCCTGTTGCTTGTTCCTTGGGAAAAGAGCACTGCAGGCCCTCAGTGGGCTGTCCCAGCAGAGCAAGGTGCTTCAGGTAAGAGGTGCTTTGTGCTCACTGGGAATAGGCTCATGCCAGAAAAACTTTTGAGGTCCACAACAAAACCAGTGCTGAGGCCAAGTGAAGTTAAAAGCCAACTTTAACAATTCTCCAACAAGGTACATCTTGAGAACACTGTAACTATTGCAAAAATGAGCTATAATTAATTCATGCTTAGCCTTAAGGGCTGGATATGCACAGGAGAGCTCTGAACAACCTTAACCCACCATCATCACAAACCACACTTAAATCAAGCACTAAAATGTTCTCTTTCTGCTTAGTTTTTTTTAAAATATACAACTCCTACGACTCCTGCTCTGTTCTCCCTCTCCATGGTATCGCTCCAAGGAAAAGTTAATTAATGTCTTGCTGACCCTCTTTCTCCCCCTACCCAACCATTTCCCAACCTCAGCATGTTTGGAGTTCTTTTAAGCTCAGCTAAAAACTTGGGAAAGCCATAATTGCAGTGCCCTGGTTTAGGGACAATTAAATAGTTCCTGCAGCCCGTGGTACCACAAGGTCCCAGCACAGATGTGGGGCAGTGGCAGGGAGCGGTGGGGTTGACCAGTCCACAGCTGGGCACAGGGTCCATGTCAAATCATCTCTTCTTGTCCCCAGTGAGGAAAGTATTTTGCTACAAAGAATGTTGAGAAAAGACCAACAGTTCCAAGTGAATGTCCTTAAGGATGGTTTGTACACGAGGCGAGTCCCAGTGGGTCTGACACACGTGGTCTGGTCTGTTTGTTCTTGACTAGATCCCAGTGCCTTGTTGCCAGGCTCTTCCTGGAGCTTATTTCTAGGAAGTAACAATATCCATGAACACAGGAAATCATAAATAGCCATAAATAATATGTGTAATAAAAAATAAAAGAGGATAATCCTGGGATGTGCTGCTGCCCCAAGGCAGAGTGGGTTGAGGAAACTACTGTATGTGGCATTCAGTGCTCTGGTCTAGTTGACAAGGTGGTTATTGGTCAAAGGCAGGAGCTTTGATCTCAGAGGTCTTTTCCAACCTCTTTTCTGTGACTCTGAGGAAGGTGGGAGGGACCCAGCAGGGATGCTCAGACCACCAGCACTGGTGAACAAGAGGGGTCACTGTGGTGGTAACCACAGTCATGTCTGCAGAGATTTTCAGCTTTTAAGGGGATTTCAGAGTGAGGAGTTGAATGCCCCCAGGAGCCCTGAGGAGGACAGGGCAAATACATCCATCAGTCTGGACAGAGACAAGGCAGACTCCAGTTAGCAGAGGGGTTTCTGACACTTCAGTACCAGAAGGGTGATATCTGCTCAGATTCACCAGGCAGAAAACCAAGCCTGATAGAACTGCACTTAAAAGTTAAAAAAGTTCCCAGTGTGAACGGCCATGGTCTCACTTTGCTGCTGAAGGACAGAGGCCATGGCAGTGATGCAGTCCCTTGAATGCAGACCCCCACTTCCAGCCCTGTCAGTCGACAGCCTGCGAGCACATCCCCAGGCTGTCACCTGTCCATTGGCCCTCTGCCAGCCCCCCCAGAGCTCTCTGATACCAAAGACCGTTTGGATTGGTGCAGAAGAGGGAGCAGGTAACACGGGTGAGCTCTCACACACACAGCAAACACCTGCTGAGGAGAACAGGGAGGGGAGACACCCCATGGCTCTGCAGCCCTGGAGTTGTCCTTGAGGACACGATCGAGGGGCCTCATATCACCCCCCACAGCAGGGATGGCCATGGCCCAGGCTGGGCTGTCCCTCCTCAGGTTTGGGTTAGTGGCACTGGCAGAATGTCAGTAATTGCTTTTCCCCTTGTACTAACGAGCTTTCAGCAGCAGTGACTTCAGCTTCCTGGAGCCAACAGCCCCTTTTTCTCCACCTCTCGTGGCTTTAGGTAATTGAAAGCGACTGCAATCTCAGTGCTGGCTCTCCAGCACTCAGCTGCACCGGGAGGTCAGGGAATGTCAAGTGAAGCCTTTCCACTCACTTCCCCACTGCTGCATGCACTGATGGAGGCAGCTCCTCGGCCCTGAGGAACAGGTGAAATCAGGGGGCAGTGAGCAGCTGAAGAAACCCAAGTACAGCCCCACCGCAGTGGGGAAGGGGCTGCCCGCCATGGCCCTCTGCCACAATAAGCTGCATGGCCCTGCTGACCCTGGACTTCTTTTTTTTAATTTTTAATTTAAAACAGCAGAGAGGTTTCTTTTCAAGGAAACTATACCTTCATCCTTATTTTTTTTGCAGCATCACAAAACCCCTTCCCCTATGATGCCCAAGTCCCTCATCACACATCAGGAAAAGATCTTTCACCATCAAATCTCAGGTAACAATGAAGGGAGTTGAATGGCTTCTCCATCTCCGAAATGAAATACAGAGGATCAAGGAAAAGGGAAGAGCACAGAGAAGCTCCCGAGGAGATGCTGAGGGCACTCCTGTGGCCAAGCCCAGAGGTAGCACCGGGTGGGCCATGCCAATGGACTGGGTAGACAGAGACTTTTGGCCACTCTGGGATCCTGCTTGGTGCCTGCAGCCCCTGAGCCTGGCTCCTTCCGGCTAACAAGGGCGCACTGGGCGCTCCGGGGACTGGATCTGCTCCTGGAACCTGAACCAAAGCGCATGCACAGGTGGTGGCTCCAGCAGAGGCCTGTGATGAGAATTTATTTCTCTCAATTACGGGTGCTTGTCCCCAGCCTCAGTTCATCAGCGCAGCACGGCCGAGTCAATGAAAGCCCCGTAACGCGCTAATCAGATGCACAGCGACTTCCTGGAGCTGCCGGCTGCTCCTAAAACAAGCAACAACTCCGGGATGTGGGTTTCCAGCCCTGCCCTCCCTCTGCTCAGAAGTGCCCCTGGTCTGTGGCTGAGTCAGAGGGAGCTTCTCTGCAGGGTCTGAGGCACTGCCTCGCACCACACACTGCACGTGTGTGTGAAGTGGCCAGCAACACAGTGCCTGTCCAACCGCTTTATCTCCCTAACTGCAGGAGTTCCTCCATGCCAGAAGCTTCCACAGGTGTGTTAGAGATTTTCAGATTAAATTTTTGGGGGTTTACTGGAGTTTCATTTAAGATATTTATTCCCTTCAGCTCAAAACTGTTCTGAAATAACCTGCGAATGTCCTGAGCAGACAGAGAAGGATCTAAATACTGCCCTCATAGAGCAAATGTAAGACAAAAATGTCAGGGAAAAATCACTGCTGGGATCCCTTCTCAGAAAAACAACACCCCTGCTTTTGGAAACCTCTATTTGAAATGAGCTAATCAGGCTGCACATGGGAGGAGGGAAGGGAGGGAGAGATGGCGGGATGGGGGGACGACATAGAGCGCTGCTGTGAGGTCGCCCAGCCCGTGTGCCCAGGACGTGGTGACATCGCCTGCTCCATGGGATACTTATGGGCTGCGGCTGTTTGGTTTAAAACAACCAAACAGCCCTTCCCCATGTTTCCCTTCCAAAGGGAGCCACAGGAAAAGGCTGTGAACTCCATGCTGCCACACTGGTCTGGCACAAACCATCCCTGTCCCGACATTGCTGGTGTCCTGCTCCTCCACCGCCGGCACGGGGCCTTCACCGAACTTCCTGGCACAAACCTTTGGGGCGTGTGGCGCGGGGACGCTCTCCCTGCAGCCTGCTTGACAGCGCTATTGATCCGACACACACTTGGTGCCTTCAAAGTTGTTTATGATCAATATGCAAATTGCCCATGGCATTGATCTGGTATTAATTTTCAATTAGGGAAGCCACAAGGGGTCTCTCAGGGTCAATATCCAACAATCCAAGGTAACTCCACAGTGGAGCCACAGGACTGACGCTGCCCAGGGCCTAGGGCTGTTCCCACACACCTCCTGCCTCAATCCCTATGGACAGCCGGGACGCCATGGTGGTGCTGGCACTTGGGGAAAACCCCTGCCAAGTGGATTTAGGCAGCAGTCCTCAACCTACGCACTGTGTTACCTGGGCTAACACTATTACTGGTACTGACGGTGCTGCGAAGGCCCAGTGCAGGGGTGTGCACAGCAGCATCTGTGGCCTGGTGGGGGGCCAGGGTGCAGGGAGCTCAGGGTAGGCGGGCTGCCAGCAGCTTCCCAGTGACAGAGCACGGATCCAAACGCTGCCTTCCACCATGGAACACAAGCTATGGGAACATGCGCATCTCCAAAACCAAGTCTGAAGTGGGAAAGGTCCTCATGCCCTACACAAAGATTCCAAAAAGTGAAAGAAGTCATTGAAACTGCCTTGAAAATCTAGAGGAAAGCATTCTTTTCCAGCAGTGTGACCCATCCCACCAGCCACCCTACCAGCTCCCCTGCTTTGGGAGGCCTAGAGGGACACAGCTCTTGCTTCAAGCCCCACGCTTGCACTGGAGAGGTGATGTCTCCTCACACTGGGGAGGTGACATCCCCTCTGCACCGCCGCCTGTGCCCACCCACGGCTCCGCCACTCGCTGTGCTAACCAGCACATTAGCTACCCAGGCTAATTGGTTTATGGATAACATTAATTACCATGTTGCTCATTAATGGATGAAATCTTTATTGGTTCCATTGATCAGCGGGACTTGTTAGCCGGCCTCCTAACCAATGGCGGATGTAACAAGCTCTCTTATTGGCATATCAATTAATGCAATCAATTTCTGGCCAGCGGCTGCCATTCGCTTCCCTGCTTGTTAGACTGGGGGAGACAGAGTCATGTCAAGTAAGCATTTATTTAAAGGGTTTCTAATTCTTCTTGAGCTGACTTCCCAGCAGGCTTTCTGCCACACAAGGGTTTTCTGCCTTCAGAGACCTTCCCCTTTCCTCTGCTATAGAATCAGATCTATGACAGTCCCTCCAAACTGAATAATTCCTGTGAAGTTATTTATTGAGTCTGGCAAGTAAGGATCAGCCACAGCCAGAGGTGTGGGATTGAGAAGTCAGACTGTGCGACTACCCCAATTTAACTCACTGGGGAGATGGGCAGGAGCACAAACACACTCTCCAAGGACAGGCAGGGGCTCAAAAGCCATGCCACAAAGCCTCCCCACACACAGATTAATGCTAATTCCAGGGTCAGTTCCCCAAAGTTTTGTCAGGGAACAAGAAGCCCTGGGCACTTCTGCCCTATCCCACCTTCAAGAGTGAACCCAGACCATGTCACATAGGGCTGCACCCACATGCCAGGTGGTGCTTGCCACCACTTCCTCAGCCGGGAAAAGGAGAGCAGGATCACACTGCTCATGGGCAGAATTAGCTGAGCATGGAGAAATGTCATGGGCTTTCATGAGCCCAGTAGGCCTGGTAGACCAGTCCTGCTTTCCTGTGGAGGGTGGCACAGGAGATGACCCAACAAAACAGGTCAAGGTATGATGAAGACTGTGAGATTTTCTGAGTCATTTCTTCCATGAGCAAGAAGAAGGGACTTGCAGATAACTGGACACGAGGCCAGTGATGTCCACAGGGAGTAAGAGCCTCTGTTCTGACTTACAGAGACTTTGCTCAGTTTTCTTTTGGTCTATTGGTCAGAACATGCTCACAAAGACCTCAAACCCCATTCAACCTGGGCTGAGTTTCGTCCGCCAGTGAGAGACCCTGTGTGCCCACTGCAATCCTTCCCAGCCTCATCCACGCTCCAGATCCTCACCCAGGTGAGCGTGTAGGAAGGATCTTCCCCGCCAAACACAATAATAAAACAAACCTTATCAGAGCTGAACTATAAATCTGTGAAGACTACGATAATTTCTAGCCATGGGAATAACAGCACAAAAGTACTTCTTAAACTAATTACTCAGATTCCGAAGTGCTGCCCTAATGAGCCTTCCTTCTGCCCAGAACTTGCTAAGAGAAAAAAAAAATCTACCTTCAGTGCAGTAATTACTGCTTTCCCCTTCAAACTTCTAACTGGAGATCAATGCTGCATTTTAAGACTCATTGATTTACAATTAGCCTGGCTTTCCTGCTAAAGTGTTTTTAAAGCAGAGTTTACTTTTATTTTATTTTGAAATCTCAAAGATCTGGTTCTTGGATTTTACATCCTCATGAGAGGTGTGCTGGGAGCTCAAAGGGAGGCAGGCACATGTTGGAATGAGAAAAGAAATGGGGCTTTGTTAGACTGAGACTAGAAATAAAAGAAACAAAGCTACAGGAAAGGAAGGAAAAGTGGAAGAAAGGAAATGTAAATGCAAGGAGAAATAAAAATGAATTACAGGCTAAGGAAGGAGAGCCACTGCCCTGCTTGGAGCTCTCACTGCTCTGCTGTTCATCAGTAACCTTGGGAAAACCCCACAGCAGCTTTGTGTACCTCTGCAAAACAAAGCACTGGTTAAAAACAGTGTAGCAGGGATGGCCCAGGCAGCCCTGGCCGCTGTGCAACCTGCCCCAAGAGGAGAGCATGAGGAAGTGAAGCGATCAAGAATGCCATGCTTATCCACCTGCTCTCTCCTGCCTCCTCCCATCACAACATTGCCTGCTTGGCATCCCCTGCCATGGACTCCCTGGCACTGGAGCAGCTGGACACTGAGACTCACAGAGGCTGGGGGTCTCCATCCCTGGAGGTGCTTCAGACCCCAGCAGAGATGGCCCTGGCAGGCCTGCCTCTAAGCAGGGCCTGGGCTTGGTGGTTTCCAGAGGCCCTGCCAATCTCCACTGCTCTGGGAGGTTTTGACCATCCTGGAGTGTTGCAGCACTGCTCAGTTCTGACTCATTTTTGTGTCATTTCTGCAGGAAATGAGCTACATTGGACAAGCCACTTCAGTGCTCCTCAAACCTCCTTTGCCTCCTACTTTTTCCATCAAAATGAACATTAGGAAGGTCTTCTAGGATTAGCATGAGCAATGACCTGACCAGAGCCAGCTGGAGGAGCTGGGAAGCGAAGGGAACCACTGGCAAGGGTTTCCAGTTTTGGGGCCACCATAGTGGTCCAGCCTTGCCCTTCGCTCTCATAAATTCTATTCTTTACTACTGTGGGGTCTCAGGAGCCAGTGTCAGATGACGATCCTGGAGTGATGAAAGCAAAGCAAGAAAATATGGAAGAATTGTGCTGCATTTTACAGAAAGCTGCTTAGCCCCATTTCAAAGATTAATATGAAAAAGTGCAATTAAATCCTCGAAAAACTGACAGATCAGCAAAACAAAACCACCCGGAGGAGAGCACGATTGAGCCTCATTAATGAAGAGTTCAGTCTGTTTTTAAAACCTTTCTTAACACTTAGCTGGTACCGCTCAGCAGCCGCCGCTCCCAACGCGCCCGGTGCAATTAGTGTCAGAATGGAAAGGAAAAAAAATCAGTCTAGGAAACAGGAATTAAACCACCAAATCCAGGCGAGAGAAAAAGATTTGGCTGTAGTGAAACCACTTGAATTTGGACAATAACCCCTCCTCGGGGTCTGCGGTAGCACTCGGCCCTGCTCCCTGCACACACACACACAACACACACACGTGCCAGTTACAGAGCTCAGCATTAAGTCAAATCTGGGCTGTGCAATTCCTGTCCTCATCCCCTCCCCGTCCCCAAACACTCTGCATGGCAGTCACATCCCCCACGAGGGCAGGTTAATGACAGATGGACAGTAAATTACACTGACCTCGACAGCAATTACAGCCATCGCCTTGGACAATAAGGAAATGGAGACACTGGGACAAATCCTGTGTTGTCCTGGAAGGACCCTTGGGCAGGAGTGTGCTGGTGCTGACTGGCCCCACAACCAAATCGCTGGCCCCAAACAGGACTCGACACAGTCAAGACCTATTATTTTGCAGTGGGGGTGGGGATGAAACGCATGGGAGATAGAAAAGATGGCAGAGAGATGAAGCCATTTTATTAAATCAGGCAAATTCTAATTTATTCTGGGGAGATGGAGGAGAGAAAATGGATTCACTCTCAGCATGCACACTCCATATCGTCTGATCCAATCCCCACCGCCTTACCAGAGGGGGAGGGGGCCTTGGCCGGCTGCAATGCTCCCACAATCAGAGAAAAAGATTAAAAAACCAGGATGATTCTTCTTTTGGATTGTGCAGCAGCCATGGGAGAAAAACCTTTTCCTGTGAATGTGAGGTGCCAACCGCTGCTGTCAGCTTGCTGGGATTTGGGGGTTTGCCCCCTGGGGATGTGAAACGAGCAGCACAAAGTCCAGGGCTCACATGCAGCACGCGTCCTTATGGGAGGAACATCCTGTGGGGGTCATGCATGCTGCCATTTTTGCTGTTCACCCCAGCACACACCCTCACAGCTGGCAGGGTTATCACCATCACTCTTCTTCACTGGGTAACAGACACTGGAATAAAAATGTCACGTGGGCAGTTCTAAGGAGGTTGGTGGGACCTCAGCTGCCCCCGGGCTCACACGCTAGTGCCACCTTAACAACCACCACCGAGCACCACCATAACACCACTGGCACATGTGAGCATGGGCACTTTTCAGCCAGCACTGTGCTTCCACAGCCCCAGCAGAATCTGGGAGCTGAGCTTCTCTGAAGCTCCAGCCAGCGCTCTGGGAGTCGAGGAGCCCACCAGGTGCAGCCAGGCTGGAAGCCACAGGTCAGGCCTTTCAGTGGGACAACTCAGCTTATCTGAAATGACATGGAGGACCCAGGAGACTGCACAGTTCTGGAACAGGGACCAAATTAAAACACAAAGGTTTGGTTAAACACCACTGACAAAAACCAACAGAACTCCTGCTGCAGGGGACAGTGACCTGTCGGACTCATGGGCCAAGCCATCATATGAAAAGAACAGACACCTGCAGCCCCATCGCTGCCCACACTGGGGGCTCGGGGACTTTGGGATGGGCAATACCAGTGCACTCGGAGAAAGGAAGGTGATATTATGCTGCACAAAACTCCACAGCCACCAGGATATCTACTACTTCAGAATTAACCAGAAGGAAATGAGAACAACATGTAATTAATTACCAGTGGCCAAATAAGTCCAGAAAAACAAACAAGACCTTGGTGAATGAGAAGAATGCCAAACCTGACCAGGGCATAACGCCTCAGGCCTCATTGTCCTGTGCAGAAATCATTCTAGTTATGCTTGCAATGATTAAATCATCATTTTATACAAGATCCTTCCGAAAACACCCCCCCGCAGGAACTCCCCTTTCCTGAAACCATCAACGCTTGTCCCACCTCAGACTGGAGTCTTTGGGGGAGCAGCTTTGCAGGAGGGAAAAGGCTGAGAGCCCAGGGAGAGGGGCCAAGCTGCAGCACCTGGAGCACAAATTCTTAACAGCAGAAATTCCTGTTTTGCATCCAACTCCAGTGCGGGCAGTGAAGCTGATTTTATGACTTATTTATTTATTTTGTCTTTGATGAACAGAAGGTTAATATAAGAACAACTCCTTGGCAAACCTTTAAGGGTAATTCAAGCGACACTGATGTGAATCAATGTTCCCTTTGTGAACGCATTACTTGGCAGAAACTGGCTTTTTGTAACCCCCTTAAACCTAGCTGGCAAAACAAAAAGAGAAAAAAAAACGTCCTTCAAACAAAAGGATGAGGTGAAAATAAAGAGAGAGTCGACTGCACTTTATTCTCTTTCATAGAAGCAAATGGATTTGGTGCTTTTTATACATTAATCAATCAATATCACTGACTGTACATCAGCGGCGCAGCCAAGTTATGAATGACCTTTCTGGCAAAGAGGACACTTTTAATGCTCATAAGACTGCTCATAGCTTAGCAACTTTCCGAATTTATGCCTGCATGATTACCCCTCGGAGGCAGGCGCCCGTGAGCGCTGCGCTAGATATGACAAGGTTAGTCCTTGCCAATTTGTGCAGAAGGAAGGCGCTCTGCCCGCGCACTGCGTGACTGCGGCCAGCGGGGGACAGGCTCGCCCGGCAATGGGTGGTCACCTCGCCTGACATGGTCCTTCAGAATGGGAGGAGACCAGTGGGGTCCAAACCTGGCCATGGGCCAGCAGGCAAGAGTCATCCTGTGTAAAGCTCTCAGCCAGGAGCAGCAGAAACAGCTCTCCTGAGGGCTGAAAGCCCAGAGGGAGCGACAAGCACACGTCGCGTGCCGGGGCTGGAGGCCAGGCTGTGAAGAATATCCCCCATTCATTGTGTCACTGGCCATAGTGAGCTGGAATTGCTGCTCAGGGCAGAGTCAGGGCAGGCACTGCCTCACACCACAACAGGCTGGGAAACTGCTTCCAGCTCCTCTGCTCCTTTTCACATTGTTCAAAAGAAAACAAAAGAGATCCAGTGCTCAGACCACAGCAGGGTCACTGCTCCCCTGCAAGCTGTGCCTCAGCTCTAGCAGGAGCATGGTGGCTGCTGGGACGCTGCCGTGCACAAGGCTTCATTTCACAGCTCTGACCTTTCCCAATGCACATCCCCAGTCAGCTCTATGTGAACTCTGCTGAGATGCAAGTTTGGCTCCACTGGCCTCAGTACCATACTCCTCTTTGCAACTGCAGCTCCTGAGCATGCAGTGCTGTCATCCCACCAATGCTAAAGAACAGCACAAACAATCCTGCTCATTTTCAGGCCATCCTTCCTTTCTGAAAAGCGTTGTGCTCCTCTGCTAGATTTTAATCTTGCCATACATTTCATGAGCTCTCACCTCCAAAACTTGCACCATTTGGAGCAGCCTGCAATCCGATGGGAGCTCAACATGCCCTTTATTTCGCATTAATTACCTTCTGGGCTAGAATCAGATCTCCCTTGCTCCAGTTCTTGATCCTTCCTCTCTAGTGGCACCCAGTTTTGGAGGGCTTGCTGCCTTTCCAGCATTTTCCCACTTATGCCATTTTAGGATGATCCTGATGATTGTGGAGAAACCTCTTTTCCTTCCTTCCCTTTCAACAGCGCTGCTCCCCCACGTGAGATGGTCCCAATCCAGCACCGTCCCTGGCCCTGCAGCCGTGTGGCTGGTGCTGCCATCCAGAGCTCTGGGCTGGCTGAGTGGGGTCACTTCCACCAGGGCACCCCCCTTCAAGGGGGAAAGCAAGGGGACCCTCCTGCACCCCAGTCACATGGCTGGGAGGGAGAGGATGGCATGGTGGGACCAAGGGCTCAGTGGCCCTGGGGATTTTCCCATGTCACTGCCTTCTCTGGACACCAAGTGCCTGGAACATGGACTGACTGGTGAAGAGGTAAGAGAGGGTCACGACCTATCTCTCACTCCCCAAATCTCATCAGGGCCCCAAGGGACAGCAAGACATGGGCTCAGGGAACACGGCTCAGCCAGGAAGGTCTGTGCTTCACACTGCCCACATGCCTGTGTTCTGCATCCGTGCTGTGGCCTCTGACCCTGCCAGACCAACACAAAACAAACCCCTAGTGACCCTCCACGCCACACACACACAGAAAGAGAACAGGAAGAGCCAAGCGAGTAGGTGACATGGAAAGGAGAGGTGGCTGCACAAGTGAAGTGGAACGGCTGGGCGCTGATCATGGCCAGCCCACGGCCAGCAAAGGCCAAATTAATGCCATTGTTTGGCCACAAAGGAGGCAGCAAAGTAGCAGTGGAGGCCAGGGAACAATCCCAAGCACCCAGCCCTAATTCACCCTTCCTCACCGTGAAAGGGGAATGGAAAAGGCCAGAATGCTTCAGCTTAATTGGTAACCAAATGTGAGAGCCATTCCCAGAGAAGGGGCAGCAGCATCACCCCTGTGAACACAGAGATCAGAGAGGAATGAGGGGCAGCTGCACAGTCATGCTCAGGCTGTGGCCCTCCATCCCTGCGAGCCTGGGGAGTGATGGCAAGGGCCATGAAGAGCCCCACACACACCATCCCAGAGAAACGTTGAGATTTAAGGGCTTGGGGCCCCAGGCCAAAGCAGGGAGGGCCCTGAGCAGGGATGCCTGGGGTGTTGCTTTCAAGAGGCCAGAACATCTCTGCAGGCCAATGGAAACCTGACATGCTGATAGTGGAGAAACCACAAGTCAGGATATGTGGAACAGAACAAAAAAATCAAGCGACTGCTATTTATTTAATGGAGTGGCCACAGATGAATAAAAAGGCTGAAAAGGGCAGAAGGTGGTGCCCACACAGAGGAGAGGGCTCAGGCTCCTTGGGCTGAAGGTGGCCTTGACAGGAGCCTCCAAGTGAAGGTTGCTTCAATGGAGCTGGACCAACACTGCTCTTCTCACCCGCCACTCTTGGGAGGATTAACAAGGAATACAGGAAAAATGCAAACTGGAAGCAAATACGGATAATAATTTCTCATACAGCTCCCAATTAACCTTTGGAACCTGTGGCCTCAATAAATCATTGAGGTCAAAACAAAATATATGGCACAACTTAGAGAAGCAAACTGAGTATTTGGAAGAAATGGAAACCCTCTTGCTTAAGGGCATGAACTGAATTTCGGTAGGAATAAGGATGCGACCTTGATTTAAGGTAGGTTATTATTTGTTTATGGGTCCCCAGATTTCACTTAGAAACAGCCAGAGCAGGACACTGGTGCTGGCAGACACATTATTAGCCAATCTCAGAGTTTTAGTGGAAAAATAAATGCATGTGGTAGCTCCTTCCCAGGCAGTTCTGAGGACATTCAGGTCATCACCAGAGGATCAATAGGCCTTGCAGAAGGGAAAGGAAGCAAGTGCATTTCAGAAGTACAGGCAAACAGGGGACCAGGAGCAGGGACAGAGCAGAGTGCTCTGACGTGCATGCCACAGGTGGGAACGCTGGAGAGGGTCAGGCCAGGGGTTGCTGCCAGCCTATGCCAGCTGCTGTAAAGTTTTGTTTCATAAATCATCCCCCTGATAACGTATGGAAGCTCATTTTGCCTATGGCTCTTACAGAAAAACAGAATCCATTTCAGAACCCAAGCTCTGTATCTCTCACCATTAAGTCCATAATCCTACACATGAGTGGAGGAGAAGAGCACTTCTCATTCCCATAATGTCTCCTCCGAAGAAACGCCTCAAAGCACTTTTTCATTTCAGGCAGTGCACTGGGTTTGCATGGCAAGGTTTGGATAGCAGGGGGGCTCTTCTTCCAGTCCTGCCATTTAAGGACTATCAGACATGTCCTCCTGCAGCAGAATGAACTACGACAGAACCATGGCAGGGAAAAGACAGGAACAACCAGGAAAGGACCTGACACCCTGCAGGGATATTCCCTGAAGGGGGGAAGGTGTAGGACAATTCCCTTGCAGTGCTGAGCATGACCCTGTGGATTTGCATCAGCTTTTATAAACAAATGGATCTTTTGCACGGGGCAACGAAGCCTGTAACCCAAAATGGGCATTTCCAGTGGCAGCAGCCTTCAAACTCTCCTTCCAAACAGGACAGTACATCAGTGTGTCACTACAGGTCTCACCCTACCCCATTGTTTACTTACAAACCAGTCCAACATCCTCACTGCCTCCCAACACAAAGCCGGTGTCCAGCTGAACATAACTGACCTTTCCTTTCTGCACTGTGCCCACCCACGGTGTTGCAGGACATGTCAGCAGGGAAGAAGGTACTGAGGTACCATCAATTCTCTGTGCTGGAGCTCCAACCCCTCTCAGCTCTGGTCAACAGCAGAACAGAAGAGACTCTGAGCTAACACACCACCAGCATGGCAGTGAGAAAACTCTCTAAACTCATTAACCTGGGAACACAGGAGGAGGTATGTTCATTTCAGAGATATTTAATTTGAAGCCCAGTAGTACAGAAAGGGAGAAAACAGCAGTGCAGCAATGGTTACAAGAGTCAGATATCTGGAAAGGTGCTGGAGATGAGCTGCTGCCACACAGACTAGAAGAATGTCATAAATCAGGGCTGACAGTGGATGAATAGTTGCTGGAGCATGTGCATCTAAGGTTTTGGAGGGTTTCTTTTTCTCCTTGTCACCAAATCATCAGGGCAGGGGGTTGGGTTGGACACAGCACTTGAGCAGGGGCAAGGCTGGGACAGAAGCAGCACGGCTGCACTGATGGGACCTTCACCACGAGCTGAGTTTGCTGCCAGTGTGAATCTGGTGTCACTCACATTGACGTCTATCCCCTCCAACACATTGTGAGACCAACCTGCGGTATCCACAATGTCTTCAAGGCTCTACTGATTCACCTCATAGAAGAGAGCCTTTCAGTCTTGAATTTAACCCACACCACTGCAACAATCACCTCCAAGTCCTCAGGAGATGAGGTCCCTTCTCTAAACCGGGATGAAAGAGAGGGGAAAAGAGAAACAGGGAAGAGAAGCAAAACGTGCAGCGAGTACTGTGCACCGGCAGCAGGGCTTCAGGGATTGCAGCACCAAGGGCCAGGGATACCACTCTTTGGTCCCAAAGGAAAACGGAGCCCAGGGAGATGCTGTGCTCTGACAGCTGGGCTTCAGCCTGGCTCTGGACTTTGTTTGCATGCAGAATAAAAAGCAGAGCAAAAGAGTGACTGGGAGCCTTGCAGTGTTGTACTGCAGCATCTGGTGATGTCTCCCCCCTTTACTCTTCCTAAGTGGAAAGGGCTTTAAGATGCAGCCAAACAAGAAAAACATTCTGGAACAAGTCAGCCGTCAGAGCTTCCTCTCTTTCTGCTTAATGAAAGCCATGAGCTCCGCGGGACAAGCTGCGGCTGGAACGGGATGGAGTTTATGAGATTCCTGCCACGTCTGGGTGACGCTGCCGCGTGCTGCTGGCCTGCCCTCCCCAGCCCGGCCCTCAGACCTCTTCCTTCCGCAGGCGCCTCCCGGTGCAGTTTTATTAAGCGGATGCTTGAGGGTTTGAGTAGCTTTCTGTTTGTTACCCCCCTTTCATAAGGGGCATAGGAAAAAAGTCACAATAAACTTCAATAAAAACAAAATTAAAATGATTAAACCTTTCATATCCTTTCAAGATTATCTCTTTGCTGCTGGTTGGTCAAAGCGGAGCTAAGGCACAACTGCTTTTGACTTTAAACTCAAAACCAGCCCCAAAAAAATAAGTAACAAAGGAAATCTGCCTCTGCCAGATATTAAAGGGAACCAACTTTATCCCTGCATTCTAAAGAGCCAGACCTCAACAGCCCTATGGTGTCCCAAATGCACAAGGACAGAGAGATGCTCCTGGGAAGGGAAGAGTTTTCCAAAATTTGGTGGGGGAAAAGGACGCAAGCAGGGAACAGACAGAAATTATGTTACAGGGCAATATCAGGAAAGAGAAGTTCCCTAAAGGTTTCTCAAAGCACCTGGCTCTCCTCACACCCTCAGGCTCTCCTAAGGAGCCAACTGTGTGCAGCCACCCTGACCCACAGCTGCCAGAAGCACCTCTGCTGGATCTCAGTGACCATTAAAGCAGTGTGAAGCTAAAGCAGAATCAAAAGCTTGCCCACACCTAATCTGCCCAGCCTCAGGATGGCCTCCAGTGGAGAGATCCTGCCAGAAGTATCACAGAATACGCTGAGTTGGAATGGACCCACAAAGATTATTGAGTCCAACTGCTGGCCCTGCACAGGACCATCCCCAAGAGTCACACCATGTGCCTGAGAGTATCATCCAAATGCTTCTTGAACTCTGTCAGGTTTAGTGCTGTGACCAATTCTCTGGGAAGTCTGTTTACTGCAGCTCAGTCAGGAACTTGCTGGAAAGGTAAAAGGTCCTGAAGCCATTCAATCCACAAAAAAAGGAAAAACTTCCAAGGTTCAGCCAACAAAGGAGAAAGCAGCAAGCTGTCCTTTAAATGAACACACACGACATGAGATCTTGGAAAACAAAGAGATAATCCTGCATGTGGGGTTACTGGGTGGGGTTGGCAGGGAGATCAGAACTGCTGCAGTGAAGGGAACTGTGAGTTCAATCAGCCCAACACACACATCGCCCAGGGCTATTTGCCTCTGCTGCTATTCCACGTATGTTACTGCACCATGGGTGAATGTTTTCTCTAAACAGGACAATCCCTCATCTCACTCCCTGTGTCTGAGGAGATGACAGAAAAGGATTTTCTCCTCAGACAACAGGGCTGCTGCACACCCCCAGCTGCAGGACATGGCCCCCAGCAGAAGCGACAGGGCCCCGACACCTCCCGCGCACCTGTGGCGTGCCCAGCACTGCTCTGACCATGCACGTATTGATGGTTTGGTTGGATTTACATGCAGCACTTCGGAAACAAAGCCTGAGCAGGCTCCCGCCCTTGGGGGTTACAGATCATATATAGGGAAAAGGCAGTATTGGGTTTTGGAGAGGGAGAGGTAAAAAGCCCAAGAGACGCAGACAAAGCACTTGGTGATTGCACACAGGAGCTCAGGCTGTCACCTGGTTTGGCAGATTATTAAATGTGTCAATCAAGGACAAGCCTGGAAAAGCTTCCCTAGCCCTCTGCAACGGCCACACATTCCAGCCAGGTAACTGGGGCTTGGTCAGCAGAGATGGAGCTGCAGCATGGTTTTGGCTGACAGATGCTGTAGTGTGGACTCTTCTCCTGCAGGCACTGTACAGGTGATCTGCTTTGGGAAGTTTTTAATTGCTGTGCAATTAAGTCCCATGGAAAGTGGAGAGAGGCTACAAAAGCAAACTAATGATTCCTTTCCAAAACCCTCCATTACCTCCAGCAGATGCTGGAGAGCAACAGGCATCATTAGCAATGACCACACTGCCTTTAATGGAGACCAAGTGGAAGACATCAGATCCCATTAAATTCGAGTTATTTCAAGCAGGGAGAAATATCACTTGGCACTACCAATTTTAATTTCAAAAGTCTTAGAGTTCTACTGGAAGTAGAGGATCTGCTATTGTGAAAAATCCACTCCAAAGTTGCATCCCACATCCCTGCAGTAGCAACTCCATGAATAATTACTCCAAGAAGAATTACTCCATGCTTGATGATCATGAAACAAAAATGCTTCACATGGTTGCCCAGTCTTTAAGATGGGAAAATAACAGGATGGTTCCTTCAAGGGAGGTTTTTGTGGAACACCCCCTTTCCCTTTCTCCACAGGCTGCTTCACTTTACAGATGGGCTGGTCACAATTCCCAATCCAGGGCACGGTCACTAAGGGAAGAGAGGAATTGGAGAGCCTGGACAGGAGAGTGGGGAACCAGACTAGCACCTCGGTCTCAAAGAAGCAGGTGAGGCATTAGGGCACACTGAAGGACTGACAGGGCACAAATGGAATGGACAGATGTGGCCAGTATTGAGCCTCCCTTCTGCTAGAGAGAAACTTCATGTCTGAGAGAAACCTCACACTGCAAACCACATCCTGGGCACTCCCTGACCAAACCTGCTCCCCAGTACATGGGACTTGCTCCTGTTCCCCTGACAGCGATGCCTTCACGTCCCTGGGGCAGCCACAAAACTGCTTGTGAGGGAGAGGAACATGAGCACAATGTTTCACATGACTCAGTGCACAGAGGTACCAGCACCAAACGAGCACCCTGCTGCCTGCAGGCACCACCGGCAGGGACAGGTTGAGGTGTGATTCGGTGATTCTGAGGTGGGAACTACTATTTTTAAACCATGTGGGGTTTTCTCATCTGAACAGTACTTCAGCTATACCCTGGGTCTGTTTACATACTTGGTTTCATTAAAGATTCACATCCTGATTTCTGTCTGCAGCTTGCAGCCCTTCAGAAGGTCGAACACTGAAACGGAAGGGAGACGTGGACAGACAGTGCACCTCTGCCTGGGAGACAGATGGAGAGGGAAAGTGGGGGCCCTGAGGCATCACCCCCTCCTCCTGGGGAACCAGCAGCTTTCCAGGGGCTCCCAGGGCAGAGCTTTGCAGAAAGGGTATTCCTCAAAATAGCTACATGGTTGGAGCAGGGAGAGCGGTCGGTCCCTTGCTGTGGGCTGGCAGAGGGAGGGAGCAACACGGGTGCTCCAGCAAGGTTAGACAGGGGGGCAGAGGTGACCCTCCCAGTCCCCCTTCCTGCCCAGACAAAGGGGCTGTTCATGGTGTTCGGTGTCCAGCAAGGGCTGCCAGAGTGCCGGCCCTGCTCCTCATGCGAGGGTCCTAACAAGGAAGGGGATGTGTTGGAAGGGGATGGCTGCCAAGGATTTGGCAGCAATGAGCAGGACTGCTGTGACAATGTGGCCACCACAGGAACTGCCCTCTGCAGTGAAACGGGCAGAGGGTGGTGCAGGAGAGGAGCATGGACACCTGATAGACACCTATGGATACCTGTCCTACACAGTGGGAAGAGGGCGCAAAGCCCCTCTGCTCCTCCCGCAGGAGGATGCTATGGAAGGGGAGAGCAGAGATGGAAAGCAGGAGGAGCGAGGAGAAACAGGTAAGGGAGGAAACACATTAACTGTGATCAGC
Organism: Pachyramphus minor; assembly: GCA_013397135.1. Classification (NCBI taxonomy): domain Eukaryota; kingdom Metazoa; phylum Chordata; class Aves; order Passeriformes; family Tyrannidae; genus Pachyramphus; species Pachyramphus minor. The sequence goes on from VYXB01004459.1 coordinate 698,839, forward strand.
ACTTGCCCAGAGGGACACAGGCTAAACAGTGGGGCTGTAACAGGAAAACAAGAGTGCGGATGGCATGTGGAGAGTGATACAATGGGATGAGCAGGGGCATCATGTTCTAAACATGAAGCAGCTGTCCTGCTCCAACTGGCAACCCCATGGCAGCTGCTGGAGCTACAGAGCAGGATGAGGTGCTTGATGCCTTCTGGAAGGAAAGAAACACTTCCAAAGTCAGAATGAAAATTCAGTGCAGGTTGTTTCACTCCTGTTTCTGTCATTATCTAATGAACTGTAAGTGCATCCATCCGACATCTCGAGAACGTTTTGGTTTTTATTATGGGTTTTGGCTTTTTTTCTTCTCTAAACCCCCATCATTAAAAATCAATTAGCTTATGGGTAACGTTACACAGATGCTGCTGCAGAAAGGGCCTGACATCTGCAGTGGCAGCAGCCCAGATACCACAGCAATAGATGTCCAAAAATACCCAGAGAGGACAACACCCCCTCCCTGAAGCTGTGTGCTCCCTGATCAACAAACCAGCTGAACATCCATCCACTTCCCCATCTCCTGCATAATGAGCACACTTCTCAGAGCAAGCAGAAAAGTTTAATTGTCTTTAATTATCCAGTTCAAGGAGGATTGGGTTTCCTGTCTGATGTCCACATAATTTCCCTACCAACGACTTCATCATCCCTTTACTGGAAGTGGAGGTCAGCTCCTAAAGCTCTTCCCTAAAAGACACCCGAGTTTTAGGGAGGGCTGAGCTGCTAGCAAAGGCAGGGACAAAGGTCCCCGTGTCCCCAAAGCGGCTGCTCAGGCTGCCTATGCTTCTGCGGGGTGGGAGGGAATAAGTTGCAACTAATGTGCAATCAAGAACCATCACAATTACAAATGTAAATGAACAGGCAATTGGCACTGACCTTTGCAGATTGTTAGAGGACTAATTAAGGTGTGATCAGAGCTCTTTTCCAACAGATTGAGATGCATCTACACAAGCAAATATCTATGTACCACCCCCAGACAGCAGTGCTTTCTCCTACATGCTTGCACGCACCAGTGAGTAGCTAGAAACAGAGCGGATACACACAGAGAGAGCCGGTGTTCGACCTCGGTACCTGCGGGAGGGGAACAGGGCGACTCCACTCCATCACACGAGGCCACAAAAAAGGAGCAAAAAAGTCACCACCCCTTTGGGCAGTCGCAGAGATGTGTCACAGACCAGGTAAGTGTCACGGACCAGTGCCTGCTCAAGGTGTCTGAACCTGTTAATTGGTACAACCAGAGATCCCTCATCCCAGAGATCCCAAAAGGCAGTGAGGCAAGTCCACTCAGCCCTTAGAAAACAGCAATAAAAACCATGATGGGGACACAGGAGAGAGACTCCATTGTGTTACAGAGGAGGAGGGGAGACAGAGTGCAGACTCACACCATCCCTGTGCGTGGCCCTGCCACGCAGCTGAGAGTTCCCACACTCGAGTTGATGCTCTGATACCATTATGGAATCAGCATGAAGCACAGACGGAAGCACATGTTCTCCCACTTGGGAGTATGGCAGCTTCTCACCCAAACCTGACCCCCATCCCCGCAGGGATGCCCAGACCAGCACATCAGCAAAGTGCACCCACTCTGTCCGACTCAACAATGGGCTCAAAGCGTGTTTGAAATTAAATATCTCAGGACAAAGTAACCTGCCAGCCCGACCCGAGGTTCCCCCGCTTTGCTTTCTGCACCCTTATTCTTGCTCGTATTCTTAACCTTTGAAATAAAATATGATGAAGAAATTCACAGTGTCTTGTTCACTGTCAGTTTTTGTTGAAGAACCAACAAGCTTAAAGAAAATTAAAGTAAAATATTTGTAAACCGAAATTTCCTTTCAGTAACTCGTCAAGACTTTTACTTTAAAAATACTACATTTTTTTAAATGGTCACCCAACCATTCTCCCTACCAGCCTGTCAGCTTCTGCCCTCCCAGCACCTGCCATGTCCTAATCTGGGCGGCCAGACGGGAAAGATAAGGTTTATGCAGTAAAAGACAAGGTAAACAGAAATTTCTAAAGTAAACAAGATTTTCAAGGTTGTTCTGTCTATCACAAAAGGGCACGGATGGTTTCCCCTCTCTGCTCATTTTGCATTTAAGCAGCTCACAACCCACAGCCCTGCCCAAAGTACCCTTTCGAAATCGGAATGTTTTCCTATGGCGGAGCATCGCAGCGCAGCAGAACGGCTGCCAGAGCTGCTGTTCCCCCCAGGGTGGTGTGGCAGTCACTGTGTGCTCTCGCTGTCACCGTGACCTTTGGGGAAGCGTGTTCCACGCCCTCGACTCCGCTGGGCCACCGAGGTCATGGATCGGGCATTTTTTTCCCGTAAGATTGAATTTAACTCTTAATAAAAAAATCTCCTGTTTCATTTTTGGGGTGTTTTGGGTGTATTTCAGATCCTCATTACTCACAGGCATAGCAGCAATGTGACCCAGCTACAAATTCAAGGGACCCTCACATGTTCTCCCTCTGCTGCTGCTGTCCTTTCTCAACTCTTTAAGCCAAGATCACCTCCCTCATCTCCATGTGTGTTTACTGCACAATCCCAGTTCCTCAAAGTGCTTTTCTGCAGGATTTACCCATTTTCACAGCAGTCATGGAGGAAAGTCCTGCCTGAAGTTGAGAGGAGGGTTGTGAAGGCTTTTGCTGACACCCTCCACCTGCAGCACCTTCACAGCACACGAACCAGCTGACCCAGGCTGTCTCTCCTCCTCCTCCCTCCAAAGAGGACTTCAGGAAACCTTGATTTTTCAGAACATTAAGAACTTCTTAGCCCTTTACATGACTATACAGAGTACCATCCCTGTTCCATCCAGCCTGACTGCTCCCTTTAGGCACATCTGCTCTCGCTGCAATCCCCTTCCTATGATTTGTGTGAGCAAATGCTTCATCCAAGCCCTTCACTCCATCTACCTTGTCAAGAGGAGACATGGAAAACAGACACGAAACACTCATCCCTTCTGCCCACCCCTTCCAGCCAGCTCCTTCCTCCTCCCGATTCAGCGTGGCTTAAGTACCAGAAATCAGTTCCAAGCTGGTAGAGCTAGTGCTGGAGTGCAGGGCATCACTTTAGCCATTACAAAACAGCTACTAGAGCAGTGGCTTGTCAAGTTGTCCAGATGTGACGGTATCTTTAAATGCTCATACAAGATTCCAGTGTTTAAGACAGCAACCTGAACCAACACACACGCTTCTATGGCCCAAACTTCTACATCCCAAATGCCACCTCAGGCAGGAGGGATTCCCATAACGTGTTATCTGATAAACCACAAATGCAGGGAAGAGAAACAGGAATGTCAACGAGCTTGTCACTGAACAGCACAGCGGGTCTGATGGCACTCACCCACCCCTGTGCCCCACTCAAGCCACGGCAGCAGCACTCACCGGCCTCGGCAGCTGGACACTTCCGGATGGTGAAGATCTGCCCCAGATCCTCCTCTTCTTCAGGAAGACCTTTCTGTAGGCGCTGCAGCTTCCGGAGGCTTTCGCTCCGCTGGTGTTTCATGGAGCGCACGTGCTGGATGAGGTTCAGCTTGGCCTTGGTGGAGTAATTACAGAGGACACAGTGGTAGTAGCAGCTTTCACCTTCGACCCCGCTCTCGTGGTGCTGCAGGTGCTGTGGAGAACAAAGCAGAGCGATGTGAATGTCCTTTATTAGCCCCCGTCCCCTGAGTTAGTCCACTGTAAATTGCTAAAAGCCACCTGGGAATTAGTTAAGAAACTACATTTTGACACAGACCCAGTGAGACCAAGCCTATTTGTTCCCAAGGTACCATGTGCTCTCCTGCTGAGGAGTAAGAAAACCAAAACATACTGAAATGGACACAAAGCACAGATAGAGACAAACAAGATTATTTCCTTCAGTGAGAGAAAACACCAGATCCAGCACTAACACCTGCTCATGACCCACACAGAGCTCATTCCTTCACACTCATAGTTTGTCCTGGGAAGGGATCCAACTGCATGTCATACATAAAATTAAATTTGATAAATTCTAATGGAAAACTACAAAGAATAAAACCAAAGCAATACTAGAACACAACAAACTCATTAGACAGAGAAGTCCCGGACACAGTGTATTGAAGCAGAGTGCAGAGCCATCCTGTCTATCACCCAGCGCTCCACTGCCTTGGATTGGGAAGGAAGCAGCAGCCTGGCTAGAAGATGTTTGTGACAGCAACCCAGTCTGAAGAGCCAACAGCGGGAATGCAGCTGGGTACTACTGTGAGGGCTCAGCACTTGGAAAAACCCTGGTGCCCCTCTGGAGCTGTGCTGTTGCAGCCAATACAGCTAATTCCAGAGTATTACACAGTGATTATTTGACAAAATCTACCAGTCCTCTGGCACAGAGGTCTGCGCCACCAGGGAAACCAACAGCCATTTCATGTCATGGATCCCATGGATTTGGCAATTATTTCTTGGAACCAGAGGGCCATGCTGGCTGCCACGGCATGGCCGCTCTCCCTTTGGGCTGGAAGCAGGAGGTCACAGGAACTTTCCCAATTCCCACAGTAAGGACCCATAACAAGTTGAGGAAAAATGGATACCGAGGTGAAACAATATGAGAGATCCTTCAGCGAAGGCCAGTGGTGTTTCCATTCCACACCTACACTTCATCTGGGCAATAATACCTGCCAGCTCCAACCCTGAGACCTTTTTGTGTCTTTCTGTCATCTCACAGAACTCTTTCCTCACCACACACTTGGCCCAAGGCATGAGTACGGTGATTTGGACATGATTTTGAGGTTTGTCAATCAAAAATATTGCCTACGAGCAGCCAGGACCTTCTGGTAAAAATTCCAACGCGTATTATCTCAGTTACAGCTGAGATAAGATTAAAGACACATATTACCCAGCGCTGTGTGCCTCGCTTACACGGAGGAAGGAGAGCCCTCTGAGTCTAGGAATGATTAAAAATAGGATATGAGCTGATGCTGAGGCTTCTGATTGGAAGGATGAGGAAAGAGAATAAATGTATTCTAGATCTGGCTAATTAGACTAGCCTCTTTTGGGATTGCAATGTATTTAATTAAATTCACTGTAATATTTGAAGAATCCACGAGGGCACTAATCCCACTGGTGCCCTCAAAAGATTTTTTGCTGTTTTCCCTCATAAGAACTTCCTCCTCCTCTCATTTCTATTGTTTGCATGCGTTACCCTCTTCCTGAGCCAGAGAAAGAGGAAGGGCTTAAGGCATAAAAGGTCAGTGGGCCCATCACAAGAGTCACATGTCCGGCTTGCATGGCCCAGCCTTGCCAGCCCGGCTCTGTCCCAACCCCTGCCATAGCCCTCCCAGCCCCAACTTGCTGCAGGCCAGGCTCTGGCTCCAGGAGCCACACCAGCTCCGTCCTCATCCTCACCAGCCATGAGGCATGTTGGGGAAGCCCTGTCCTAGAAACCCTGCACTGGAGCTCAGGAAGTGCCCACAGGCTCAGCGGCAGCTTCTACATGGAGGCAGAGAAAACCCCCAGTGAGCAATTAAGAGAAAAATCTGGTCACAGGTTCAAGGAAATATTAAGGACATGGTCTCTGTGGAACTGGAGACACAGTCTGCACTGCCCTCATTTAAAAGGGGATTTTAAGAAAACATTTGTTTTAAATAGTTTAATAAATGTGTCTTATTTTCTGCTCTTCTTCTTCTTCCTCTCAAACATTGTGCTGGGGTGATCCTCACCTGCCTGTCATCCTGGAGGAATCACAGGCTGAGGGTACCACCACCACCAAGCCCACGCTGGGCACAGCACCACATGCACCGGATCAACCTCATCCTCAGCAGAGGAAGGGAGCAGCTCAGAGAAAGACAATGTGAGGGCTGAGCCAGTCCGAGCTGTGAGTTGCTGCAGGCAGTGAAACGCTGGCCAAATACGTGTAGTTATTGCCCATCACACTGTTAAACTTCCCCCTTGTGAGAATTTATCCATATCACAGGAAACAAATTCAAAATATTAAACCAGAACCTTGTTAGAAGACAAATCAACTTGAAAATCAAAAGAATATATTGTTCCAAGGAAACCCAACCAACTTCTGTCAGAGAACATTGATTTCTGTGAGTCCGGGGGGGTGTTCGCCCCTCCCTCTCCACGATAGGAAACTTCCAACATCTGGTTCTTCACGCATGGCATGCGAAATATTGATCAGGTTGAGTCAAAGCTCCACTTTAAATCAGAAACAGAGAAAGGAACGCTCTGATGGAAACCATACGGCTCACGAGTGCGGCTTCCCAGGGGACGCGGCTGTTCCTGTACGTACACCAGCCACAGCACAACACCACGCCGCTCCCAGCACCTCTTCCCACCACGCCAAATCCAGCCTGCCTGCCGTGCAGGGACTGTGCAGGTGTCCAGGCAAGGCTCTGCTCTCACAGCAATCAGCGCAGGAGGGTCCTGCTCAGCGGCCTCGGCTGCTCTGTTTGCCCCCACCCCAGTGCCATCCACCCCTCACCGTTCCCCAGACCTGCCCGGGGACGGTGGGGTGGGGATGTGGCACGGCCGGGGTGGCACAGGCCCCGGTGCCAGCTGCATGGCTGGGCTGACCCTGCCATGCTGACAGACTGACTGCCCAGCCCTCGCTCTCCAACATCTGGCTCAGAATTGTTGTCTTGTAATAAATAATAAATGCTCACAGGGTATGACTATAGAAAAGTAATTTTTAAACAAAGTAAGGAATGATGCTACAGTCAGTTCTTGTTTCCCTTCCTCCATCCTTCATATACCCCAAATTCTGTTTATTTTACCATCTATCCTTTCCTGATCTCACACTGCTTCACCCACAGTACTTTACAACGATCATGGAATTTAACATGACACTGTATCCCCCTGCCTGACTGCAGGCAGCCCCCTTCACCCCATGCCACAGACCACATGACATGTTTCTCACAGTTCAGACTGTTGCACTCATGACTGAGGCCCTGTGCTGCTGCTGTTCCATGCGTAACAAACTCTCCTGAACAATTCTGTAGCTCTTCCTGCAGTTCACGTTCACCGTTTAATCTGATTTCTAAGAACTTTTCTACACCTTTTCAATTTTAAAAGATGTTAAACCTGCTCAAAAATCTCTTCTGTGCAAAGTTTATTCAGCCATGCTGTAACGAGCCCAATTCTGATGGGGACAAGACAGAAGTGGCCTCAAAGTACTGCCAGGGGCATTGGGATTCTCCAATCCCTCTCCGATATGTTTAGTGGCTCAGCTGCCATTCTGGGGGACATCTGACCTGTAACCCCAGCTCACCAGGGAGATGCAACAACACTTTGAACTACCTCATGCTTTTGATGTTTATTATTCATTAGAAAAAGGCCCAATTTCTATGCAGTCCTAACCTCATCTTTCACTTCAGAGGGCCACGAACGCTGCTCAGGACAAGCCCATGCTGACAACACTGAGATCTCAAGTCCCTGCACTCTGCTTGCAAGGGGAAACACCCTACCACAACCCTCAGGAGGTGTTGATGATACAAAAGCAGGAGAACATGTGAGAAGACTCTCACCAGGCTCAAGGACAGCTCCTTCTTCAAACATCAACAGGACAACCAGCAGCAGAAATTGTGTCACTGCCCCAAGGACAGGCAGACGGTGCTCCCCTGCTTGGATCCCCCACACATGTGCAGGTTTTGGTGGGCAGGAAAAGCAGCTGAGGTAACAGGTCTAGGGGCTAGAACCCAAAGTGGGAAAATAACCTCGTGAACATTATGCAGCAGAGAACCATCACGAACAAACGGAATGACTTTCCTCATCTCCAGCTGTGACAAGACCACCAACCACAGCCCCCCGGATCCTCAGCTGACAGCACCCCAGGGCTGTGCAAAGCCTGTTGCGGATGACTCCAGCCAGCCCTCCACCCTCCTGCTTGCACAAACATCCTCTTCCTCACTACTCTGACTGCTCCATATGGCCAGGTGGTGTGTGGGTCACTGATAAACAGTCTGGAAAAACCTCTTCCACATCAATTCCGAGTGCTCTCACATCACAGGACACCCTGCCATGAAACCAGAGGCCACTCCACTACCCAGAGCTTCTGTAAAAAACAGTTGTCAGATTTCAGCTTTTTTGGAGGAGATTTTCTCCACATGTAACGCTCTTCCTACCTCTGAACTCACCACCCAGCTCTGTTAGGATGGCTAAAGTTAGCAGTGATTTCAAAGAATTGTCATATGCAGCTGAGGATGAAGCAGCCAAAAATCTGCTGGAAAGTCACAAAAGCCACGGAAGCAGCAGCACAGCAGACATGCACCATGCTAGCTTCCTCCTGCAAGAACTGATGTCTGTGCAGCACCAGTGACCAGAGCCAGCACACAGAATCAGGGAGCACCTCAGCAGTTACTCAGAGAGGCTGACTCAAGCTTGGGAGGTGCTGGAGTACTCTAACCCCACCAGCACATCCACAGTGCAGGAGGATGCCCATAGACTGACTCTTCCTTGGGGTGACGTCAGACAGGGGTAATTAGTCACAGGCTTGTAGGAAACATTTCAGGTGCCAGCGAGGACCGTGCCTGTGACAACACACCCCCGGAAGAGGGACAGGACATGACCCTTACAGCGGAGCTGGAGAGGGGCTATGGGTCGCCATGGAAAGGGACCTGACCCCGCTGCAGACCTCAGAGGCCTCATGAGCATCTCTTGGCCCCCGTGTGCCTCTGATCTGCTGCACAAGATAAATCACACAGCCCTGCAAGAGAAGAATCTGAATTTTTAATGAAAGTCATGTGGATGCAGCTGTCTGATCCTGCTCTGTTCCAAGTACTTCATAAAAGTCAGGGCTAGCCTATCCGTCTTGCTCTCCTTTCACACCTGCAGCCCTGGCTGGAATTTCCTGGAGCCGAGGAGCCGCAGGCAGCCACGGCACACAGCAGGACACTCGCTGCCTGTGCATGGGGGAGGGCTGGAGAGCCTGCAGTCACCACCGCCCCCTGAAAGGGGGGGAAAATTGATTCTGCATCCAGCAGGTTCAAAAGCTGAACTTCTGCTCTTTTGTATCCACTGACATCCTGAATTGTTCACTGCTTCCAAAGGAGCAGTGTTACAAACCATTCCCTCCCCCAGCCTCCTGGCTCTGTGCAATACAGCTCTGCAGCGCAGTGCCAGCAGTAGGATTCAGGCTTACATGCCCCCAGGTTTCTGCAGTTCAGCTTGAGGTGACTGGTCTCTGATCCTCATTTTAATTTCCAAGAGGCCAAAAATGTAGCACCCCCTCATGCCACAGAGGCTGAGGTACTGATCCAAGTCCCCAGGTCACACAGAAAGGCCTCAAAGAACAGCCCCAAATGCCCCCTACACCTCCCTGGATCTGTATCTTCCAAGCCCTCCAGCCCTGCCTGATGTTAAGTGAATGCCACAGATGCTCTCCTTGCCAGCCACGAGCCTGGTGCTCGCCGTGCTGTGAGGCTTTTGAGTTCCCCCAGACACGACCCCAAAAACCACCCAGCAAACTGAGTTTGCTCCACCAGCCCTTGAAGTCTCATTAAAAGCCAAATATTGCTCAGCCTAAGGATGGAGAGCTCAGCATGGATTTTACTGAACGTTAAATCAACCAGCAAGCGTAGCCAGCAAACTCTGTGGCACTTTAACTTTAAATAATGCAATAATTATTGAATTTCCTTTTTATAACCGAAGTGCTGGAATGTAAACAATGGGGCTGTAATTGCAGGAAGGAGGGATCAATAGAGGCAATCGTTTTCAGCCATGTTAATTGTAAATACAATTGCTCCAAGATGTCAGCCTCGTTCTTCTCGCTCCCAGAATCATCCTAACGGATGACAGAGTCCAACTTTCCCATTACAGCTGTTCGCTCCTTTAAGAGGTTCTCAATCAGGTCTGATCAATCTGTCAAGATAATGCATGGAGTAAGTAAGACTCTTCCAAACACAAGCTCCCAATCAATAGCCTGGACCTGCTTAATGAGGAGGGGCTAAAGCCCAGGGGGAGGCACAGTCCCAGCTCCTGTGTGGCTCCAGCAGCCAACTTCTTCACGGGGTCTTGGAGCAGCTCCTAACGAGGACATTGTTTATGCCGCCCATGATGAGCAGCATCCCCACATACCCACAGTTCCCCAGGGTCCGCGGGCAGAGGATGACAGAGGTTAACAGAAAGCATAAGCCAAGAAAGGCTGAACTTCTATTCACATCCCCCACCTTTCTAATTGTGCAACAGACCTGAAGGCACTAATTAATTATTCCTTAGAAGAGATTCCCCAAAGATGCAAATCTGTGTGGGACCACTGAGCGCCAAGAGCATCGCTAAGATTCCTTCCATGGATTCCAGGAAGGACAAAGTCCATGGTGGAGCCGGCGCTGGCCCAGCTGTGCCTTCCAGCCCGGGGGAAGAACAGTGGGATGCCAGCTGGAAACCCCTCAGGGGAGGGAAGAGATGCCAAGAGAGGTGAGGGAGTGGCCAGATGCTGTTCTTCAGCTGTAGTACCTAACTCTGATAGCACAGGTATCCCTTGCACACCTGGACACTATGCCGTGTGCTCGCTGAGCAGCCCAGAGAGGGGGAAAAGGGACAGGTCTGACTGCACCTGGGCCCCTCCTACAGCATCAAACTTTCCCTTCTTCCATGACTGTGCTACAAGAGCTGCCAGCACAACAGATCCACTCTTGGGCAACTTCAGAGAATTTTCCAGATCCCCAAAATTTCCCCTGGGAGACACTGGTGCAAGTGCTGCTGTACATGGAGATGCACACAGGAGCGTGAGTATCGATCCTGCTAATTATAGCGCTAAAACCAAAGCACAAAGAGAGTACATTTCCTATCGGCTGGCCTGAAAAGTGCTGCCCTCAACCCTGCACGCTCCCACCCAGCTGTGGCTCTGCCATGGGACCCACAACAGCCCTGCAAGGGCACATCTGCTGCTCACCTGGGCACCTCTGACCAACAGGAACAAACAAATAAACTTCACACAAAGTGACCTCTCCCACTGCCAGTGAGGATGTGAGGGATGTCACCCAGAGCCAGCCTCGCCCAGCAGCTCCTGCGGAGCAGCACAGAGCTTGTGAATGATGGAGCTCCTGTTGCAGCTTAAACAAAAACCTGAACTGGGGCCATTCTGCTCCTCAGGGAAGTGTACAGTTTCACCACTTCGGATTTCCATGAACGCTGTCATCCCTGAAGAAATCCATCAGAAAAGCTGTACTTTTGTATGCAAGACACTGTACAGACAGAAACAGGATGGAGTGATAAAAACAGCACGTAAATTTGTGCTACAATGCAGCAACGTCACCAAGGAAGAGGCTCAGGGCTTCCAGCCCACTCCTTTCTCAGTTCCGGGACAGCAAGGAACTGAGGAATTCAGGGAGCCTCATCTCCTCCAGGGTTAGGAAAAGAAAGAGTGCAAGAACAGCTGAAGGTGAAGACAAGACAGTAACCACAAGCAGAACCCATGATGCCACTGCCCAGACCTTTTTAATGTATTTTGTACATCTACTTGAAAATAATCAGTTCAGTGTGAGTTGTTGAGCTGTGAACACTCAGGTGAACTAGAGGAGTCTGGGAATATGGAAGAGTACCAGATAAAAGGCAAATTATGTAATAAAAAGGGGTGGGAGGAACCTGGAAAGAGAGCAGGATCAAAATCTGTTGTCCATATTGTAATTATAGAGCTGCTGAGTGATTGAAAAAGGCTTTCCATAACACAGACCTCAGCTAGGACTCTCCCTAGCAGTGATGTTTTATTTCCTCCAGCAGTGATGGGAATGATCCCTTCATTACGTGTGAGGGCTCTCCAAGGAGGCTCCAACTCAACACACATCTGGTCTTGTGTTGGTAATGCAGCTCAGACTTTACCACCCAAACCCCTCTCTATGTGTGGAGCCGCCTTTAAGAACTTCAACTGAAATCCTACTTTTTCCCCATATTAAGTCTTTTGGAAAAGAACCATCAGTCTCTAAAGGAAAAGCCTGAGGACTGTCTGACCCCATGCCCTGACACCAAGGTGTGGCAGCCGAGTGCACCCAGGTGTGCCAGTCCCTGTCCATCCTGCCTGGGCTCCAGGTGCCCCAGCAACTGCAGGCAGAACCCCAGCAGCGAGTCAGAGAAGCGCCATGGAAGTGAGGTGCTTCCAGAGGCATGGAAGGACTGGAGGGACAGGAGGGGATCCCCATGCACAGTGAGGGACTGATGTAATAATGCACCATGAAACCACGTGGGAAACTCACCCTGAGCTCACATTATTTAATAAAACACTACAGACATGAATTAACTCCCTTTGCCCAGGATTTATTGTTTCATCCATCTCTGGAGAACTTGTGATGGACTGAAGCTTTCCTTGTTTTCATATCACTTCTTTATAACTTCCTACAGCGCTGCACCACCCTGACTCCCAGCTGATAACCAAAAATAACAACAACAATACACAAGACAATTTTTTAATCCTCTCCATAAATCAAAGTATATCAATATCAAAGAGATGGAGGACACAACCTCCTGGCACAGAAGCCAGTAGGGATTCACATAGGAACAACAGACCCAGCTCATCCTTTGCCCACAGTCCACAGCAAGGATTTTCAAGAGCAGGGAATATGGGAGGAGACAGAACCAAAGGAAGATGCAATAGACTAGTATGACAGAATGGAAGCAGAAAGAGGAAATACATATATATATAAAAATATTGCTTGAGTCTTGAAGATGAGATTAAAACCGATAGAGCCAGAGAATGCACCTCCAGTGAAATGGCCCTTCTCCAGAGGTGCAGGCTGCAGGGCTGGGCACCAAGCTGGGCAGCCAGAGCACAACTTCTGAGGCAGGTGTTGTGCCTCAGCCTACCCTGAACACAGGGAGAGGAGCACCAGCTGATTTCAGACTACACTGTGAAGGTGAGTTCATTAAGTGTCTGTGAAACACAAACAGATACACAGAGCACCATGGAAATGCCCATGAGAAAATAAATAATTCTTCATTCAGTGAAAGCTTTGGATTGTATTAGACAAAGCCTGGGGCAATGTAATGAAAGAGGAAGATAAAAAGAAATGGAATAATTACTCACAGAATGAGGCAAGAATCCTGCTGCAAAAATATGTATGGGACTACTTATAATTAAGAACTAAAATAATGTCTGCGCACAAAGGGCTGAATAAAGGCAACCTGCTACTTCCTATGTTCTACATGTTGCGAGGGCTTCATGAACCCACCCGACACTAATGTGTCCTAAAAACTGTGTACAGAAATTCAGGCCATTGCTCCTTGCCCCACACCCCTGAGCAGCCGCTCTGTAAAGAAACCTACTGAGTTCTTGTGCACGAGAGGCCTTCAAAACACAGCCTCCTCCAAATTTAATCGGGAGACCTCTCCAGTCGTTGGGCATGCAATTGTTCCCAGCATACGTGGTTTCCACCAGGAAGGACGTGTCAATGGCCCACAGCAATCCACAGCAGCAGAACTGTCTGACTCACGGATTCCCTACGCGGCCCCCAAGCAGTTTGCAGCCTACGAACGGTTGGGTTTGCTGCTCTAAATTTTCTGTGTATGTAAAACCTAATTCAACTGTAGGATAATTCTGCAGCGGGATCTACAAGAGACCAGAATGGCTCCGAGCACTAGCTGCAGCTATTCCTTTCAAGACAAACTACAACAATGGAAAACACAGAATGTGTAGAATGGGAGGCAAACAGAGTAAACTTGAGATGATAAATGTCTCTGTGCTTTGGTGCTTCCTTTGTTCACATGTATCTGCATCCACCTGCATTTGCCTACAAGGGTACAGAAACTCCTGGGAAAAGCCAGGCACAGTATTTATTGGTTTTAGCAATTCTGGATCTGCAATCCCAGTGGACAGTCTGCAGAGACACACACACAGGGTAAATGATAAATACCACAGAAGCAGCTCTGATCAGCATTAGGAGCATGTCCTGACCACTCCAATTTAGAAATAAAATGGAAGCAGCAAAACCATTTTTTTTGGGAGCTGCATCCACTCACAGTTGAGAAGTGTAAGGCGATGACAGATTTCTAAACCCTGTTTATGAAACTGCATGTGTAACTCTGGTTACTCCAGCAGCCCCAAGATTCTCATTTCTGCCTAATCCCCCTGCCCGGCCCAGAGTCAGACACTCTGATAGGCCTATCTGGGCACTGCAGTGCATGCACCAGAAAATCCAGGAAGGTCAGAGCCAAGGAGGTGTGAAAAACATGAACTCAAGGTTCCTGATTTGTGGGACCATAAGAAACACACAGAGACAGCCAGACCTGTCCATAACACAGCCCCCACGACATGAAAACATCATCTATAGGACTCCAAAGCCTTTAAATCTCTCCCACAGAGTGCCCAGGAAGCTGCTCTGGGACAGCCAGTCCCTTCTCCAGAAAGTGAGAAACGACTTCCAGCATCTGCTCCATTTCCAACAGTGATGCTGGTGATCAAAAGCTAAAGCAAGGTACTGTCCTTCATCCACAGCTGGGTCCTAGACTCAGTAGGAGGTACCACAGCACCTCCACCTGCAGCCATCCCCAGAAGTACAACCATAGCCCTAACACCACACACCTGTAGGTTATAGAACCTGGGGTGTTCCATAACACCCCAGAGTTATGGAACAGTCCCAAGAATGCTTTGGGCACAGTGATGGTAATCAGATTTCTCAAACTGGGACACCTTCTGCCTCTGTGCTGGAGAGGAGGTGAGTCTCACCTAAAGGCAGGAAGGTATCTCCCCAGGAGAGCACCTGCCCTCTGCTGCCGCTGCCTAGGGACACTCCTTCCACTGGTGCATGTGTGAAGATTACAACAATTCTCTGGACCAGTTTTCACATAAATGTAACAGAAGGCTGACCCAAACTGTCAGGACCTGCTGACTTAGAAGTTTCTCTGCAGCACAGGCTGGGGGGGCAGGAGGACAGCTGGATGGGGACAGGGCTGTGAGGAGACCCAGCAAGAACCAGACAAGGTGATGGACACAGCTCCTGCAGCTGGCCTGGAGATACCAGGCATGGGGAGCAGAGAAGTCCCTCACAGACGTGGCCAGCTCTCACCCCACGGAAGGGCAGGGAAGCCCAGAGAGACCCAGGGGATGCAGCAGGGCCCTGTGGGGTCTCCGGGGCTGCCCGAGCCTGCAGCCGGGGGTGGTCTGAGGCAGCCGTGGCTGCGCACGCCGGGAGCGCGGTGCCAGAGCTGCGGACCCGTGCCAGGCACGCTCGCTGCTGCCGGGAGACGAGCACTGTGCTCCTTCCCCACCAAAACCCCCGAGGCTTCCCGCGTGCGCGCTAACCACAGCCCTTTGAGAGGCTCGTGTATTTACAAACCGAGGCATGTTGAAATCAAAGGGGATACCATATGACATAATTCACATTAAAATGTCAACAGGCTGACAATTTATAGAGTCAATCCACTGGAGGTGGGGAGAACTAAGATGCAGTAATTGTTTAATTCCCGCTTAAACCAACAGCAGCTTCACCTTCAAAGTGGTGCTGTGTGCAGGGCCTCTGGCTGCTGTCAGCCCCAGTGCCAGCCTGGCCCTTGGCCAGCATGGAGGCAGAGGCCTCAACCATTCATTGGCACTGGGCACAGGCGAGGGATGTAGGATGCTGCTCTGACAAGCGCAGCTCCAGCCCACCCCACAGCAAATATTCACCATCAGCACAAGGACAACCAGTTTTTCAGGAAGTCAGAGTCCCTATGGTCAGGGCACTAGTGGCTGCTACCACACCTGGGCACGGCACACCTTCTCCTCCAGAGGGGATACACTGTGTGAGCACTCCAAGGGCACCAGCGGAAGAACGAACTCACCCAGTGCCTGGCACCGCACGGCCGGACCCTGCTGGGACCTGCAAGCACTGCGGCACGGGAACAAGGGAGGTATGGAGTGCCCCAGCCACAAACCCCCTCAGGGCACATGTGAACTTTTTACCCCAGGTAGATGGCAGCAGCTTTGCCCGTGTCAAAATCAACCACTGGCCCCCTCAGCGTGCTGACATCCCCTGTCCATGAAGACGCTGCTAGCAACACGTCTTGTAGGCTGCAATAAAGTATAAGGAAGGCGGGAGAGAGAAATGTGCACCACTGGGAGAAATGCTACCTGGATAAACCACAGCCAATAAATTTTCTATAAATGCCAGCTAATGCTGTCCCTTGGAGAGCGCCGGGCAGGGACCGCTGGGCTCCAGAGCCCTCAGCACAGCCTGGCTGTCTGTACATAAACAGTAACACCTCATTCTCTCTTCTACCTCATTAACTGAAACGCATTAAAACAAGTGTGCACTGGGAGCAGCAAATGAGACTGTTAAACCAAGCTGATATAATCCTCATCAGCTGTGGGAAATGAGCACACATCCATTACGCTGACTCAAGCCGCCAACTGCGATTCACTGAGGATGCTGAGACCCCAAGAAGACACTCTTCCCCCCTGCAGCTGTACCTCTACTGCTTCCCTAACACCAGGCAGCTCAACCAGTGCCTCCAGCACTGTCTCATGGGGTATATCCAGAGCACTGGGGTCGCATTCCTGTTCCAGCAGCTCCCCCTCAAGCACAGAGCTGGGGGCCCTGGTCCACACTGCAGCCACTGCTGTACAAGTGCGCTGTGCCCAGAAGGAATCTGCTCAGTGACAAGACTGACTCTGCTAGTATCAAAGTGGAATAAAAGGCCAAGGCAGCAAAGCAAACACAGAACACGGGACATTTCCCAGTCCCAATCTCAAATGGGGACATTGCCATGCAGTGTGACAACTGCAAGGTTGGCCTCAGGTGACTGACACATGTTCGCACCCTGCCCGAACGGAACCAGCCTGCAGAACAGCACAAAGTGGGGGGAATATGCCACAGCACACATGTATAAAACTTCCAGTGCTGACAATACTGTGGTGTCACAGGTATCCCCACTCCCCAAGGTTGGTGGCCAGATGCAGACAGATTTTGAATTGGGGGAGTCTCAGGAGAGGCGTTCCCTGCTGTCACACAGTGACCACTGACTTTCAGCACATAGGACCAGTTCCACAAGAGGACATGGAATGGCTCTCTTCTCCTGGGGGTCCACCAGGACATGACCCTGCCCTCACGAGGGAAGACTCACTCAAAATATTGGAGAAATGTTCATTTTGCCTCCCCCAAGAAGGCAGAGCTGGGAGCAGAGAGTCCTCCCGATGCTGCATGAATCAGACAGACCACATTCACCTCAGGCAGTCAGACAGACAGTGGCTTCATGCCCTCCACAGCCTTGGGTCTGAACTATTGACCTCACTGGAGCAGCTCAGGTTTCCAAACTCTTTTCTTCACACCAAGCACTGATGAGGCAGGATGGGGTCTCTCTGCCTCGCCCCTGGCCCTGTGGTGGGACAGGGTCCCCTCTGCCTTGCCCTCATAGCAAGAATGTAAACAACCCCTTCAACCCTCAGAGTTGCCATTTCCGAGTTTTTAACCCAACACAGATATTACATGGTGTTTCCCTCCAAGTGCAGCGTGTGCACAGTACAGCCCAGACCGGGCTCCCTGGGACTTGCTCCTCCCTACAGAACACACGACACTCTGGGGTCTCCCCGGCAGCTCCCAGCAGCCTGCTCAGGCATTTTGAACGGGGTCCATGAAGTCTGTTTAACCAGCATGATGCGTGCAACAGAATCACAAAGAAACAGGCATTTAAAGTGACATCTGTTGGATTAATTAGCTGTGTAATTAGCCTCCCCTCTGTGGAGACAGGCTTTGTTACTGCTGCCTGAAACTTCCCCAGGTGATTCTCTCTGTATCCATCCTCCAAGCATGGGGAGGAGCGAGTGGGTGGGATAGGGCTGTACTGCTTGCCCAGAAAGAGGGGCAGGAGACAGCCCAAGGGCCACAAGGCAGCTGAGGGGCAGTGACTGGCCGTGGGTCAGAGAACCCCAATTGCCACATCAACGTGGTAGAACCCAAACAGGCACATGCATCAGTCCAACCACATTCTGCAAGTCTGCCCAGGGGTGAAAGGGATACAAGTCAGGTGTTTACATCCTGCCCAATTAGATCAGAGCACCTCTTCCTCCTGCACCAGCTCCCACCTCCCTGGCCTGTGAGCCTTGAGCTGGACACAGAGGGGTCACAGCAGGCCCAAACAGCCAGGGGACATGGCACCCACTGCACTTCTACCTGAGCCATGACAGACTCTGTGGGTCAGAAAAATCCCAAGGCAGAAAGATCCCGAGGCAATGTCTAGGACAAAGAGGAAACCAGGACTCCAGCAACAGCTGCACTGCACTGATGGTTCCACGGCCAGATGCAAGTACCTCCTCAGGAATCCACCCCCCTGCTTAAAAGCAGAACGAGAGGAATGGTGCCAGGAGGGGACAGAGCATGAGGCTCTGCCCCGCAGCCCTGCACTGTGGGCACTCATCTTTGCCTCTCTGTCAAAGTCACCCAGAGCCAAGGATCTCCCAACAGCTGCAGCCAGGATTACCAGAGCCTGTCCAACCGTACCCAAAGGCACAACTTCCAGAAAACCTGTTGCACAAGTGTAACTTCTTGCCTAATTTGACTTGCAGAACTTGGCTGCACGTGTCGCAGCGCAGGGGCAGGATTTTTAGGACTGGCAAGAAGGACCAAAAACACATTACAGTATTAAGTTATGTATCATGCATACATTATTTATTGTAATTTAATGAATTCCCTATGAGACAGCAAACACAGAACCTCCCATGCTGCTTCCATAGCATTTCTGAGGACTTTTTTACAACAGTTTCTTCAGGAACAAGTCAGTTATCTCCGGAGAACGACGACACAGCGTCCTGCAGCCTGGTGCACTTGCACAGCCCAACAGAAACTAGCAGTCTGTGCCACGTCAGATGGAACAGGTCAGGAAAACACCTTGTGGGTTCCTTCAGAGCCACAACACTCCCTCCCCCTCCTTTGCCCCGCCAGAGATGGATGCTAATGAGTGCCCATCCATTATTTAATGAGCTTGTCGCCAGCAAGCCTGCAGTTGGAGGGGTGGTGCCTGGCCAGAGCTGGTACCTGACCCTGCCCACCAGGAAAGCAACTAAGAGCATTTCCGAGGTCGTCAAGGCACATCAGCTGTGTTGAGCGATACACCTGCTCCAGGTAGCCGGGCTCACAGACTGATATACAGATTGACAAGAGGCCATGAACTGCCAACCTTCGGCACAACAAGGGGCACGGAGATGGGTGAGCCAGCCAGGTGAATGGACACAGAGACATAGCTGGAAATTACCAACCTTTTTGAGAAAAAAGGAGATGAAGACTGGTGATGCCTGTCTTCATCTCCTTTGTTCGAAGTGGACGGACAGAGAGAGAGGGGCAGGAGCTGAAGACTCAGGAGGAAGGGCGAGACTTTACAAGTAGAATGCGAGGGGATAAAAGCTCAGGAGTCCCTTTGTTGGGGCACCAGTTCAAGCTGTTTCTGTGTTACTGCACCGGAAATAAATGGCTTTATGGAATGACACATCTGAGACTCTGCTATGGGAAATCTGGGGTGGAACCGGTAAGGAAACCTGGTCTGACTGTGAGTGGGGTTTGTGGGGAGTCAAGCGGGGCCCAATTGGGTCACTGGAGCCGCTGCTGTTCAAGGGCTTCAGTCCCAGCAGTGCAAGTCCCTGGCCTTGGGAGTGTGGCCACATGTGACACTTGGGAGTGTCGGGAATGTGCACACTGGGAAGCTTCCACAACAACCTGCCCAAAGAGAAACGCAACCACCCAGATGGGAGCGTGGAATCCTCAGGACGAACTACTGGAGCACAGCTCTTCAGCAAACAGCAGGGGCTTTAAGCTTTGCACTGCAACGCCACTCGCTTGCTTCAGTCTCGCACAGAACTGTCCTCCAGCTCCTCTACCTCCTTGCTCCAGCACTCCTACACCCTGGCTTGTTCCAGTCCTACCTGCTCATCTTCAACTGCACGTTATGCGTCTGCAGGAATGTGGGGATAAGACTCCAACAAACACGCTGTGATAAGATCCTGACAAACATATCAGGTAAGAACCCAAAAATCACTTGGATAAGGCCGCAACAAAGAGGCCCATTACCCTGGACAAACCTCTCAGCTCTCTTGCCTGGAGTTCCCAGTGCCAGAGCTGAACCTGCAGGCAGGAGACTGAGTGGATGCTCATTCCTCTGCTCACAGTAGCTGATCACCCAGGAAGCAATGCCAATCTTTCAGATCCAGACCAGCATCTCTGACACATTCACCCTGCATGCTCTCCTCTGCCCAGCAGTGACCTCCCACATCAGTACAGGAGGGACAGCAGGTCCCCAACAGCTTACGCCACCACGGCAAGGTCTGCCAGGGCTTTTGTCAGCAGCCCTGCATCAAAGCCATGTCCAGAAACACCTTGTCCTCACCCTGAAAGTCTCAACAACAACCATCACCTGACACGGGAAAAATTCCTGCTTGGAAATTTAAATATTCGTCCACATGGTCCAAAATTACCAGGATAAAAGAATGAACCACAAACACAGACAGCACTGGCACCACACATGGGGAAGGGTCAGATGCACAGTGACACCTCATCAACATGATGACACCTTATTGCAAGAGGCCACCTGAGGGTCAGGACAGCTTTGCAAGACCCTTCCTATCCCCCGTGCTGAGCCTCTCCCTGCTGACCCATAGCTCTGGGTGAATGGGGAAAGCCACGACCCCCCTGTCACTGCAGCTCTGCCCAAGGGCTGCCACGGAAGCTGGGGAAAACTCAGTTTATATGGATTAGAATAAAGCTTGTCAAGGTGTTTTTCTGTGGTTTGTTTGTCTGTTCTTGTGTTTGATTTGTCTGGTTGGGTTTTTTAGCCCATTCTCACAAATATTTTGAATTCTAAACCCTGTTTCACAGAATGCTTTTAGCTCCCTGTTTTGGGGAGCTCCTGGTTCCTGCTGTGTGATCATGGTTCCTGCTCCAGCTGCACTCTCCCTCCTTTGTTATTCACGTTGCTTTTACAGGGCGGCTTCTTTACTAAGCTGCTGGTTGCACATGGCTCAGCACTTACTGGAAAACTGTTGAAAGAAAAATCTAAGTGACGGAGGCCCATAAATAAAACATAGAGCAAGCACTGCTTGCTCTCAGCAGTTCTGATTCCAGCCCTTTCAAAAAGGAGCACAGAGAAAGAGTAAGTTCTGTGATCCTGTACTAACGCGCTTTGTTATTAAATACCTAAAGGAAGGTAAGAATCTGCTTTAATACCAGGGTGACAGGATGGAGCAATCCAGCACTCAGGCATGTGCAGCCCCAAGAGGGAGGTCTGAAAGGGTTAAACTTCTAGTGAGAGCTTTTTATATTAAAACACTCATCAATCTCAACAGGACTGAGAGTACCGGACTGTAGGGGTCTGTCCTCCTCACGCTGGCAGTTCATAAGCTCATCTTTCATTACAAGTTTATCTGAGACTAGAGGATGCAGATTTGAACTAAAGGTTTTGGAGAGCCGCTTTAAAAACAACTTTGTGGGGAAACTTAAATGGGTGTTTCCCTTGTGAAGCTGCCTTTTGGAATGTGGCTTAAAACCTTGTAGGAAATCAGCTCAAAGACCCTCACACGCTGTAATTAAAATGGACTTCAGGCACAATTTGTGTCGCTCAGGAGTGAAATTTGGAACTCTGATGCTGCATCTGTATTCCAAGAGATAAACTTGCAAAAATAAACCCAAAACACACTGTAAGCAAACAGCGAGTAAATCAAAGGTTAAATCTCCTAAGGAGCAAGACAGACTCTTTTGGGCAACTTGACCCCAAGAACCTAAAAAGGTAGAGCTGGAAGGAAGTTTGTGATAAAAATCAAAACCCAAATGTGTTTTCTTTTGCCCACGACATCATTTGGGTATTTCAGAGCTGAATCAGCCCAGCTCCTGGCAGCTATGAGTGCAGCTCTCCAGCAGGTCTGGGGCCAGAGTTTTCCTACACTGAAGTCCTACAGGAAACACCTCCTGTCAGCCAAGTGGTGGGAGGAGAGGACTCTCAGCTCAACCCTACTGCAGAATTATGGCAAGACTAACTCACACCAATCCAAGAGGAACAGTATTTTAATGAACCAGCAATTTTCATGAGCACTGAAATTTATGAAATTCACAACATCTCCACCCTAGGTTCCTGTGTTAAGCCAACTCCAAAGTCAATGGTTTTTGCCCAAGTCATTCCAGTCAACTGCCAACCCTGCTACTTTCTGTGGGCATCTACTGGTTTGTTTTCTTAAGCCTTCCTAAAATGAGCTAAACTGAGAACAGGATTCAATGATCAGACAAATCGAGGATTTACACAGTTCCCATGTTGTTGACTTGCCTTTCTGCTTCCCACTGATCACTGAGGCAATATTGTTAAAGAGATTGGCAATGAGTCCACATCTTGCTGTGGAAGAGCAATTTTAAACCCCTGGTTTTTTTGCTTGGGGTTNGAAACAGGAGGAGAAGCCCAGACCACCTCCCTAGGGCTGTCTGCCCTCCATCCCTCTAACACTATGACACCAAATTTAATCAACCAGTTGCTGTGAAAGCACTTGGTGTTGTAAGTTCTTCTTCAACTGTCACAGCTTTACCTCTAAGGGGTTCATATACATATAAAGTATTGTTATATATATAATATATAAAAACCTGTAAAGATCTACGGTAACATATATATATAATATAATATAATATAATATATATTATATATATTACACCTCATGTGATTTCTAAGCTTCCTTTGCATGCCGTTTTTGGATCATTTATGAACACAGAACGCCCTCGGATCTTTGTGATCTTTTTTCTTTGTTGTGGAAAGTTACGTTTTTATTCCACCTTCTGTTTCTCATCCTTCTTCTCACTACCCATGCCCAGACCTCTTCCCCAGTGACAATAACCACGTATTTAGTAAAGATCTGTTCATGAAGAATCTTGGCAAAAGCCCTGAGAATCCCCTGCCCGTGTGGACCAGCCTAGCCCTGCCTGTAGCCTGGCTGGCTCCTTGAAACAACTGGCTGTGCTGCAAGAACCTCCTCTTCCAAAAGTCTGCCTTTCCCCTTCCTAATCCATATGGCTACTAAGACTCTTCTAGTGCAGTTTCTGTCCATTTGGTGACTTAATGCTTTGCAGTTTCTGGCCCACACTATTGCCAGGAGCCTCTGCCCCTTCCTATGGGTTTCTTCAGAACTCTGCAGAGCAGCCTCTTGCTAACCCCAGCAACTTCTTCCTTCGTGGTACCTCCACGTGAGACCACCCTCTGGGATTTATCCTACATACAGAGGCATCTTTCAGTTCTGCTCTGAAACACATGCAAGAAAGATTCGCTCCTCCTTCCCCTCCCCATATGGTGGGCCCTCTTCCCTTTCCCTTTCCCTACTTCCTGCAGCATACTTTCCTATTTGATCACCTTGGACTTTCTGTGGACTTTGGCCGGGTTCCCCCCCAGCTCTGTTTTCTCAGGGGTAGTTACATGTAACACCTAAGGTAGTTTTCAGTAACACACATCACACCCTTTACTGTCTCCAACAGCAGCTCACCCATTTTCACGTAGTTTTAACCTCAAAGTTAGTTACTATTACAGTAAATGCTCTTTTTGTCTGTTTCTATTATGGAAGGACATTGAATTTGAATGCGTTATCATCATCATTCCATAACTACATCTCATACAATATTCCGTGCATCCTCTGGGATTAAACCTTTCTGGGGATTTTCCAACAAGTTTCTTTGGGTTGATGCTTTGAGCATCCTGCAGCCAGCAAAGGAGACATGTGCTTCTGCAGGAGAGGCAGGATGGAACACGCTGCTCCACATGAAACTGAGGACCCACCACCTTCTGCTGGGTGTGCAGCTGCACCTCCTCTTTCCCTTTCTACAGATGAGCTTTGCTTCTGTCTGAGTCAGCACAGATCCAGAGTTTTGTCACAGCTAGCACCACAAGCATTGATAATAAGGAGTGATTTTCCTGCACATTCTTCATCTCTAGCTTACAAAGAGCCCCTATGCAGGGCAGGGCACTATGTAACCCAAACTCTCTCCTTCAGACTTCCTATTCCCTAAAAAAGTGAACTCAGCACTTGGAAAGACTGAAAAGGAAGACACTGAATGAACTCATTGAAGACGCTTGCTGGCAGTCTGGCCAGCAGCGTGTTTCTTCAGTAGTTCTTTGTTTAAACTTCTTCTGAGCTGCATGTTTTGAACTAGAGACTTTCAGGAAGTTGTAGGAAATGTCCAAACCTGGCTCTTGCTCAAGGAGATTAATTCCTTCTGGAAATTCCACCTGTGGAATAGACACTGGGAACTCGTGCCTGACCTCTTCCAGATGTGGGGAGTGCTGCTCTGCTCCACGCCTGCTCTCATGCTCTGTGGTCATGAGGGGACAAGCCTTGGCAGTTGTTCCAGAGACCTGCACTTGTCTCTGCCTCTGCTCACAGCCACCCCCATCACCCAGCTCTGGCCATTCCACGTCCACTGGGCTGTCCCAGCTACAGGAGGAAGAGTCTTCAAACCCTTCATCTACCTCAAGCCACAACACTCACCTCAAAAACTTAATGCCACATATTGAGCACAGTGCTCTTGCTTCTGCAGGATATAAAACCCCCCTGGTTACCTGAGGAGATCAGCAGTCAAGGGAGAGGCATAGGTGCCTCAGCAAAGGCCATATAAACAAAAGGATTTCTGGTTTAGTTGCAGGATTTTAGGGGTAAAACAAGGAATTGCGAGAACACAACAATAAAGGAAAGATTACCAGACCCTTCTGGTTTCTTGGCATCCCTGTCCCCTCAGCCCCCACAGGGAAGAGGCCTGATGGAAGCTATTGCAATGTGCAGGATGAAGATGGCAGCAGAAGACCAGACCTTCTCCCCTGGTACTGGGAGTGCTGCATGAGAAGACTAAAAGCTTCACCCGACTATGGGCTGACAGTGTCTCCAGATCACATTTTTTGGCAGCAAATAACACTGACAGAAGTGGCTCTTGGGCAATGCAAGCAGCCAATAACATGTGATTTAGGAGGAAAATGGCAAAAGCAGCAGAATAAGGAGGATTGTGTGTGATAAGCCCAGTGTGCGCTCTCACCCAGCAGCATCTGGAGAGGATTTTCTCCAGCAGGCAGGGAAGAACTCGATTACATCCAGTTAACTGTGCTCTAAACTGATTATGCATGTGCCAGGCTAATGGATTACATTAGCAAGAGGAAAAATAACATCCAATCAATCTCAATTTACTGCAGACCACACCAAGGCCTGAGAGAAGAGAAACCATTCTGTGAACTCCCCCCACTCTTGCTGCATCCCTTCAGCTATCAGAAGAGACATGGCATTACAGCTGCTCTGAGGACTGGAGAACTGCGCTGGAGCTTGTCTGATCCATGCCTGATCTAGAGAGAGGCTTTTCTATTAAGTCAAACCCTAATTCCAGCTATGCTGGAGCAATCCACCCCTCCACTGTCCTCTGCTCCAGGCTTTATCCAGCTATACTAGAAGGCCAATATATGTAGCATCCAAGGGAATCCATTACTCTGAAACTCAGCTGGTGTTTCATTGCTGTCAAAGGCAGCACAGGGCTGTAGCAGCTCTGGAACTGCCCAGCCCTCTCATGAACCTGAAAATTGACAATTCCTCTTCACCTGCCCGAGGGAAACATTCCGGGAATCTTTATTTCAAGCACCTGCACCTGTCCCCCAACTTTGGTAGAATTTTTTTTCCCTTGTCTCTTCCTTTTTCCCTTTTCCTTCTCCTCACAGTGAGAGAATTCTAGTGCCCCAACTGCTTCTTCCCTAGTGGAAACCACTGTAGATTAAGGGTCTGGATAAAGAATTTTTAAACCTTTGCAATGCATATTTAAAAGAACAATATTATGTATTAAAATGCACAATAGAGTTTTCAAACAACTCTCTTGTACCCCAAACTGACCTCCACAGACAGAAGAGATTCAGTTCCTCAGCTGCGTTTTTGAAGTCTCACTGGGACTCACTCTCCTGCTACCAGTTACCAAGCTGAGTAACTCTCTCCTGCACACTGGAGAGCTGAGGTGTATATGCAGACCCGACCATTCCTGAAGTCAGACTCTGCCTGGGTGAGGCTTGATCCCAGCTCATGATGGAACAGTCACTGTCACAGCAATCCTGGTCTGAAGAGTGAGCTTGAAGAAACACAACCCCCTCTCTGAGCAGTTCCCCACCACCTCCAGGAAAGTCTAGCAACCACAGCTCAAGGCAAACCTTCTATGATGCTCCTGGCTGTCTTTTTCCTCTCTGAATTTTCTGGAACTGCTCATTACTAGGAAAAAATCCAGGAGTTTTGAAATCTAATGTGTCTGCACTGTGATGTGGGTGGGTACTGTACAGCTCAATATCAAGTCTTAAGTTCCCATTACGTAAACAAAAATTTTCCAAGAAATAATTAAAAAGCACAAGGTACAGTCTTGTGTATATAAAGACACCTCAGCACATTTGGGGGAAAGCAGGAAGAAAAGGATGAGGACAGAAAGAATACAAAAATACCTGTGAGGAATGAGCAGACAATGAGCGAGAGAGCACGTGTGAACAGAGGGGATGCGGCTGCTGAGATTTATGGCAATTCGTACCTGATTGTTCATACTAAAGCCATTATGGGATGATTAGAGAAAAAGGTGAAGCTTTAAGTCCAGTGAAAATCAATAGAAACGTCTGGAGCAATTCTGCTGCACGAGTGAAAGGACTATTTACTGTATCCGGAGCTCCTCTTGGGTTACAGCCCACAGGGTTCAGGCCAGCAAGGGGAGGGGGCTGGGGACAGGAGGAATGAGGCAGGAAAGAGAAGATGGTTATAAAGACACCATGGAATGAGGGGAGGTGGGAGGAAAAGTAAAGACAACAAGGTGGGAGCGACAGCCCAAATGCCACTGTGGATGAAAACCTGCAATGCCTCCATGTGCGCGGCCACGCACGTGCATACAGCTTCTCTTCCAGCCTCCTCCCTTTCCCAGCCTCCTGCAATGCTTTGCTTACAGATCCCAGCACCAACATACACAGAGCGTAACAGCACAGGGACAGCAGCCCCCTCCATCCCTCCCCTTCCCTGCTCCATCTGCTGAGCGCCAGAACCAACACACTCTGACCGCAGCAGAAGCCTCTGAGTGCCCATGGAGTGACAAACTCCATATGGGAAAGAGCCCACAAACCACCGGCAAATGCTGCCTTGCACAACATCTTCAAGAGTGACTGTTCAATTTCTGTTCAGAAGTATAACATCTGCAGTGCTGTAAGACATACAAGCCCCCTCTAAATCACTGTGACGTAAACACCCACTAGCCTAAGGCTTGGACAACCCCAGTTGCTACCAGAACACAGGCTGAAGAGCTGTCCCACCAGTGAGACGGGTTCCCAGTGGAAAGCTCGGGGCAACTCATCTCCAAAGGATCGCAATCCACTGAGGTTCAACATAGATTTTCCTTGGAAAATGAAGAAAGATGAAGCAAAGCCAACTCTTACCTTATAGAGCTTCAGGCTGGCTTCATGCCTCGAGTTCACGGTGTGAAGACGCAGCTTCTCCAGACTGTTGGTGTAGTAGTCGCACGCGTTGCATTTCAGATGGACTGGGTTCCCAATGGCCACACACTTGAGCCTCCACTCGTTGGCTTTGCCCCCCTCCTTGATGTGTGCCACCAGCTGGTATTTCTGCACGTGCTTGTCCGTCTTACAGTGGAGCTGGAAGTTGGCCTTGAGCTGTGTGTTGTAGCGGCAGAGCTTGCACTGGTACGAGTCCCCCATCACCGCCTTCCATTCGTCCTCGGGGAGGCTTCGCTCCACGTTCATGTGGAGGCCCAACATGTCCAAATTATCTGTAGTGAACTTGTTGCACACAGCGCACTGGAAGAGCTTCAGCGACGGGTCGTTCGTTTGCGTGAAACTCTCACCCAAGTTCATGAGCTCCTCAGACACCAGCTGTCCTCCACCTAACCGCATGTCCAGCGGGATCTCTCCACCCACTGCACAAAGAAGAAAGGGAGAAAGAGGTCAGGAAGGCTGAATTCCTGCCAAAAGAGAAACAGAGAGCAGAACATGAGCTGCTCCCAGCGCAACCTGTGTACCCACAAACACAGAGCAAAACAATATACAGTTGTCCCTTCGCTCACTCCTCTGCATTGCTGGTCAGCCCCAGAGCTGAAGGGAAGTCATCACAGCCGATGGGGAAGGCTGGGAAAGGACTGCAATGGCCCTTGTTACCCACCTGCTGAAGGATCATCCAGCCCTCTGCCCATCAGAGGTGGCAAAAAAATCCCTGTGGACTTTCAGATGAAGAATTCTGTAGCACCACACTGAAAGTCTCCATGGTCACCTCAAGAACAGCCTTAACACTTTATTCTGTTTTTCCTTGCCTACCTGGAGAAGCAAATCTTACTTCACGCAGTACGTGAGCACAGTCCCTGGCAATTAAAACAAAAGCCAACAGTCACAAGTCCAGGTGATGGCAGCATCACGGGGAGGTCACCACACTGCCGTCACAAGTCAGCAACAGTGCAGAACATGGCATGTACAAAAACCTCCTGCAGAGTCCCACTCCTGCACTATTAGATGTCATCTCTTGTCTGAGAGTTCAAAATGCTGAAGAATCTTCTAATATCAGCGTTGACAAGATAAAGGCAACAATTAATAGCGATAGTGTCAGATCATGTCAAGGAGAGCCGGCAGGACCCTGTGTTTGTCAGACAGAGTCTTCAAACCAGAGCTCAGCTCTGCTCACTCAACAGCAACTGAGCACAACAAGCTCCTACTTACACCAGAGCCACCTGGAAGATGCAGAGAGAGAAACTTTCTTGTGTTTTTACGCCAAAGCACAGAGACCAGCAGACCACAGAGCTCTGCTCCCCTTTGCTCTCTTTTTCCATTTTTAAGACATTTATCTTCTCCTGCAGGTTTCTGGTACTTTACCTTGATCTGATGTCACAGCTCAGCTTAATCCTATGAAAGGAACCTTCAGGTAAACAGTTCCTCAATCAACCAAAAAAAGATGTCATTTCCTTAACTTTTTGTTTCCTGTGTTGCAACTTGTTTGCTGAGAAGGAAATGCTCTCTCCTGAACTCACTACGCAGGAAAACCACAAAAGTAGACTTCTTAATTATTAATGTTCTGCTCAAGTCCACTTTTGGACCAAAGTGTAAAAATGGGAAAGTTCTACTTCACTTCTTGCAAAACTCACAGTGTACGTATCTAAGGGGCCAAGCTACTTGTTGGTACAGGTAGGGCTTCCCTCCACAACCCTAAGCGTGAGATTTGCAACCACGAAGTGCACAGTTCACAAACCACTCTCCAGGCAACTCCTGGACATCCAAGGCCCTGCCATGTACTTTAGGAGCTTCAGTTAAAACACTTCCAATTTCTCTCTCACAACAGTCCTGTGCTTCAGTAAGGAGGGGCTCTGAGCTCCAAAAGCCTCCGATCCCATCTCTCACACTTGCAGTAGAGGAACACCAGTTCTTCAGCAGAGGAACACCACCCCATCCACTGAACTCATCACCCCTCTCAAACCTGCTTACCTCGTCTCCTTAGGGCAAGAAAGCATGGAACAAACCAACCTCACACTTGCCTTTGGGAATGCCAGCAGCTGATCGGACCCTCTCTCAAAACCACCCAGCAAACTAGTCACACTCCACACCAAACCCAGGAGAAGTCCTCAGGAAATATTGAATTAAGGATGCTTTTGATGACAAGGGAGAACACTCAATGCATGGTGGCAGTAACCCATATCTGCAATTGCATTAGCTCCCTATGAAAACTCTTGGAACAAAGTACTAGGTAAGACACATGTTTTCCCAACATGAGAAAAAAACTGCACTGAGGGAACACAGATGAGAGGTCTGGACTGCACAGCCTCCATCCTCCACCACCACACAAAGGCACTTCACGGTGCCACAGAGCCAGTGAAGGGGTCCGGCACACAGTGCCCTGTCTGTACGCAAGGGGTTTGGAGTAAAGTAAAGCACAATCCCTCCCTCACACATGGACATGGTGGAAACCCCTTCAGCCTCACCTAGAGATGGAGCCATCGTTGCCATGGGGTTGGTGGGATCGAGCTGGAACCCCCCCATCATGAACTGTGCATCTGAAGAAGTGCTGTCCATCTTCAAGTTGGGAAGGTTCATGTTCTGTGCCAGGTAGTACTGGTAGAGTTCAGCCTCAGCAGGGGACGGCAGGCTGCCAAGGCCCAGGTGCCGGTTGTGTTGGATTTGGGACATATTTTGCTGAAGCAGCATCATATTGTGCATGTGCTTCTCACTGGTCATGTGAATTCGAAGGTTTCTAGCTACGTTGGTCTCATAGTCACACACCTCGCACCGCCACGTAGGTTTGGTTTTTGGTTTGGTGGGGGAGGGGGCCCCACAGGTGCTACCAATGTTGGCGGCTGCGGCCGCTGCGGCCGCTGCAGCTGCTGCTGCCGCCCCTGCGGTGTGGCTGAAGACTTGCTCTCCCCCTCCGTTCTGCAGGTTCTGCATGTTGTTGAGATGCTTGTCGGACTGCATATGAATACTGAGGTTGCCTTTGGTAGTAGTGGAGTAGTTACAGACCTCGCAGCGGAAGGGCTTGTAACCACAGGTGTAGCTCTCGCCCCGCGCCAGCCGCGGGTGCGGCTGCCCGCTCTTGCAGTAGACGCAGGAGCCGCCCGGCTCAGGATGTTTCTCCTTCATGTGCGCCTCGAGCGTCTGCTGGTACTTGTAGTGCCAATTGCACTTGGGACACTTGAGTGTCTTACACGAGTTGCGAGAATGCATCATAGTCATGTGGCCACCCAGCGACCGTGAGGAGCCCAGGACCGTGTCGCACTTTGGGCACTCCACGCCGCTCCCCGAAGGGCACTCCCCACCCCCAAGTTCACAGAGGGGGCCAGCATGCTGGTGATGGGAGATGTAGCTCCCGTCCTCGCCCTCCGCGCTCTCATTTGGTTCTGGTGCTGTGGCATTGTCTTTATTGGCACTTTCATCGATAAAGTCCAGCCTCCTGCTGCCCTCGGCCACGCTGGCTCCGCCGCCCTCATTGTTAAAGCTTAAGTGATTCCTCCTGTTTGCACCATCAAAGACAAAGGAAGAAGCAGAATTAGAACTAGTA
This sequence comes from Pachyramphus minor, assembly GCA_013397135.1. Lineage (NCBI taxonomy): Eukaryota > Metazoa > Chordata > Aves > Passeriformes > Tyrannidae > Pachyramphus > Pachyramphus minor. The sequence goes on from VYXB01004459.1 coordinate 729,767, forward strand.
GAAGCTGTGCCCCGTGACAGGGTCTGGAGCACGTTAGGCATTAAGGGAGAGTTAGAAATGCTTTGGTTTGAGAGAGCAAGGTCCTTTTTGCTGCTGCCGCTGCCTGTCACAGCCCCAGTGTCCTCCTGGGGCCGGTCCTCCAGTTCATCCTCCAACTCGCTAGGAAACAGTCCTTTGCAACCCTCATCATCCTCATCTTCTTCCTCTTCCTCCTCCTCCTCCTCTACATCCTCTTCCTCCTCCTCTTCCACTTCCTCAACCGGCTCTGCCTTTTCCGAGAGGCTGTCCTGGTCGCCCCCCTCTTGCTTCTCCCCCTCTGCCACCCCAGGGTCCTTTCCCTCCGAGGATTTGGTGGGACTGGAAGCCAGTGGGCCCAGGGGGACTGAGGTAATGGGAGTCTTCAGAGCCGAGCTGGTCAGCCCACCCAGGTTGAGGAGCGCACCAGGGGCCAGAACGCCTGTTGCCGGCGGCGGCTCCGCTCCGCCGGCTGCCCCAGCCTGGAGGGGCTGCTCGCCTTCCATGCAAATGCCACTGAATTTACCATAAAAACTGTGTCCAGGGCCTATGAGGTTAGCTGTGGAAACGAGAGGGTGCTGAAAGGTTTTGTTTTTTGGTTCCAGAAAGCTGACAAGGGGTTCCTTGTCTTTGCCTATCCCTTGGATGATAGCGGAGATGTTCTTATTGCTAAGAATTTTCCGCTCCTCCTCGCTCAGAGTCATTCGGTGGTCGTGCACGGCGTGGGTCACAAACGAGCGGACATACCCAAAGGAGAGCTTGCACAAGAAACACATCAGGATGGGCTTCCTCTTCCCGTAGAGCACAAAGCCATCGAATTTGGACAGGTCCACATTGTTGGGAACATCTTTGGATACACAGGAGCTTTTGGCAGAACCGTCGCTGTTCAGGTAATCCTTGTTGCTTTTGTGTCGCACATCGAAGACGCGGAAGCTGTGCAGGACGGGGCTGATGCCCGCCAGGGCTGAGGTATTCGGGAAGGCCTGGTCTGAGCCCTCAAACCACTTCCCGAAGGATGAGGCTATGTGGAAGGTGTTGATGATCTGTGGGTAGACGGGAGCGGCAGCGGAGGGCTCTCCCTGCTTGGGCAGAGAGTTTGGGAGCAGCGAGGGGAGAGTCCCACTGCCGCTGGCGCCCCCGCTTTGCACCAGCTGGCTGAGGCTCTCCACGATGTAGGCCGAGCCGTCAGGCTGGTAGACGATCTCGCCGGCCAGGTTCTCCACGTCGCTCTCCTCCTCGCCGTCCTCGCTGCTCTCGCTCCCGCTCTCCCCCCGCAGCGGTGGGGGTGGGCGGGTGCCGGCGCAGCGGTGCTCCATGTAGCTCTGCAGGCCAGCGAAGGACGCGGCGCACTGCCCGCAGCTCACCTCCTTGCCGGTGGGCTCGGCGCCGGGACCCACCGCTGCGCTGCTCTCGGGGACGCGCTCGGGGAAGGGGACCCTCAGGCTGTCCAGGGGGCCGCGGCTCTCCGCCGCGGGCTGCTCCATGCTGCCGGCCGGGTCGGGGAGGTGGGCGCTGTTGAGATCAGTCCATTGCTGGTGCTGAGGGATGCCGCACCCATTGTCCTTCCCAGGGATGACGGGCGAGTCACAGCCTTCCATGGCAGGGCCGGCACGGAGCGCTCATTGCACCCGGTACAGCTCGGACCTGAGGGCAGGGAGAGAAGGAGAGAGGCAGGTGAGTCAGGGAGGAGAGACAGTTGCCATAAAGACCCCACCACCACAAGGGCTGCCAACCCTGCTCCTCAGGACCAAAGTGGGGTCTGGCGCACCCAGACAGGCACCGGGGACAGGCAGATTGGCCTCGGGGAACGCACAGCTGGGAATGAGCCATAGAAACACAATGGCAGCAGGAAGACAAGAGGTGACCGGAAGGGGTCTAGAAGGTGGCGAAAACCTCCCCAACAGCTTCCCCAAAGAGGGGTGGCAGGAAGACGGTAGGACCTGTACTGCCACGGCCAAAGCCTTGGATCTTCAGAAAACAAACACAAACATCACAGAAACGCTTCTGACAGAAACAAAAAAAAGACACGACAACAAAACAGTGCTGGGGCTTTAAAACTTCATAAAACTCATACTCTCTTGGTCCTTAAGCCAGATGCTAGCTTTTTGGTGATTCTGTTCTGTTCGTGCCTTGGGAAGCACAGACCCAGCACTGTCACATGTGCACCTCTGTGGGAGACTTTGAGACACAGAGCAACTCACAGCAATTTTGGAGTAACAGTGCTTGGTATGCACAGGAGATTTAAGTGCTTTGCTCTGGACAGAGTTTAAATGGAGAGATGTCAGGAGAGAAACCAAACAGGAAATTCCAGATCTGACAAGGGTCTGTCTTGCGGATCAGAAAGCAGTCAGCCCACCATGCTCCAGGAAGCTCCTGGAGATCCTGCAAGGGACAGCCTCTGCACATGGATGGTTTCCCCTCACCCCCTGAGGAAAATGGTGGGTGCAGGTCCTGGAGGAGGAGGAGGAGGAGGAGAAGGAGGAGGACCCCCTTCCCACTACTTCCATTCTGCCAAATCAACAAGACTGGAGGACTCCTGCCGACTGCAGGGCAGCCAGTGAACCTGGGCTACTGAGCATGGCCGACATCCAGGGCTCCCTGTCACTGTGACCCACTTTGCTGCATCTGGCCAACAACTCCAACACTGCAATCCTAATGGAGTCCTGAAATCCTAACGGAGCCCTCTTCAGTTCATACAAAAAAGTATGAAGAGAACTGGAAACCTGCCAGGAAAGACATGAGCGGTTGCAAAGCAGGTGATGTGCCACAGTAGCACTGAGTGAACTACGTGAATTAGTTCAAGCAAAAGAAAATGGAGCAACATTCAGTGTTACCCCTTTTTTTTCTGTTTCACTATCTCCCAGTTTATTCTCCTTTACTACATGAAGCCAGACACACTTCCACTAATTTCCCTCACATGTCTGTACCTTCCCTTTATATTTCACTTCTGATGAAGCTTGAGGAAAAAGCATTTACAACTACCCCTGAAGACAAAGTTATATTCTCAAAGCCCATGTGAGAGGATGCCTACTGAAGGGCACAGAGGTGCAACGAAGCCATCATCCACTGCATTCACACTCAATGTTACCCTGCAGCACTTCCAGTCCCACCTTTCCTGGATGCCATACGCAGCTGTTTCTGCAGTTGCACTGGGAATAAATAGGGATTTGATCTGCAATAATAGTAAACTGGTGCACTGAGCAGAATAAGAAGGAAGAGCACCAAAATCCTGATGCCAAAAGGCTCCGGCTTCTTCATCAGCCAGTTTTGCTCCCCTGAGCTAAAATACCTTCCAGCCATGTAATAGCTCCTACTGCACTGCCTCTTCCCCCCAAATATTTGTCCTTAGCTGTATGTTTTCCTTAAACTCATCGCAGATCCTTCTGCACTGAGGCAGCACATTCCCCTTCCCACAACACGGCTACTCTCTTCCTCTGACTACTACTTCTGTACTAGCAACTGCAACCCAAATTAAACCAAAACACGTTCATTTGGGGGAAAATGAGAAAAAAGCAATTCCATAAGGCTCATACTTCTGCCAAGTGAAGTTTTGGGAATACCTACACACACTTCAAAACATGAGATGGGACAACAACCCAGCAGTGCTTTTAGACATTGTGGAGTGTTGCGTTGGAGAGCACGGCCAGCTCCCGGGACACACAGCCAGGTGAGACACACAGCCAGGCGAGACACAGCCAGGGTCACAGTGGCTCTGCTGTTGAGAACTCCTGACTGGCAGCAGATGCCTGACTGACAGCTGGGCCAGAAGGGTTAGCAGGGCTGGAGGGGCGGGAGGGTTAACAGCCTCATTGGAAAATCAATGTAATAAATGCTTGGTAAGTTACAGGAACATGCGGGAAGAGGAGGCCGCGATTGATAAAGGACTGCGGCTTTGATGCTGCACTGGGGACTTGTTTATTGACAGGAAAGCCAATCTCTCTCCCGGCCCGGCCCGGCCAGGCAGACCCGCGCGCTCCAATTAATTGGTGGGCTTTTCTGCCTTGGCTCTCTTTAACAGCTCTCCTCCACTTGCTCCAAGTTAACCAGCTCAGGAGGAGCTGCGCCAAAGGAATCTTCTCTCCTCTCCCTTTCATCGACATGGAGGAGCCCTTCCAGGGCAGGTGCAAAAGCCCAGAGCCAAAATGGCCAGCCCAAGCCCTGAACACAGGCTGAGCCCCTGCACAAACACAAGCTCTTCCCGCCTGTTCAGTCACCACCACAGCTGTTCCTGAAGGGAGATGCTGAGGGAGGATGAGGCATGGAAATATTTGTTTCTATTCACACAGGAGCTGCAGAAATCATCTCTTTAAACTGAAACTAGCAATTTCCTTGCTAGAGCAGGCCAGGCTCTAAGCAGGAGCACAATGCAGTTATTAGCCCGCTATTGCGGGCCCTGCATCTTCCTCCACCCCAGAGCACCCTTAGGAGACCTGCGTGAGACATGGAGAGTCTGTGAGGACAGACGGACTGCAGAGTGCTCCACACCTCCTGTTTTCCTCCCCCTGCTGCCCTCTCTGCTCTGTTTATCAGCCAGTCAATAAGAAAAGGTAGTTCTTACTTAAGGAGGCAGAAGTCAACTCGTCAGGTCGATCAGCACTCTGTCTGTAAACATGGTTTCCCGTAAAATCAATGAACTCCAGTTACAGAGAGAACAGCCTGAGTGCCGGAGACTCCCTGTGCTCCCATCGCCCCAGCATCATGGAAGGGCTCTCCCAGTCCCCTCTCCGGCTTTGTGTCCCACCACTGCTCCCACTGCTGTGGCCACCTTGCCTCTGGCCCATGGCTCACCTGAGCCCTTGCCCCTTCCTCACAGCCCCTCGGAGCACACGTTGGACTGACTGGGGGAGCGGAGGCACCGCGGGGCAGGAATGCTCTGTCATGTAGTCACAGTGACCCAGAGCCCAGCTACACCTGGATGGCAGGTGCAGGTGCCAGCACAGCACTTTGTGTCCCACACTTCCGATCCCACTAACCAGGGCTGGCGGCTGGCAGCCATGCTGTGCAGAACATGCAGGGAGTCAATCCCCCCATCTCCTCCTTCCAGCCCCTGGCCCCATCCTTGCCGGGACAGATGTGCCACCTTCCAGTAACACTCCCACCAAGGAGTGGCTGGCACTAAAGCAACACCCTGCACCCTCTGGCAAGGTGGGGGCTCCTGGGCACCCCCAGCCTGCAGCACCAGGCTGCTTCCTCCCCCGGGGATGCTGGCAGTGGCACAGGCGGTAAGCATGGAGTGGGAGGGAGGAGGGGGCTCCTGCTGTTGCCCAGGCTTCCCGAGAATTAAATATGAACAGCCGTGCTGTGTAATTTTAAATTGTTAATTAGCACAGGGTTAATTAGGCGGCCCTTTCACAAGAGGCTGTTTGGCAGTAAACCAAGACTGGAAGCAATGAGGAAGGAGGAAAACAAAAGGAGAAAGAGACAGTGAGAAACTGTTCCCTGGGCTAATGACCCACATGGCACCATGGAAAAAAGGGCACCAAGGACAGGGAGAAGATACAAGCAGATGCATTACACCCATGGCCGTTACCCATCCGACCCTCAGAGGCTGCCCTCCCTCCCTCTGCCTAGCCATGGGGAAGCACTCCAGCCCTCCATCAGCTCCACGGTGCTGGTGGCTCAGGGAAGCTGAAAGGGACAGAGCCAGGAAGACAAGTACGGCATAGGACTAAAGGTGGGGTCAGACACTCTGTGCACACCCCTCCTTACACGCTCAGCCTGGCCTTTAGCAGTGTCCTAAGAACACAGAGCCTGGATAGTGCTGGTGTCCAGCTTAGCCAAGAAGCTCCTGTCTCATCAATGGCACTCGATGACACTTGTTCCAGCCTAAAAACTAGGAATGGACATATCAAAGATGAGCAAGCAGCCAACTCAACTTCATTGTCATAGAAACACCGAATATCTTGGGAAGGGACGCTGGTGATCCCTAGGATCAGGTACGCTCAGAGGTCCCGAGAGCTGGGGGTGCACGAGGCAGTCACTGTGTCCCTCTAGAATGGTGACACAATGAAACAGGAGCATCAAAGCTTTGTGTCGCCTCCCCGCACCTGGTGTGCTACACAGCACTCTGGTAACACTTTGGAAATTGCATATGGAAAGACATGATAAAAATAATTGCCTAGCATTGAGAATTCAAAAATTAAGGAAGAACAGAATGTATGTTGCCAAAGCAACTTTAATTTTGCTCCTTTATGCATATGTATTACGATACTGCCTGCAATTAGGTGAGCACATGCCGCCTCACTTGGCAAGCAGGACAGTCAGAGAAGAGGGTAAAACAAGGTGGCAGGAGCATGTTGTCACTTTATGTGATTTCTGCAGCAGCTGCTATCGCACAAATATGTGAAGAGTCACTTCCTAGAATAGAAAGATCTTTTTAGATTTCCTCAGCAACATGGGCTGGAGATTCCAGCTGGGTGGCAATACTGAGAGTTTCAACTCCCAGTTCTGTAAAACATTTCTGTCTTGCAAGCTAAACAGAAGACACAGATCCTAACTCTCTCCTATTCATTAAGGTGCCAGAAAGCAGAAAGATACTGGCCAGCCTAAGGCAAGTGCTGAGGATTCTGCCACAGGACTTAATTTAGGATAAAATGGTTCTTATAAGCCAAAACCTGAGCATAACAGGGAATACAGATGCATAGCATTAATTTCTAGCTGGGGATTTCTGTCAACATTTTACATCATCAGTGCCTTGGGAGTCCTCTTATGCAATTCCTAGCCAGAAAAACCCCCCCGAAAATACCGACATTTATTTGCCAAGTTCAACATTTTAAAGAAGAAATTATAAACTAATTTTCCCCTTTCACATAGCAAGTCAGATCTTGCACCTCTCCAAGCAAGACCAAGCCATGTTTTGGCACACACCTGAGCATAGTGGAGTTGCCTCACCAGCAAACGTAGTTTGATGAGTATGTACAGCACCAGTCTTGCCAAGTCCTGAACAAGCTCTACATCTCACCTGCTTCCTCTTCTGTGGTAAGGCTTTACTAACTAAAAGCCCAAGCTCAGCTCTAACTTCTCACAGAGTTTTGCTCAGTGCCAGCCTGTTTCCAGCTGTATGCATGGCCACATTCAACACCTTTGCACAGGGAGCAGAATTAGCAAGCCAGCCCTGCCTGCTGCTGGAAGAAGCATCCAACCAGTGTTAGCCTGTGGGTTGCAAAGACTCTTGGGGTTGCAAGTCTTCGCAAAAAGGTTCGTTATCCTGGCAAAGCCATGAATTCCCAGAGTCACAGGATCATTTAGGTTGGAAAAGATCCATAAGATCATTGACCGTTCCCCCAGCATTTCCAAGGTTACCACTAACCCACATCTCCAAATGCCACATCTACGTGTCTTTTAAATCCCTCTAGGGGACTGCACCACTGCCCTGGGCAGGCTGTGCCAGCGCCTGATCACCCTTTCAGTGAACAAATTTTGCCTCTGTGGAAGTTCCTGTGAACCTGTGAGCTTTCCTGTTCTGAGGGATTCTAGCCCACAGGTCCTGAAAGGCCCGAGGCTCCAGAAGGGGATGAGGCAGCACACAATGGTCTACAGAAAGAAAAGATCCACCAGGCACCTCAAAAGGACCGGACAGTCCTCCCCCAGCAGGAAGACAGCCCTGTGGAGGGACGGCCCTCCGCATTGCTCCAGCCCCGGTGCACTGAGCAGCACTGCACTGTGCGCACTCGCTGGAAGGACAGGGACCAAGGGCTGACACAGGGCTCACATCCACGGGCACAGCTGGTCCCTCAGATCTTCCCAGCATCATTAGCATAAACAGCTTTTCAAGCAGCAGGAAGCAAAGGAAACGCTGAACAAAACAGGGCTGAAAGCTGCAGGGCTCAAGCACTTGGCATGAAACTGAGAGAAAGGGGCTCCTTGAAAAAGTGAACCTTCCACTCTATCCACATTTTCCCTCTATCCTACATACTAGATAAAACTGAGCCAATAGGAGTAACACAAGTCAGGCAAGCTTTTCAGAAAGCATTTTGTTATGAACTATTATTCCAAGTTTGCTGATCCCTTTGAGCCAGCTACTGCACTACACATGAAAATATTTATCTAATCCTCAGCCCACTGCCATTGAGAGCAGAGTGATCCCAAGGAGGGCCAGAAGGCTTTCCATGAGCAGCTGGGGACAAGAGTGTTTATTCTTCCAGAGAGACTCCCTGCACTGAGAGGATTTTGCAGCAAAGGTAAATGGGCTTCAGCTGCATTTCTCTCTACACAACAAAGAGAAGCACTTGCTTAGCTCACGTGTGATGAGGCATTCACACACTCACAGGGCATGGAGCTTGTTCTCAGGTCCTGCAGGAACCTCTTCTCTTGTGCAGGACACCACAAAAGTGCCAGATTTTGTTTCAAAACATCACACATCCCACGATTCTGTCGTTGCGCAATTCACCTCTTTGCTCCAAACCCCCAATAGTTCTTGTCAAAGGCTGTTCCCAGCCCATGTTGCTGCATAAATAACTACATTTGCATCTGGTTTGCATTTTCAGTGCACTCTTGTTGACCCAACTCCAAAACTAACCAAAGAGCTGCTGAGGACAAACTGCCTCGCTCCGTCACACAAACGCCACAGTTCCCCAGTTCCCCCAAGTCCCAGTGCCTTGGAAAGAGGGCCATGCTGTCCTGCCCTTTTGCCACAGGCTGCAGCTTGCCCTGTCCCCCTAGTGCCTGTCCAGGGGCTCTTACCAGTCTCAGCTGCCACAGCTCCGTTTGGGGCCTCATGTCCCTCCACAGAGGGAAGGTACATCCACAAGACCTTGAGTAAGCCCTACCCCCACCAAACGCCTGGAGATGCTTGTGACGGGAGAAGCACTGAACTGCTCTGAGTTTCTAGCCCTGTCACACGGCTTGAGGAGAAGACACAACCAACCCTCAGCGGCCCAGCCAGAAAAGCCACTGCTCCACTGCCAGGGTGTGCTCCACAGCGATGCTCCACACACGCAGGCTTGCACGCCTTGGGAAGAAATCCTGCCAATGCTCCTTCCTCCTACGGATTTACCCAAACAACATGTGCGCTCCAGACTAGTGTCAAGGGCCAAGCCGAGGGTAAGAGTTAGACTCATAAGTCATGCGGATCTCTTCTGCCAGGGCTCAGATCCAGTCCTTGTTAGGAAGCAGAGTCGCTGCTGCATTCTGGGCTCAGTTGCTCCTTCCCACCCTTTGGGAAAACTGATGCTTGGGATCGGGACAGCAGGCTCAGAGGCATTAGGTCATTCCATAACCATTCCACTGGCTGCTCAGACAAACACCGCAGCTTATACGTCAGTTCTGCATGACACACTGGGCTTGCACAGTCCCATCACAAAGGTCACCGGGACGTCAGCTCACACAGGCCATTCATGTTTCAGTACGGAGTAAACACTGGTTATAGTCGTGTCACTGGAAGATAACGTAAAGAACCCTAAAACGCGTAAAGAAACCTGCTGGTACAGCTCGGAAACTGCCCCATTTAGCACCTTTTAGGACAACTTTTTGCAGATCCAAGGGTTCCTGTGCTCCTGTAAACAGCACCTGCACGCTCATCTGCTCCCAAAACAACACCCTGCTCCAGACTTCACATACAGCCTGAGCACTTTCTTTATCTGGCCAAAATAAACCCTCCTGATTGCAGCAACCATCAGGAGTCAACACCTATGCACCGCTTGATGGCTCAAAGTCTCAAGTTCGTGCTCTCCGCGTGCACAGCATGTAGCCACTTCATCAGCTGCTACATCCCCGGTGCAGCTCGGAACAAACACCTGTGAACCATTTAACCACCTCACGGGGGAGAGCTGACATAGAGCCAGGTAAATGGGGGTTCCAAAGGAAGTGCCTGGTGGATGCATAGGGACTCAGGGCCCAGCGAGGACCATGGCACAGCACACTGCAAGGGACACAGGCACCTCTGGAGATGAGGAAGGAAGTTGCTACACGCACGTCTCCAGACCTCCAGGACTGAAAGCGTTACTCGGCTGCTTGGCCTCTTGCTAATTGTGGGTTTTATTTTTATTTCCTATTACCCTCTTGCACGCCTGATGAGATTATCTTACCGGAACTGACACAGCTGGAGGCTGCAGCCATACATGGAGCCTCTCAGGAGGCAATGCAATTTTATTTTCATTGATCAGAAATCAGCAGGGCAGTAAATGATGGGAAATTCCATTAGGAGAAATACTGGGCCATGAGACCAAACTAGCTAGGTATACCCAAATCCCAGAAAGTCCCATCCTTCCTCAAAGCCCCATCTGGATGCTGACAGCGAGTCATCTTTCTTCCTCCCAAAATGGAGTCAGCTTCTAACCTGATACTTCTAATCGCCGCCTGTGCTGCCGGAAGCAGAGATGATGTTGTCAGAGCACCCCCATGGGCTCACTTAGCCCCGACAGCCCTTTGGTAGACACAGCAGCACCTGACTGCCCCAGCTCAGCCCGGAAGCTGCTGTGGGGCTGGGGCTGTTTCCCAGCATGTGCCCATTCCACAGCCTTTGTTCTCACAGGCCAGGCAGGTGTATGTGGTGCTGGCACGCCAGTGCCTTGGCTAGTTCTCAGGCAATCCCAGCAGAGCCAGGAGAAGCCGAAGGGATGTCCACTGCATGCTCCCATCCCAGTCCCAGTAAAGCATTACACGAAGCTGCTGGAGAAAGCAGCCCTACTTCCCTAAGGGCCACGGTCTGGGGAACATGCAGGGCTCTCGGGTTATGCAGGGGTCTGGGGACACACAGAGATCTCAGGGAACCCCCTTCTGACTGAGCACCACACACCACACAACACTGTTACAACTGCGGACACCTCTGAGCCCAAACCAAGAACCACATGGCAACCCCATACACAGGACATGCACTCAGTTCCTCTCTCCTGGATCAAAATCCCTCCATCAGGCCTCTGACTTAAAGCTGGGTTTGCCCCATTCCGCTGTCCCTTGCTGCACACACGTGGGTGACAGGTGAGCCCTGAGCCCCTGTGAGGACGGCCGGGCCTGCTGGCAGCACACGGGTTAACGGGAGCCGACCGCAGCACAGTTGTTAAGGTGATCAATACCAGTGAGATACTAAAGCAGCATAAGCCACATTATTGATTGCCAAGCAGATGATAAAACTGTTTATTATGATAATTGCAGAGTGCCTGCAAGATGCTCCTAGTGCTGTCTTGAGCTTTTTACTAAAATAAGAATTGCCAGAGCATCACCTTCTGCCTGCAGCTGCCCTGACTCCAGTGACACCCTCAACACACTGCTGTGCCCACACACTGAGCCTGAGCCACCTCCACAGCACAGCTACCATTGGCATGGAGTGGGTCATACTACCAGACACAGCCCATGTACTGTTTATCACACACGGCCCCATACTGGGGCTCACTCCTAAACACTCCACTCACCTTCCAGTGGAGTGTCCATTCCAGGAAAAACAGAGATCAAACACCAAACCCTCTAACTTCAGTTCTGAATCCTCCTCCTGATCAGCTAAAAATTAAACTCAACTTTCCACTCCAAAACATTTCCTTCAGCATTGTAATTACTTTTACCTCTACTCTGGACTTTGTACAGTTTCCTACATCCTTTTAACAAGATTTAACAGAATTTATGCCTTCAGGACCTAAATTCTTGTGCAATGCATTAAGAATTCTTTTTGAGGGGACTGAACTCCAGATACACCCAGTGTGGGAAATCCATCAGGTGTATGTGCACACAGGCCATACCTCAGAACAGGTGACACACTGCAGCTCGTCCCCTGCCACCGTGTGTCTGCAGGAAGAGCAGCTGATCTGCCAGCACACAAGGCAACACTTTGGTTCTCAAGCTGCTTCATACACCAAAAAGCTTCTCTTGGATTGAACTCAGTGACATGTATCCCCTGGCCTCTAGAAGAGAAGCCAAACTGTCCAATGAGATCTGCTCTGGCAGAAGGATCTATTGCTCCTCCATCAGCAGGAGGAGGAACAGAGGCTATAACATACCCAGGCTCCATTGCCACTACGGCCAAATGACAGCTGAAAATGCATTTCACAAGGGCTGAAGCTCCAGGGTTCTGTCAGCAGCTCCATGGGCAGTAATTATGGAGTATGGGTCCCATTATCTCCCAGTACAGACAAGGCTCTGACAGCTCCATCTCAGTGTTAACCCCAAGGACTGTACACTACAGACTGCAGGCAGCACTCAGTGCCACCTCCAATACTTTGGCTGGCTGCTCCTGTGCAACTGAGTCACTTTCTCTAAATAATCATAGGCAACATCTGTGAAATAAACTTTACACCAGTCTGAGCAGCCTTACTGTAGGCTGGCCTCGAACCTGGGCTAGACCACAGGAGCTGCTTCTGGCTAACACTCTGGCCCCCTCCTCCTCTTAATGCCTTCTCCTGTCAGGATCTGAACAACCTCTCCCCTGTAGTCTCCCCTTCATCCCCTATTCCTTGATGCTTCTCACCCCTCTAAAAGGTGCTACTTCTTCCACAAGCATGGTCAGCCAAGGATTCTCAACCCAAGTTTTTCAGGGTGAAAGACAAAACCTTACACCTTCTCACAACTCCTTCATCCTTCCATCCTGAACCAAGCCCTCCTTTCTCAGCTGCTCTTTCCCATGCACACCTGTGCCACATGGCACAGGTAAGGATGGCTCTCCAGCTCACTCACAGAGCAGTGAAAAGGTTAATGATGGAATGGATAACATGATCAAATACAGCACTCTGGTAAGTGAACATGTCATGTCACGCAGCCGCTGCTTTACGGGCTGGAGATCTGGACACAAGCTTTTACAATGTGTCCCCTCTCAGCCCAAACACTGGTGATGGGTTGCAGAGCCCCACAGAACTCATCCCAGAGGTCTCGAGAGTTGGAGCTGTTCTTTCAAACTCTCAGTAAACCTGATTATAAGCAAGACTAAAACAATCCTTTCTTATTAAAATGTGGACAAAGGAGAAGACCTCCCTCCCTGTCATCCTTCAAATGAGCCAATTTCCACCTGAATTTATTTTTTCCCCTCCTGTTCTAGAACAATATTCTAAAAACCAATATTCTAGTAGAACTTTGTTCTACTCCTCCATACAATGGGAGAAAATAAACGACATTGCAACAATGGACAGAGCATCTCAACAGCTCAAGTCAAGGAGGGACAAATAACAAGCTTGAAGCTGTAAATCCTCCAGTCACCTATGGAAAAATCTGTAGAATCCTAGAATAGTTCAGGCTGGAAAGGGCCTTAGAGCTCATCTCATTCCACCCCTCTGCAATGGGTAGTAACACCTTCCACTAACCCAGGTTGCTCCAACCCCCTCCAAACTGGCCTTGAACAGGGATGGGGCAGCCACAGTGTCTCTGGGGACCTGTGCTACTGCTACATTTTTCAGACATCCACACATCCCCACCAAGTCCTGGAGAGGACACTCCTCAGACTCAGCAACACCAGGCAACAGGAGAGAGATTAATCTTTGAAACAAACCAAAACCACCAACACAGCAGCCAAAGAGGGTCGATGAAGTTTCAAGTGGTCAGCAGCAGCCTCGCCCAGGATTATGGTTGTCCCAGCCTCAGCTCCCCCCTCCTACACCCAGCCCTCCACCTCTGCACAGAAGGGCAGCAGGTGCTCTGAGGCGGTGTCAGGTGCAGGGCTGTGCTCCACGTCTATGCTTTATCCAGACCATATCCAGTTGCTAATGCAGCAGGAGCAGCCTGCAATCCAGTCCCCTTCCCCAGCTCCCCTGGACCTGCAGCTCTGAGGGCACAGCTCACTCTCCTGCAGAGAAGCCAGGGACAGCAGACTGGGGCCCCAGTACCACTTACTTTCCTTGAAAACATCTGTTTTCATTATCACTATTACTTTTAATTAGCACTTTACAGCAGCCCTGAGCCCTCCCAGCTGGAGGAGAGCTCTGCTCCTAAACGAACAATTAAAAGGTACACTAAGGGAATTTTTTCCTCATCTTCAGAACCCAATTTTTCAGCAGAGCTCAAAGACAAACCACCTGGTTAAAGGAGCTCCCTTGAAGAGGTCTCTTCAGCACGGCTCAAAGCCCGCGGGTCACCCGGGGATCCCCACAGCGTGAGCGGCCGCTGAACTTGGGAACCTGAAACACTGAACTAATTACTAATGACAGAGTCTTAATGCCTCTGCCCTCATCGCTCACTCAACGGCCTCCTCTTCCTCACCTGGCCACAGTAATTGCCCTGAGGAAAATCAAAGACTTTAATGCCCATCTCACTCATGGAAGGCCCCTGCTCAAGAGTTCAGGCCAAGCACAAGCTGGAAGATGGAGCCCTATTAAACGCATAAGAAAATAGATCCCTATGAAGCGTAATTACTGGAAACATGGACTCCTGATCAAGCACTTCTCTGAAACCCAGCAATGAGAAACATCCACAAAAAAGCCCCCAGAGACAGCCTCGGCCATTCTGAAGAAAGCAGAAGGACAGGGAGGTGAAGTGTCAGGAACGAAAGGGCTGTCCCAGGGCCACTGCCACTGGCCCAGCAGCCCTGCGAGTACAGCACCCACAGACTCCAGCCTCTAATTAGGAATGAGCCAGGAAGCTCCAAAACACTTCAACTGATACTGATCAAAACCTCATTTCTCATGCCCCTTGCTATTCCCTCATAACTGACAAGCTGCCACCACACTACTCCCAAAGCCCCCAGATTCTGTAGTTCTTGGGGAGCCCTCACCCTCAGCACCCCACTCTGCCCAGGAAGGCAGAACACACATAGTACGGTGACCAAGATTCTTCCCTCTCAGCCTCCCCAAATCCTTGTGTCCCAGAGTCCCACTGCAGCTGCCCAGGAGCGCTGCCTTTACCACCCCTTGAGTCTGGACTTGGAACACTAGTCTTGTGTTAGACACAGCATTCCAGAACTATTCTGGAAATCCTAAAGTCAGCTGAATGACAAGGTTTAAAATAACACCAATATCATGATTTCCATTAAAATTTGGAATCCTTTAAGTCACCTGGGTTCCCCTGCACCCCTTCACATTTTCCTTCTTCCTTGCCCTTTACAGCTACTTCCTTCTTCTCTCTCACAGCTCTTTTCCAAACACGGAGTTAAATTCCATGGCAATGAATTTCACGTAAACGTGAAATAAACTTTATTTAATTAGAGCCAGGTTGTTTACACTTCCTGCGTTGGAAAGTTTACTTAAGCTACCCAGACGGGATATGGTCTGCAGTGTGCCGCCTGTGGTAATGGATGGGAACACCAGCACCAGAGGATGCTTTGACTTGTTCTGGAGCCAGGGGAATGCAGGAGCCCACACAACCAGGTTGGGAGCCCATGGAGCCCAGCCAGGGCAGCTGGGAGCCCATGGAGCCAGGCCAGGGCAGCAGAACCCACATCCATCAGTGCCACGCCAGGTCCTGCCCACGTACCCAGATCACTCCAAGTGCCAGTTCCCAGCCCGTGCCCTGGGCATCTAGATTTGGGAACCGCATTTTTCTGTCCAGCACTTGGAACCTAGTAAGGACCATGAGCTTCTGCTGAGCATTCCAACAGCTGTCTCTGGAGAAGGGGAAGTGAATGCCTCCAGTGCCCAACGAAGCCAGATACTGATCAGACCATAATGCAACACAGGGGAAAAGGACACAAAACAATTAATTCTTGGCTCCTTTTTTTAGCTCTGGGCGAGGGAAGGTGCACGGCAGAGTGAGAGGAGACTGGAACAGACGGAGTCTGGGATGTGCTCCAAGAGCCCCAGGGGCAATGGCGCTGGCTCCCAACCCCACAAACACGGGGCTGCTCTCCAACAGGTGAGGGCTCCAGCAGGCTCCCAGGCAGAGGGAATGGGGAAAGCCTCTTCAGCAAGATTTATTCTGACTTGCCCATTCCCAGGCCAAACTATGAGAAACTCCTCAGAGAGAGAGCAGGGCTGAGCTATCTGATAAATCCATCTCCTGCACCCAGGTCTGAACATAGGCAGAAAAGGAAGGAACTGATTCAATGACTGAACTGATGTGCATGCTGGAGTCGGCAACAGGAGTGGCAAGAGAATGATGAGAGAAATCCTCTACTTCTACACCATAACCCATCTGAAAAGGAGGCTTGAAAGCCAGTCTCCATT
This sequence comes from Pachyramphus minor, assembly GCA_013397135.1. Classification (NCBI taxonomy): domain Eukaryota; kingdom Metazoa; phylum Chordata; class Aves; order Passeriformes; family Tyrannidae; genus Pachyramphus; species Pachyramphus minor. Next base: position 745,792 of record VYXB01004459.1, read on the forward strand.
TTCAAAGGCAGCTTCTTTCATTCTCTTCATCCAAGATCCAAACAGCAAAGACATGTGAAACTCTTCCTTAAATCATACTCAGCTGCTGGTCATGCCTGCATGCTCCAGGGACAACACAAGGTGACTACTATGTACAGTGACCACGGCCAACACTCCTGAAGGCAGCAGAAGTCAGACAGGTCACCTTTAGTAATGGGAAAAAATACAAATCTCTCAGTCATAAAATAGTCTGGAACAATGTGCAGCTTTTCCAAGACTTGCAACTTCATTATCGCACACCAATGAAGATGCATTTACTATTCAACAGTTTCCTCAGCAAAACCAAGGACTCACTGTTCCAACTTAACTATGTCCTGCCCATGCCAAGAGCAGAATTACAACTTTACCAGAATATGCACATTTGATGTTATTTAAAAAAATTAAAAAAGGGGCAATATACACAGCAACTCGAGCAGAGGTTTAAGAGAAAATTCAATATGGTAAATACTAAGTGACTTGAAAAGAGCCCGAACAGACGCTAAATGGGAAAGTTGTTCCTTATTTTTCTTCCAAATTCAAACCCCCAAATGCAAAGTGATTTTTCTTTCAAAAGCAAAATCCCAATAGAGAAAAGCTCAAGGCCTTCGAAGGTTTGTAGCAGAGGCACCATGAAAAGATGGGGGACGAGAGTTTGAGCTGCAGGAAGGTACTGCTCTGCACTGGAACACGCCGTTCGCAGCCAGTGCCCACCCAGGGCTGACAGGGATGACGTTTCACCCCATCACCCAGGCTGGCCCCTCAGAACAACGTCGGTCTGCAGCTCCTTCCTTTCCCCTGCTCCCCTCTGCCCAGCCATGAAGAATGAATTTACACAACAAGTCTCTAACAGACAAACTCCTTCCTCCCCCTACACCCCTTCCCCATGGCACCCTGCTACTGGCTCGCAGGCAAGGTTTTAATTACCTGGGTGAACAAGGATAAGGAGATGACTCCAGGAAGCCAGGCCTAAAGGAATCATTACTCATCCAGTCCAGACTCCTGAGCATCAAAGGCTGAGTGACTATGGCTGTCAGCTTATCCAAGGGAATCAGTCCGGAAGGGAGGCTGAGAAGTAGTTTGCACACTTTTTCACAGCCCCATACACTCTGTTTACCAATAAAATTAGGGCATACATTACTTTCAAGCCACAGGTTATCACAGCTATGGCTCTGAGCTTTCTGAGCACCACACTCCTCTTCAGTGTCCTCCCTCTCATCCTCAACTGGATTCAGGTCCTTTCTTCTCAGTGACACAGTGAGCCAAACTGTATCAGGAAGAGCTGGCATCCAGCCAGCTCCAGCTGAGCTCCCAGCTCCACAGAGGCACAAAACCAGCCACTGGACCTTTGAAGCCTTCCCAGACCATGACAGTAGCATTTGGTGGGCTACACAGCCCTGCTCTTGCCACAGATAATGCCAGAGCCTTTCCTAGGCTCCCTAAAATCTGTAACTCTGTATGCATACATACACCATCTCCTTGGAGCTCAGCCCCATCTGCTCCTTGATCCCAACTCTTAAAAGGATGTGATAAGCTGAAGACATTTTACAAATAACATTTCCTTAACTCTGCTGCCTAAATCATTTCCTGATGTGAACCACCCATTGCTGTAGATGATCCTATGGATGACTCTCCATCCTATTTAAAATATCCCTGGAAGTCATGGCAAATGCCAGCATTAAAGATACACCTGGGAACAAGTTGCTCAATTAAAATCCAACTTTAACACACCACAGAAAGTGAGAATGAGAAGGAAGATGAAAACTAACCCTGCATAACTACATTTTTTCCAAGGACTACAGCTCTGGAAAACACATCAGCTTGTATTCTGCATGGAGACACACATTTTCCGGAAGGTATGTGGACACCTGGGACCTTCAGGAATCTCTGAGCAGCCCCTGCTTGCCCCATGCTGGGCCACCTGCCCTTGGAGAAGCCAGGGCTGCAGCAAGGTCCATGGGTTTGCAGAGTGAGAAGCATCATCACTGGCAGAGCTCTGGCAGCCAGAGAATAGCTACCCTTGGCAGTGCTCACGTGAAAGGGAAGTTCAGTGCTCCTAAAGCAGAGCTGGAAACCAGTTCCCTTTTCTGAATGGGGGAGACGACGTCAGCTGCAGCCTCTGTTTGGCACAAGAACTGTGAGGCTGAAGGCCAGGGCCAGCAGTCCTGTCCTGTCTGAAAACTGAGGTGACGGCTCTGACTTGCCTGAGGACACAAGGGAATTTCCAGCGTGTGATCACAGCAGCAGTTGCAGTTCCAACCCTCTGCTCTTCTAGAGCTACACACTGAGGCCCTGAAGATCCAATCAAAAACTGGAACTAGAAGATCCCCTGGGTCTCCCAGCAACGTCTCCAGGCAGGGAAATGGTGCGGCTGCCTGTGCTAGTCATGAGACGAGATGAGCTTTCTGGTGGCTGCCTGAATCAGAGGACAACCCTTGGGGCAGTCCTGAATCTAAGATCCTCTGATCAGGAAGAAGCTGATGCCTCACGGACTGTCAGGTCACTGGTGCTGGGGTCCAAGATGACAGTGACTGATTTTCTTTTTAATCACAAGCTGCAGTTGCCAGAATGACCCGTCACAGCCACGGCTCAGACTGCGGATCAAGCACTGCTGGCGCTGGGAGCTCCTTGCAGAAATGAGACCTGGTGCATGTCAGATGCTGGCACACAGGCGCTACGAGGGACACAGGGAGCAGCAGCCAGCTTTCACAGACCACAGCAGGCCAGGCACAAGGAAGCTGCTCAATAACCACCTCAGAATGATGCATGGCACAAGGCACCAGAACACATTGTGGGACAACCACCCCTGATCCTGCACAGCAGAACTGCAGACTGTAAATGCAACAAAGTTCTAGTCAAGTAGTAATAGACAGTGAAAACAATCATTCAGCCAGTGCTGAATGTGCTCAAAGAAACCTGAGGTGTAATGTGGAATCTGCTCAGTCCAGACCTCCTGCTGCCTCCCAGTCACCTCCAGCAGCAGGGCTGAGACAGCCCTGCAGAGGGACATCTGCTTTGGGACAACCTGCATTCTTTCAAAGGTTTCAATAACAACCATCTATTTCATTTCAGTTTTTATTATTCATTGAACGAATTTACTTCTTGTTTAATATCTCAGCTTCAAGTATGGAGAAAATACAGATTATTACTTTCACTCTTAATCCCAGGGTGCAGCAGCACAGCACTGTCCTCTTCCCACTTCACACCCCAGCTCTCATTCCACTGGCACCCAAGCAGTGTGAACCAGCCTCCAACAACTTCACATTCAACTGCTGTCCCAAACTAGAACCACCCCTGACCAGGATGCCCCCACCTTTCTTGACGGAGATGGAATGAGAACCATGAGCGCAGCAGCAAAACGACGAATTTCATCCAAAGCAGAGAAGCATGAAGGAGCCACTCCAAAAGCCACAGCACTCAGAGCCAGGGATATAGCTCAGGCAACTGCAACCCGCCAGCACACACTGAACTGCTCCACCCCCACATGACCATTCACCTCAACTTTCAAGATACCTTCCTTCTCTTTGCATTTTCTCTTAAAGTTTCATGATTTGCGCTGACAATAACAGCTGTCCCAGAATCACAGACTGGATGGAAAGGGACCTTAAAGCCCATCTCATTCCACCTTCCTGCATAGGGCAAGGACCTTCCACTGGACCAGGTTGTTCCAACTCTCGTCCAGCCTGGCCTCCAACACTTCCAGGGATAGGGCAGCCACAGCTTCTATGGACAACCCGTGCCAGTGCCTCATATCTAATCTAAATCTATATAATCCAAAACAATTAAGAATAGGTAAGTACAACTTCAACAGGTTTAACATTGATATTTGTAACCATCCATCAGCTCAGGAACTGCGCTGGGTACGGACAACAAATACCCATGTTCAAACAGGGCTGGGGAGACACTGCTGTGGCATTTATTGGCTTTTCCTCCTAACAGACAGAACTGGAAGTACTCTGAAGGGAAGAATAATAAAAGAGACAGCAATAAATGGAAACCTGGATCAAATATAAGGCAGGTTTATCAAAGACACACTGTAAAAACTAACCAGTGTCTTCCTTTACTGAGAGAACTGCCCCTTCTTCCACACTGCACCAGGGAGTTATGCTAGAGAAGACAGGCACTAGCTATGATTTAAAAAAGGCAGAAAACTAGGCCAGGAGCAGCTGAACCAAGACAATGTAAAGAGAATACTGCACTGCATAGAGGTTATTTGGAAAGGCCTCAGGAGCCATCGTGCCATCACTGCTGGCCTTGCTGATGATCAGCAGAGAACACCAATCCTCGATGAAATTAAATTGAGAAGCACATCCAACACAGTGGAAGACCAAATTACGCAGGAGAAAGTTAGGATTTGAGGTCTAGAATAACAAGAAAGAAANTAACACAGTGGAAGACCAGATTACACAGGAGAAGGTCTAGAATAACAAGAAAGAAACTAAATCTAAGGGTTTGAGAGGAAAACTTGAGTTTCTATAGTAAATTCAGGGTTTACCAATTGAGAATCACACAGGAGGAGACAAACTGATGCACTGGTCAGGATGAACCAAAGGATGCAGCTGGGCAAGTGGCAAACACGATCTCCAGATGTTGTCCAGAGTATTTGTGGAAACAACGAAGCAATAAAGGGGATGTTAATAGCACTGCAAGGCCTCAGCTAGAACGACATGTAGGACTGTGACCACGTTACAGAGAACACCTGAGCTGGGAGTGGAGGCAGGTAGAGCAAGTGCTGGGGTAGGAGCTCCCCAGCACAAATCAAAGGCCTCAAGGACCCAGTCCCAACATGTTGGGCAGCTGGCATATGCTACACCACAGCACCTACGTACTCAGCCAACCTGCATGTCTAACACAGGAGCACTTCTCTATTTCCTCCAAGATGAGCTCCTGGGAGGCAAACCCAGCAGCCCTCATGCAAGTCTCAGGCCTGGCTAACACCAGCACAGTAGCGGTTCATTGGCTTATAAGTTAACTTCCCTACTTTTCTCGTTTATTTCTTTCACTGGAAGATAAGCCAAAAGGCCGTTTCTTATGCAACTGTTTGTCAGTTAATATTTGTGTTCCAGCAAGGCAAGGACCAGATAAGTGATGCCTCGGACCTGCCTTCCCTTCTGAAAACACGCTGAGGGGCTGCCAAGGCATCATGCCCAGGAGGTCACGACATGGCTGTGATGCCTGTGAAACTCTGCTGGGCTGCCCCAGCCTTACCTACTGCACATACACTCATTGCTCACACTGGTACCTGCCACCATGCCCTCCTCTAGACCTACAGAGCAGCATGTGTGAGTGTAGGCTTTCTAAATTTAGCCCTGCTTCTCCCTGCTCCAACCTCTCCTTCCACAGCACACCAATAAAGGTGGCAATCTCTTCTGGCAGCAAGTAGAACTGAAAGGATTAATCTGCTACATCTCTGTAAAGGTGTTCCAATAATTAAGAGGAGCAACTGCTGAACAAGATTAGCAACAGACTATAACAAATTAGAATAAGCAACAGGGATCTCTACAAAAGCACATGGTGAGGTGTCACATCTGCCACCCCAGCCATACGGCATCCCAAGATGTCCCACCCACCATCCTGGCTATCCGGCATTCCAACGGATGCACCTGCTGAAGCACCCTCTGCTGTGCTTCAGCAGGCACGGAAAGCTGACATGTCCTCTCCCTTTTGTTCCCTTCCCTCAAATCTACTTTCATATTGGTTTTTGCCACAGTTTTTGAGGTGTCTGAAGGAAGCCAGTATTGCTGAAATGTGGAGTTATTGGGTCCCCAGAGGTCTCCACATGGGCTCCTGGCCACACCAGGTCCCAGCTCTGGTTAATGCTGTGTGTGGTGGCTGTGAGTTCCAGAAAAGGCACCTGCTGCTTCTTCTGGCTCTGGACTGCAAATAGGAACACCTGACTCGGGACAAGAGCAGGGCAGGGAGACAGGCACACTGTGTCCAGACCTTTGTGGCAGGGAAAGCCCATTCACAACCACAGCAGGTTGATACCTGATCAGCCTCCAGAAAAGCCAGACGATCCACCCAGGCCACAGGCAACTGGCACAGTAGTGACCCCCGGGGAGACACGGGGCGTTCACAGCCCTCACCTACCCTGCTCCTGACTGAGCCCTGCTCTAGCAGGGATCTGGAGACACTGCAACACGTCCTCATTGTGTGCCCCTGCTCTCCTCAGTGAGCTGCAGGAGAGTGCAACACTGACTGCTTTGGGCTTGCTCCTTCTTCTCCACACCCCCTGCACAGCCACAACACTGCACACTGTCTACGCAACCTGCCAGCATGAAGCAACACAGATATTTAAAACACGACCTGCAAGATGACCTAAATTCTGCTTCGGCAAAACGAAGAGCCGCTTCAAGCGCCTCCCTTGCACATCATGCTCGCTTTGTTTCCTTTTTGATTTAGGACGCAGGTTTTCTACTCCTCCCAGAAGGCTGAGACACATGAGGGAACCTCAAAGGGAACAGTGACCAAAAAGCAATGCCACAGCCAACAGAGAACGTGTAAAATTGTTTGCCAGGCAATGCAGTGAAACAGCAACCGCCGCACTTAAAAACCTGTGGGAGCTTCACTGCCCCAGCACACTGGGGCTGAGAAGACCATTCACTTTGGGTCTTTAACTCCTCAGGGCTCCTGCAGAACTGTAGCACCAGCACCTGACACCTAGCACATCACCAGGACACAGGTTCCCCATATTCTGCTTCCCACCTTGTTCCAGTACTCCAGCTCTGCTCTCACTCCTTCATGGCCTACTTCCTGTTTTAGTGGGTTCAAGCTCAAAGAAATGTTCTAGATGTTATTCCTCTCAAAAGTATTTGGCATCAGATGATCTTTAGTTTTTCTTAAAAGGTAGATATGGAAGGAGAAGGGCCCTTGGGCTCAGCTGTGCTTGTCCCAGGAAAACAGAAAAGCAGGACAGAAGGAAACCAGTTGCTTCGGATGACAGGCCCCAGGTGCTTCAGGCTGCCAGGATGTGGGATGGAAGGACCAAGGCACTCACATTCCCTCTTCTTCACTGAATACAGACAAAAAGCTAATCCCACGTGAGACCAGATCCTTGAAGCGCAGGTTTCCCACTGCTCCTCAGAGCTGGTCCCCACCTGTCTCTCCCAGCAGAGCTCTTGGGGCAGGCCCCAGTCCCTCCAGGGGGTGGGTGTGTTTGGAGGTATCTCAGCATCGTCACACCTACAGCTCCGAGGCCACGGGAAGGCGCAGGTGTGAGGGCGAGCCCAGCAGTGGCTTAGCAGGAGCTGTACCTCTGGGAATGGATTCGATGTCAAGTGTCAGCACGTAAATTGCTATTGGCTTCTCAATAAGCAGCAGCAGTGAGCTAAGTGTTTCCCTGTGTCGTGCAGGCTCTCTCCGACTCAATACAGCAGTATTGACAGCACAATCACAGGGTAATCCAGGCTCCACTAATATCTCAGCACTTCCTCATTGAAAATACACTTTCCACTTGGACACCAGCCCATTAGCACAGGCTCCATCACCAGTGTCCCCCCGACCCACCAGGACACACAGTGGTAAGGCCCCCCCACCTCTCCCAGGGCACAGCCCAGGGCACCACAGAAAAGGGCTCTTTGCCATGGGAAATCACCAATGGAGAAAGGATGAAAGCTAATCAGAAAGTCTTTATGGCTCAAGTCTCTGTAGGTTCTGAAAAAAATTGGTATTTCCTTGCTAGACAAGAGAAGTTCATTCAGGGAATTACCTTTGTTCTTGCCCCTGACCCTGTGCCCGTCATCCCTCCTCGCTATCTTATCTCTAAACCTCGACTGAGGGTTCCTCCAGGCAGCAGCTTCTCCTTTCATTCATAGAAAGCAAGAGGCCTGCACCTGCACCCACAAAGCAGGAACACCCACATCCTACTCCCTAGTGCAGGGCGTGGATGTTCCAGAGGATCCTTAACACTCCCCTGGTATACACAGAAGAGGGAGGTTTGCTCATTTTCAGGTACCTCATGTTACCAATCACTTGTAAACAAGATCAGAAAACAAAAAGTGATAAAAAAGTTGTTGGGGACTGGTGGGTCCCCTTGGGCTGGAGCAAGCACCAGCTGTGCTCCCAGTCCCTGCAGAGCCCACTAAAGCCACTCACGCCGGCAGCGCTGGGGTCACCCACAACTCCCAGCTCTGCGTTTATCCAACCGAGGCACGCGGCTCCACACTCCCCACATTCAGAAGTTGCATTCATGTGGAAAGCTGGTGCCTCACCACACGCAGCAAAGAAGCAGGACTGCAGAATGGGCTGATCCACGCAGTTTAGCTTTAATCTATTTTGGTAACAACAGCGAATACAGGAGGCCAGACCCATCGAGGACAGCAGCACATACTACACTGCCCAAGGCCTCCGGCTGCCCCACACAATTCTTCCTGAAGACCATCCACGCTGATTTCACTGCCATTGCTGCCGTAAAATTGATTAATCTAAGGATGCCTTTCACAATCATATCCCAAGGCTCCTGGCACAGTGCCAGACCTATAACCAAGGTGACTAACTCTGTCATGTCCTATCACTGACAAGCAGCATCTTCCACCTCACCAAGGACATAACAGCAACAAGTAGGAGGAGAAGAGCAGATAAACACCAAGATGGGAAGCACTCCCAACACCAGTGCATCCATGACCCCGTTCCCAGCCGGCTCAGTGCCGTGCTCTCCCCACAGGACACAACACACTGCAGAGAGCTGAGCAGAAGCGTTCAGAGGAGAACCCCTCCAGCACTGCCATGCCAGTGCACCACTGCCAGGATTACACAGACAGGGTCAGGAGCCTTCTGTGGGAGATATAGAAGGTGATTTGCTCTGGAGGCAAATGAGGAGCAGACACCTGGTTAGGAAGAGGTTAATGCTGCTCCAGCCTGCAATCTGATAAATGGTCTGCAGAAAGCAGGTTCTCTCACTTTGAGATATGATGTCACTAACCTTTATTGATCCACAATCAGAGAACTTTGCTTATCTCTCTCCTGTGATATGCTGCCCTCCTGTACTCAACTAGTGTTTAATACACTGCTGGGCATCCAGCACTGTCTACAGCTCCCACCACACCTCTGCTTGCCCACTGAGGACAATGTCTTACAGGCTGTGCCTCTAAGCTACAGCTCAGCTAACTCGAGGGATAACACCCAGGCATCTACTCCCTCCCACCCCACCCCTCCACCGGGAACCTGTGTTTCAGAGAGTATTATACACCTATACTGGAATATCTGGTGAGAAGAGGGGGCCAACAGCAGAGATGTGGTCCAACATGGTCCTACAGCCTGGTGTATGGTTACCACTCCCAAACTAAGGTAAGCACATGTCCTCTGAAGTTACTGTTCCCGTGGGAGTGTTCATCTTTACACAACTTTTACTATTTTACAAAAGCAATGCTTTACTTTTGGCCTCAGCTTCCTTTTTAATATTTGAGGAGCAACATTAAGTTAGGTGACTAAAACAGGAACTATCAATGAGCCACTTGCTCCGACGTGGCAGCAAAGTATTTGCTGCAGACTGCATGCCCCAAATCCAGTGGGGTTTGTTTCCAATATACTAGTGATGCCAGAACAGCCAGGTAGCAAAATCTGTACCTTGAACAATTAGCCCTGCACAGAGATGAGCGGAGAGGAGCTTCACAGGGTCTCAATGCTGGCAGGTAACCCCATGCACTGTTTTTCTGCTAGATAACACACAAGGGAGTTGCCTCTAAACTTGTCTTACACCACCAAAACCACAGCGACACACACACAGCAACGCAGTTCTCATTCCTGAAACCAAGAGCTCACAGGCTCTGAAGCAAACTGGAGGTACTGGAGAGCTGGAGTAAAACACCTCAAGGCTGGCTTTGAAGGTGACGTGAACCTTTCTGTTTCAATGGGGAATTGTTCCTGTAAAGCTTTGGAAAGGAGAGAATGGTAAGTTTTCCAACACACAGATAATAATAGCTGCGACCTATTTTACTTGCTATCCACCCAAAAAACCATATTCTTGTATCACTGCAGGCCAAGTTTTAGGGTAAGAGTTATGTTTTTCCCTCTGTTACCTACAGCAGATGAACCACAGGCACAGGGTCCCTAGAGCAAGATCCCAAGGAATACGGTCTCAGCAACATCCCTCTTGGTACAGAGAGAGTCCCCTTCCAGTCTGTGCTTCCATAACTCTATAAATACACTGCTCTGCAGACAGGTCAGAAGAGAAAATGGGAAGAATTTGTCCACTTTGCACAGGTCAAATTACTACATGTTACTGTTCTGATCCAGTCTAGTGATTCTTATAGTTTCAGACATGCACTGAACTTTCTTTTTTTAATTAAAGGTCTTTTGAACCACGTGATTCCTAAAATAGTAAATTACAGCCTTCTCCAATTTGTGGAAATAAATTAGGAACACTGTCCAAATTACCAGCCTTGGCAGAGAGCACAAAAATCCCAAAGTTAGATTTCCTGCAAGTCCAGAGACATTTGAATTAGAGGTTTTGGACTGTAACCCGTTAATATTCCTGCTCAGTCATTAAGTTCACACACAGAGCACTAAATATTTCAGGATGCAAAGAAGGAAAAACGCGAGGGCCGGTAGCCGAGTCGCCCTTGTCTCTGACAGCTGGTGAGAAGTCGTCATGGACCCACCAGAAATAGCTTCAGCTGATCCCAGTCCTAAAAGCAAACCTGGGCAGATGTGGAGATGCTGCTAATGAATGGGTTTCATCCCAGTGATGTTGTTCCCTGTCGAGTGCTGTGCAATATTTATGATGGAAGTCACCTCGGGTGACTCCCTGCTCCACGGAGAGCTGTGGGCAGCAGCTCCAGCCCTGGCCAACAGAAAGGGGTGGAAAAACAAGCTGAATCTTTGATCCATTACCTGCTCCAGCTAAAAGGAGCAAGGAATTATCTGCCTGCCATCCATGAAGTTTCACAAACCCTTTACCCAGATCTGGACTGTGGGACTCTGAGCGGTGTCCAGGAGGGAGCAAAAAGGCCCAGGGAAACCCTGAAAACTTTTTTAGAAACTGTAGAGAAACCTTGATCCAATCTGCCCTTGCCTCGGGCATCGGCATCACCAGGCATGAACAGGATTCAAGTACCTCAATAGAGCAAGGATTGAGTCACCATTTTCAACATCACCTTTACTGAGCATCTGGTCCAAACAGGATTTCCCACTGCCCCCTCATCTCTTCTAACCAGGGGAGGCAACCTGGTACCTTTGCAGCTGCTTCCCTTTGCCTGCCCATCGCTGCCAGTACTGTACTGGGAGCTACCAGAAATTTAAAGACATCATTGACCTGTTTGGCTGCTTGGATGTTTCCTCCACAAAAAAGCTTTCGGTGTAAATATATCCTGCTGCAGCTCAGCATCTCCACTCCATTACAGACAGATCATGAGACTCAGCAATTCCCTGACAAAACAGCAGACTTGGAATAGTTACAATTTTTAATGTACATCCTATATGATAACTTCACAACATCAGGGAAAATGCAGCTCAATGCAGCCAGCAGGGAAGTGGCCAGATAAAGAACTTCATTGCTGGAGGATGCAACTCTTAGACATAAGCATGTTCCAGGGCAGTCTGGAGGAGCTGTCTCAGACCAGTCTCAGCTACTAATTCTTATCAAGGTATTTCTGGAAACTGGATCTGCCTCATACAGCAGGCACTGCCGGATGCTTGGCAGAAGAGATGTCACTGCCCAGAGTGCTCTGTACAAGCTTTGGATAAAAAAGTGGTAATACTATGGGCCCATCTTCCACCTGGCAGCACTTCTATAAGAAGAGAACCTTCACTCCACTGCATTTAATGTAAGGAAAATTTTGTTTTAAATCCCTTCACCATGGCATTGCTCTGCTCCAGCTACAGACCACTCTGGATGTGAATTCCCAGAAACATTCCTACTCCCAGCCCTGCAAATCCAGCAACGTGGGCAGTTTTACTCCAGTAAAAGCCCAAACTGGACCAAAGGAGCCAACAGAAATCCCCAGCTGAGCACCCCACTCTGCTCAGGGCGACTCAGTGGTGTTGAGCCAGCAAGAAGGAGAGGGTGGCTGCTGCTTCTCTTTATTTAAAAGGTGCTGCTGAAGGTAGAAACACATGAAAGTCCATGTAGGACAAGGGAAGGAATTATCCCTCCCATTGATTTTCGCTCTGGGGTATTAGAAAGAACACAGCGTTTATCTGGAGATTTCTTCCCAAAGCTAACTATGGACTTTCAAACGTAAATGAGACTTGAAAGGGGCTTATCGGGCGAGAATCCACTGAAACCTCACCAGGACGTGTGAGCCCTGCAGGAGCTCTCTGATCCATGGCCCCTTGGACAGCTGAAAGCCCCTCTCTGTGTCCTGGCAGCAGAGGGGCAGCACCCAGGGCAGGCAGCAGAGAATGAGCTGCAGGGCAAGGGGGTTCCCTGCATCCCCCTCTTCCAGCAAGCATCCCTTCTTGAGAGTCCCTTCTGCAGAGTCACAACCGTGACAGCATCGGGATGCGATGGCATTGGCCACTCCATGCCATGGAAGGCACAGGGCTGGGGGCAGAGTGTCCCAGCTCTGGTTGGACACAGCCCAGGGACACTGGCTCGCTGCCCCTCTTAACTGTCTCCATCCCCAGCAGCCAGCTCTTTGGAGCTGGGGAGCTGCAGTAGGATCAACCCTAACCTGGCAAATCCCTTCTGCAGCATTCCCAACAAGAACCCACCTTGGTGCCACCCCAAAGGCCATTCCCGAGCCCCCCTGCCCCATGCAGGCACTGGTTGCCACGGCCCAGCTCGCTGGGAAAAACCTCAGCAGCCTCGTCTCTCGTCGCTGTCTTTCCCAGGTAGCTGGGAGGGTGTAATTGGTGAGGCAGGAGATTAGAAATATCGGCAGCCTCTAAGTAAGACTTTAATTTACTGGCAGATCAATAGCGCTGGGGTTATATTGGCAAAGTGTCTACAACTCTATTGACTCACGCAATTCCTCTTATCAATTTATCAGAAATCTGGAAGCCAGAAGATATTGTTTGAAGAAAAAAGGCAGCAGGAGTTTGAACACTTAGCATGGGCTGCCCAATCAGGTGCTCAGCACTAAGCGTTTTACAGCAGATGTATCTGCCGCAAAGGAGGCCAATATGATATGATTAAGAGCTAACTTGCTTCCTCACATGCCACACAGCCTTTTCAAGCTGCTTCTCACCTCAGACCTTTGCACTGACACAGCCACTAGTTCAGACAGGGTCCCACCAGCCCAAATGGAACAAGAAAAATCTGTATTTCACATTGCAAGATCCCAAATTCAGCCCCTCTGGCCTGGACCCTACCGAGGCTGACGTGGGTTTCCTAGAAAATCTCAGCTTTATGGAGTTAAAAGCCCACTGCAGCACTGGGAATCTGCTCACAAGGATCGTCGAAGAATCCCCTTTTCTGTACTTCCTCAGAAAAATTTAGTGCAGCAGCAGGACAGCTGTGTGGTGCCACATCTCTTTGCCTTGCAGGGTGTGAAATGGAAGACTAGAAGTAAGAGCACGGAAAAAATACACCTCCCAGGTCCGAAATCCAATAGTGACAAACACTGCCAGGTACCAGAAGAGTTTTTTCAAATCAGAGGGGCACTGGAGCAGGAAACCAATACAAAATAGTTCAAACCCCCTCCCTTTTACTGTCCTTCAGATGACAGCAGAAATGTGCAGCAGCTGGGGCTCCAAGATCTGGAAAAGCCTCTTGACCAGCAAACTGCTGCTCCTGGTAGCTTTCCTTGACAGGATACTGATAGGTGCATCTCCTCTTCCAGCTAGATGCAATGCTGCACAAGTTACCATCTCCACCTCAACTTCACTCCTCCACCATCATGCAACAGGGCACCAAGGCTCCAAATACGAGCAAGGTGGTAACAAAGCATCAACCCACGGGCAAAAGGTCACCAGCTTCCAGCTGGGACTTGCCACTCCCTGGCCTCAGGCTGGAGGCTGTCACCCCTGCCACAGAGAAGCCACAGCCCTGCCTTCCAGGGGAAAAGCAAAGGCTTAAAAACAAAACAGAAGTTCTGACTCAGTAACTGTGGAAAAGCCTTGGCTGGAGGGCAGAAAGACATAGGGTGGGACAAGCACAACTGCCCAGCTCCTGACACGGGCTGGGAGTCACAGCCCAGGCACCGCTGCGGCCCCCGGAGCAGCTCCTGCCCAGCAGTGCCCAGGGTTTCCAGCTGCTGACCCCACCAGCCCCAGAGCACACAGGGAACCGATCTAAGCCGTGACCCCAGCAGATGCCAACACCTGCAGGGCTCACAGAAAATCAGACAGAATAAAAGATCAAAATCAGTAAAATCGTCGTGCCCAACCAAGGACATGAAGACACCATTCCCAGGAGCGGAAGAAATGCCTGCCTTCCCCTCCACCAAAGCAAAAAGGCAACTCCCAGCTGATGTTAAAGGCCAGCAATTGCCACTCCACCCTTGTCATGTCCAGGTCACCAGACAGGCGCTTGGAGTCTCTCGTCTGGTGAGAAACATCCATCCCATTGCATCTAATGTGCTCAATCCCAACATTAGAAAGCAAACACTGGATACCTCCAGGAATACAGAGTTGGCCTGGTTCTGCTCCTCTGCAAAGGAGCCACTACCAAAGCCGGGGAGCAAATGCTCATCTGGACACCCAGGACATCCAGCTACGGTGACCACCTCAACCCCTCAACACACAGCTGTGTCCTGAGGTCCACAAGGGTCTGCAGCCAGTTCGTGCAACTGGTCAGAACTCCCCAAAGGAGATCCAGGTCCCCGGCACTCTCAGCACAGGCAGCAGCGACCCGGGGACCCTCGGCACAAGCCACAGGATGCTGGTGTGGGGGAGCGGGTGGAGCAGATCAGACCACTGAAATGGGGAGAATAAAGACCTTTTGCTTAAGCTCCAGGAAGCAAAGAGAAAAAACACTAATTAACTCAGCGGCAAGTTGTTAGTATTTGCATATAAATGCAGCCACAAATCATGACAAACAAGGCAGGACAAGGCAGGCCCATTAGCACACAGGGATCCAGCCTGGCTCCTGTGGGTCAGGCAGGCAGGCTGCCAGCCACTCCCAGGGGAGTGCGGGAACCGGCCCTTATCTCCGCCAACACTCCTACGACCAGCAGCAACAGAAGCCGCAGGGATAAGGTTTCTTTCCATATAAAACAAAGGAATGGGATAAATTCTTCAATCCCACTCAAGAGTAAAGAGCTGCCAGGGAAAAGCCAAAGCAGAGGTTCCTCTGCAGCAGCCTCACCTGAAATCAGGGCAGAGTGGGCTCCCTGTGCTGCTCTCCCCCGAGGGGATGCACAAGGTGTCTTGCATCACAAAGAACAAATCACACACCTGATGTAGCAAAACAATGTGCCCAAAAGCCTGAAATGGCAAAAATTACCTGAACAGAACAAAATCCAGCTACTGCTGCAGTTCAACAAGTTTACCCTTCCAAAAGCCACTACAGCAGTTGGCTTTATCCCACTGCATTTCACCTGAGCTCGCCTCCTTTCTCCTGCAGAGGCTGCAGGTGTGCTTGGCCCAGCTACGGCCCTCCCCACATGCTGCCCAGCACCTGGATAGACTCAGAGCTCCCTGTGTTTCCACACATTGCGTTTTCCTAATGAGTCACTTACTACCGTATTACACAGGACTCCGTATTACACAAACAATACTATTTTTCCTCTTGCAAAAGGCTAAAACCTGCAATTTCACCATTTTGGGGTTCTGCTTGTTTGTGTGTGCCTCTTGCCCCAACTCCCGCCGACTGGCATCCCAGGATTTAAAAGAAAACTCCAGCAACTGCCAGTTTACATCAAGGCTTAACAAATAGAAAAAAAAAATCCAATTTCTAATTTTAAACAGGAAACTCTCCCTGGCAAGATCCCAAGAACCCTTCCATGGTGACTTTTATTAAATGCAAGTTTCTTGTCACTGCAGCTCTGAGCACAGACCGCCAGCTCGGGCAGAGAGTAAAGTGGTGCAGCCTGGCCCTGCCATGGGGCATAAGGAACCCTCTGCACATGGGGAACGGGCAGCGAGTGCACCCAGGCATTTTCAGAACAGTGTTGGAAACCATCAGCTCCGCATCTGCAGTCAGCGAGCAGCCGGGGTGCTCGGAGTGGCTGCAGGATGACACATCCAAACAGGAGCCAAGTCTGAACCATGAGGCAGGATGAACGGATGAGCTTCCCACCACAATAGATAACACACAACTGAACTGTTCTGAAAGAGCATTACAGTAGAAATATTCCAGACTAGATTTTTTCCCCCTAAATGCAAAGTTTCAAAACAGACTTTATCAAAGAAATCACAGCAGTTCTAACAGCAATTTCCACTCTCACGTTCTGCACTATCCGATTTAGAAATCATCCTTGTTCTGGCATTTGTTCTTGTGTTTGCATGAGAAATCACTTCTGCTTGTCCTCACTTGGAAGCCAGTTAAGATCACAGTTTCACTGTAGGGTATGAAGTTTTGCTTTGCTAATGACTTTGTACAGAATAAACCACTAAGAAATTATTCGTCTGTAGAAATAGTCAGAATCTGAGGGTTTATACAGGAATTGCTCTGTAATGACCAGGAAAAGGGGAATCTGTACAAAGATGGGCCCAAGAGAGCCTTACTGCTCTGGTGCTTGGACATGGATGGACAGATGGACCTTGCCACAGAGTCTAAAAACACCTGACCCACAAGCACACCAAGAACACTACACACAGAGCCGAGATCTCAGAGTTCATCCAGCCCCAGCACAACCCGCACCAGGGTAGAGCACAGTGTGTGCCTGGGCACCCATGTCTGGGCACCTGTCCCCCCACCCATGGCACAGCCTCTCCCAGCCCCTCCACTGCCACCAGTTACATCCCAGACCTCTGCAATGTCAGAGAGACACAAAAGAGACTCCTTGGACATGGTAAAGGCAATTGCTTAAATCAGTTTCAAAACCTGCAGCAAATATTTGTTTTAGAACTGCAAAGAGCACTGGTCAGGGGCAGGAGGGAGGAGTTGGAGCTACCTGGGGCACCTATGGACCCTTCAGAGAACAGGAGCCAGATCCTTCAGAAACACTGGCCGGTGCTGCTGCAGAGGAACCGAGAGCAAAGAGATAGTTTATTTGTTTAAGCAGGTGAAACTACAAACAGAAGCCACCCAGGCTGCCAGTTGCTCCAGGTGCTGGCCCTGCAGGGCGGGAGGAACGGTGCGGAACGCACGGGGCACGAAGCCCGTGGCAGTGGCTGGAGCAGGGCCATGGCTGCACACGGCAGAGCCTGGGACAAGCCCTGGCTGCCAGCGGCCCCAGCTGCTCACCCACAGCACAGCAATTCCCACCCAGCTCCCCATGCCAGGGCTCCCAAAAGGAGAACACTAAGAAGGAGCCAGGGCACTGTGGGGACCAGCTCATCCTTCCATGGCAGGAGGAGCTGTGCCTTAAGCTAAGCCTATGCCTCAGCCTTAGTTCAGCTTCCTTAGGTGGAAGGCTACCCAGGGATACTGTTTAAATTTAACCAAACTGTACTTCTGAAAGGACAAAACAGGAATAAAATAAAGATGACTAAAAGCAGTGCCTTGCTCCCTAGCAGCCCCTACACCAAACACACACTTAGGCCCCAGCTCCATGCATGATTCCTCTGCCAATGTTCCTCTAGGATGGGCTCTTGGTCCTGCCTGCCCACTCCCCTCTGCTCCAGCACAGCCATTTCTGAAGCAACAACCACGATTATTTCAAATTAAAGGGAAGCTGGCAAAACCACCAAAAATAAAAATATTTTGAGGAAGCTTTTTTTCCCCATCCTTTGGCAGTTTTTCGAAGCCAGGTCCCTTCCCTAAACTACCCCATGCCACTGCCCCAAAGCTCTGTGTCAGCAAAAGGAAAAAGCATCCAGGGGAAGGCTGGCCTTGGCAGCAGCATCAGTGTCATACATGGACGTGACACCAGCCCCTGCAGCCCCTCCTGCTCCTGCCTCTTGCCCTGGCACCACTGAGCCCTTGCAGTGATTTACTTGCCAGGAGTTCCTACACACGGGTAAACAACAGGAATCCAGCACACAGTGTGTGAACACAGCAGTGTAAACCTGCTCGTGGACATTCCTGTTTTGGTTCGAAATCCAGCCGCTTTGGTACAGCTCGTAACTGTTTCCAATTCAATTAAGCCAAACTAAAATAAACCCTCCTTGAAATGAAAATAACGTCCATGGGGCATTCTAATGTGCAAGTAAATCCTTTGAAAAAATAATAATAAATCAATGTAAACTTTCCTAAGCGGGAAGGGTGCTGGTAAGCGGAGGGTATTTGTTCTGAAAACCTTTGAAACAGTCAGAACGAGGAGCTGAGCACAGCCTTCACCAGACACTTCTTGAGCCCAATCGCACTGTTTACCTAAGACAGTTAAAAGGGTATCAGCAGCAAGAAATGCAGTCAGCTTCAAAGTCACACAGTCTCGAGTCCTAAACATGCCACAGCAACCTCATTTTAGGCAAACACAGCCTCTATTTTTGTTAAGTGTTTCTCTTCCTCTGCTGTGCAAGAGGCTCACACAAGGAAGAAGGAACCTTTAAAAAAACCAACAAAAAACTCAAACAAACAAAAAAACATTTACACTCAAGATACCATGAGAACATTAAAGAACAACCTCTCTGTCCTTTCTGCTGCAGTACCCACAGCAGCTGCTTCTACCGAAAGAAGCCTTATTTCATCATCGCCTTCCCTTGCTGTAAATGACCTGCACCTGAGGACTCCCAGCCCCTTTATTTCCAGTCACCAGCGAGGCAGGAGCATCCCCATCCCCACAGCAGTCACCAGCATCATCTCCAGGGCTCAGAGCTGCCAGGGTCATTGTGGTGACCTGGACCCTGGGGCTCACTCCAGGTTGCCTTCCCCTCCTCTGTGCTGGTCAGGCACAGCCAAGAGCATCGCTCGGAACCATTCAACATTCAGGTAACTGCAATAATGGCGAGAGCTGAGTCTTAATGAAGGTAAATTAATGTAGAGTTGAGAAAGCACCCAGTCCTGCCACACAGTCCAGCAAGGCCTCCAACAAGATGCAGACACAGCTTTTAATATCCCAAATATTTGCTTGGGGGAAATTGTGACCAAAATACCACCCTCCACCTCAGGGAAGCCTATGTTTCAATGGCAGCCTGGAGCTTTTTCTGTTTCTCTACTTTTTTTTTACATTTTTTAAATGCATAAGACCCACTGGGCACCATAGCAGTAAAACACCTGCAGCTCTGCCTGACACCTCTCCATCCGTGTTCTCCAGCATGGAGAACTTCAGAGCTCCAGAGGACAGCCAGTGCTTCTTGAGGAACCTCATCAAAAGCATCTTGCTGACCATTACTACTGCAAGTGCTTTGCAGCCATAAGCAAGAAGGGACTGAGAGAAAGATAGCTGGAGGGATCAAAACCAGAGTCCTGACACCCAGCTCCTGCCTGCAGTAACCAGACAACTGCACAGCCCAGCAGCCACTCAGACTAGAAGAAGGAAATCTCCACTCCCAAGAGAGCACCTATCACTCCAGAGACACAAAGGGATGCTATGAGACTGGAGGAGTGGCTGGTTGGACATTTCCAGTCTCACTGCCAACAGCAAGAGGACCTTGCAAGGGGCTTCTGGCAACCAGGCCTGCAGCCTGGGCACAGCTGTGTGGTTTCAAGAAAAGAGAAGTCAGTTATACTGTGAAGCTCACCCCAGCCCTCCTCCTCCTCCTCCATGTGCTCCAAGCAATCCCCCGGGCGCTTCCAGAGCTTGGCTCCATTGCTCAAACATCTGCAGTTCCAGGTGAAACCGCTGCAAGCCCGCTGTGAAGGCGGCTTTTCACGCAGGGCTGCGCTGGCAGCTGACCCACCACCTGGGGAATTTCCAGGATCTCATGCAAACCTCCAAGACTTCCACACCCCTCAAAATAAAGAGGAAACAGCGGAGAGGCTGGTTAAAATAAGGCAACCAAGGAAAAAATCTCTGGCAGCTCCTTCAGACAGGCACTGCTATTCACCAAGTTTCTGAAATAGCAGAGGGGCAGGCAGTGCTGGCTGCCCTCCCCAGGGCCGGGTGTCCCACGCCAGCACGCAGCACACGTCCTGCGCCGCTGCGAGAAAAGGGCACGGGCTGGCAGCAACACCTGGCACACCACCTGCTCTCCCCTCCGCCAGCCACGAAGTACTGCCACAAAAACCAGCCTGCCAGCCCTCCTCCAGCACCAGCCTGTCGTGGGGCAGCACATGCTCCTTGTCCACCATCCTCACTCCTTGGCCAATAACACAACCATCACAACTGACACATTCTGCCACACTGCCTCTTCCTCCAGCTGTGCTGCAGGCCCAATGCCATGCCCACAGGAGATCATGTTGAGGAACAGGAGCTCGGAACATAAACCTGCCTATACCTTCACATGTGGCTCTGCTTAGATTTGGACTCTCCCAGACCACAAATCCTGGCCAACATGACCAGTCCTCTGCCCCAGTGCTCTGTGCTCCATTTCTTCCTTTCATCACGGGAGATAAAAAGGTGTTACAAAACAAAGACCAACCAGCCCCGTTTCTCCAGTACCAGAGTGCAGGCCTCTAAAATGATCACCCTGCCAGGAGGTGCTGATCCACTCTGCTCTGCAGCTGCCCACACCAGGTACCCCCATTTAAAATTTAAGGACACAGCAATGCTCTAGGGATTTAAGACACGTCATGATTTTTCATAATTAACCCCCACTTACAGTCCCTGCATGTGAACTACGCATCAGCCTATTTCATGCTCCAGCTGAGGCAAACACTTGGTGTCTTGCCCAAAGTCAGCGTCAGAGCTGAAACGGATCTTCTGACTTCCAAACAAGCTCACGGTGTTAAGCTGCTTTTAACTGTCTCTGTGGAAGATGAAAAACAGCAAGAAGAAAGGAATTGGGGAAGGAAGTATGTAAGACTAAAAGAGACAAAATTAACAGGAGAAAATTAAAGAGGAGAAATTTAGGCTCTGACATCTGAAATAGCTGCGGAGGAGCACACGCCTGGGTGCTGCAGACCTGATTCCCAGACGAAAGGCCAGAGCACTTGTTCCTCAAAGCTGGACATGAAAGCACTGACTGCAACACCCTGGGGACGCAGCTCTGCCAGCCCCTGGGATCCACTGGGTGTCTGCACCTCCAGTGCCTGGATGCAACACTGCCCCAGTCACCTGCTGTCCCTCGCCCCCAGCACCTTCAGGGAGGGATGCCCTGCTCCTGGCCCCACTGCTCCGTGTAGCTGCATGTGAATGATGGTGGACGCGTGACCCGTGTTGTGCCCGGGGCCGAGGCGCCTCACTCCGACACCAACAAAGCAGAAGGTTAATTTGAACCTCGCAGCCCTGCTGCTGCGCGCTTGTGTCTCCTCCTCGCCCTCCCTCCCCGCTCTCCTTTCTGTGCAAAGCCTGACATCTACAGTTCTGTCTGGCACAGTCAGGGGCTGTGATGGGAACCACGCAAGGACACAGGGACGCGGTGGCCAGCCAGAGGGGACATGGTGACCATCCGCCCTTTGCTCCCCAGGTTTCACTCACTCACACGCCAGCAGCACAAAGCCAGCTTAGCCTGGCCAGGGGACACGCACCAGGAGCAAGGGCCACCCGGTGGTACCACTCCAGCGGCCATGGAAACACTGCTATTGCTCATCTGAGACCAGCTCCTGTGCTGGCACTGACACCCAGCGCTGTCCAACAGTGCACACCCAAGGAACTACGGCCTGGCAGCATCACCTCTGCAGCCATCCTGTGGGAACCTCCCACACCCCAACACAGCTGGGGCAACCCCTGCTCTGCTCCTGAGGTATCCCAGCATCTGGGCAGCAGCCTCTGCAACACCAGAGATACAGGGGAAACACACAGGCTGCTGTGCACAGTTTGAATCCAGAACACCTCCACGCTGCAGGAGCAGTGCTGGTTTGCAGACTCTGCAGCTCTCAAACCTGTGCCTCAGACACCAAGTAGCTTCGTGCACTCCCCCCGCTTAGTCTTCTCAACCAATCTCCAGGCCTGTCAGCACACTTTGCCACCACACCATCCCTCAGCTAACACACCTTGGGGAAGAACCCCCAAATACTGCATCATCCCAAACAACACACACCTGACTGCACCTCTCAGCCCAAACAACCTGCACCTGACTGCAGCTCAGCCAGCTGTGCCTTCACAACCTCCTCAACTCCTTTATAACAATACCAAAACCCTCAGAGCCTGTTACCAGACGTCACAGCTGCTCAGGAAACCCAGCACCCAACCCAGCAGGATCAAGCACATCATTGCCATGTTACTATCAGCATTTCTGTACGTGCACTGAATTCCACGGCGAGTACCAGGGTGTTTGCACAAGGTAGCTGGTGGCAGCGTGGCAAAAGCAAGGTTAAACCCCCTGTGACCGAACTAGGCCAACCAGCCATTTTGAAGCCAGGCCACCACCAGCCAGCGAATTGCAGCTGGAAGTATGAAGTAAACACAAGGCGGCACGCAGGATGCTCTGCTGCCTGGGCCTGAAGGTTTAGGAGGAGCTCCCAGAGCACGCCTGCTCCCATCCTCCTCCCCAAATAGGGACTGATGCTCCAGCAGGTACAGTTGGGCCATGAAAATAAACATTGAGACTTAATGTGTTAGAGGCCCCTCAGGCTGCCCTTTCCCAGATACCAGGGCAGGGGGGAGGACAGGAGAAAATCTTTTACCAGAGCTGCTATGGACATCATCTGCTCCAGCATCCCCATCAAGCAGAGGAACCCGCATGGCTCAGCCCTCACCAGGTTTAATACCTGAAAGCCTTTTTACCACAGGCCCATCACCCTCCTGCTCCACAGCAACATGCACCACACAATTCACAACACTGCAAAATGTTTGTTTTCCACAGGGAAAACAGAAAAATACTGCTGCTCCTCTTGGCCTTTTCTTAGTGAGAGGCATGTTTGGCACTTGTGACATAATGAAATTACAATCAACAGCCAAGTGTCTTTCTCCCAGCAGCAAACTCAAGGGCACAGCCGGGTAGCCATAGCCTGCCAGCAGTACCGGCCATCATCCCGCAGTCCCTCCACCTCAGCAGCGCCTGGGATGTGCTGGGAGCGACCGCTGGCTGCAGCCTGTACAGAGCTCCGATCCTGACATCCCCAGCTGAAAAATAATTTCAGGTGGGAATGAACTTGGACTGTGCTCACAGCCAGTTCTGAGATGCACCGTGCACACCTGGTGCACAGTCCCCGTGCACAGGCAGTGTTGCTGTGGCAATGAGCATCCACCTCCCGCACTGACAGATGGACACGTCTGTCCAGTGCAGCTGATGAGGAAGCGCTGGGAAGTGCTGGCTCCTTGCTGGCGCAATGGGACCTGAGCAAGACCTGCAGCATCACCAAAGGAAAGGAGGAACACCAAGGCAGGCAGCTGGTACACTCCAGGGCTGTTGGGATCCCTGACCCAGCAGCAGGACCGCTGCTGGCAGTGAGGGAAGCCCTACACATCCACCCTTTTGTTGTGTTTTGTTTTTTTTTTTCTTCCTTTTTTTCAAACTGGCTGGAATTTATCTGTTTCTCCAATCCCTGCCTACACACAAACCCAACCTCGGGAGCAAACAAAAATGCCTGAATCGCAGATCAGAGACAAAGCAGGAGGCGGGCGGGCGGCCTGCTCCCGCTGCCCTCACCTCACCCCTCGGCGCGAGGCGGTTATATTTAGGTACCGCCACGGTCTGCGGTGCCGCGGCCCCCTCGGGCACGGCGCAGAATGCAGATTTTCCAGACAACAGACCACAACAGCTCCGTCAAAACCATTAGAGGCTGCGGCGCCCAGGCCTGCGCACAGATGTTTTGATTCCCACTCTCCTGCCACGACAGCCCTCAACAGCCCCACCACCGCCGCCATGCGCTGGACACCCAGCCCGAATTTCAGCTGGTGAGGAAGGAGGGAGGAGGGAAGGGCAGCACCACTCGCCAGGGAGGAGCTCCTCTCTCCAGTCCTCTGCTGCGCTGCCCCAGGGATAGTGGAGCCAGCACCCCTGAGGCTCCCGGAGGGCATGGGGGATGACCCACCATGAGGAATCAGGAGCAGCGCAAGGGGGACAGCCCCCACGGGCACCTGCTGAAGCCCTGGGGGCCTTTCCCAGGCCAAAGCCCCTGTGATCGTCGGCTGCAAGAGCCCACAAGCGGCACAGGGATCCGGCATGTGGCCAGGTCAGGGGGACCTACTGGGACCCAGCTTTGTTCACAGCACACCTCTCCTGCCAGCCTGCCATACCCACTGCCACACGGCCCCTGAAGCCACACAAAGGTCAAACCTTGGCTGCGCTCTGGTGAAAGGACACAAGAGCCGTGAAACGCTCGGCCTCTCCCCAGCCCATCCGTCCCAAACCGATCTCCTCCACAGAACGAACACATCTCCAGCCCTGGCACCGCGGCAAGGCCGGCACACACCGCCCGCAGCACCCACAGAAGATGGTTGCCGAAAACTCTCCCACCACATACAAGCTAGTGACACCAGCGGGGAAGCGATCCCACAAGAGCCCCCACAGAACAGAACAGCATGTGAATAAAGTCGATTTAAAAGCCTGCTAGTCCTTTTTCTACTTCTCCATGCAACATCTTTTTTTTTTTTTTTTGATTATCACTGCTATTACTGTTATTTTAGAGGTGTTAACAGGGAGGCTGACACAGCCAGCCGTGTGCCCATCAGTTTGGGATTCAGCGATCCCTACTGAAGCCGTTCAACTGCTGACCAGGCCCAAAGGAAACGTGCTGCCCTGGGCTGTCCCCAGTATGACACCAACAGCAACTGGGGTGGGGTGGGGGTCAAAGCGAAGAGATAAAAGAGGGACAGAAGCCTTTGCTTTTGTCAGAGCGGCCACCACTGGGCCCTGGTGTGACAGCGGCCACGACAAGGCCGGGCGACGGTGCCGGGCACGCGGAGCTGCCCGCGCTGCCTCGGCCCACCAAGCAGAACCTTGGCTCGGTCCTGCGGGAACAAAAGGCAGCGTCAGGGAGGGAGGGAGGAAGGGTCCAGGGGCTCTGCGGCCGAGGGCCAGCGCTGCTGCAGCCGGCACTGCTACGCAGGAGAGGGGCTGGAGCCAACTTCCTGCTACCCTCTGCTCCCAAAATGACCGCGTTAAAAAGAAAAGAGCGGGGGGGAAAAATACAAATACAGCAAAGCAACTTCTCTGGCCAGACACGGAGCTTCTCTCCCCTCTAATGTGCCTTTTCTTTGCTTTTGTTCCAGTCAAGGCTGCCTGTGGAGGGGGACCGGGCGGGAGGCAGCTCGGGCAGCCGTGCAGGGAAAAAGCCTTCAGCTGCCGGCAGAGCAGGAGCCTGACGAGCCCTGGGCCTGGCCGCGGGGCCGTTGCTGCACAGCAACAGGGAGCCCAGCATGATCCTGCTGCCAGGGGCCTGGGACGCCCTGCTCGGCAACCACCCCCTCCCGGCTGCTCCCCGGCCTCTGCTGCTGCTGCAGCAGCCGAAAAGCCACACTCCGTCTTCGCTCAGCGCCGGACCAGACAGTGCTCCCTAATGAGGGAGCATTACAATCAGCTTGTAATGCTGAATTTTTAATGCTGCCGAGGGCTCTGTTACATAATAAAGGGGGAAATGGGAGCAGAGGGCAGCCGGCAGGGCTGCCCGCTCCCCCCGGCCACGCAGGTGGCAGCCCCGGCCCACCGGCCGTCCCTCGCGCCCCCTGACCCACTGCTTACCGCCAGCGCCGCGGGACGGGGCGCACACGACGCCCATCGAAGCTCCTGCCCTGCCGGGAGGGTTGCACAAACTTTCCTCAAGTGCGTGGAGGGGTGATGCCAAAACGCTGGCTCCGTGCTCTGCCGCGGCTCGGCCGGGAAATGATTTAAAAGCAAAGTTCACGAGCATGTTAACGGCATGCTCTCGTATGTCCCTGCACACACGGGCTGCGCTGCGCCGCTCAGTAATACCCTAAGACTGTAAATCTATAACCACTGCAATGATTTAGTGATTAAAAACATGATAACATATTGTGTAACTGCAAACCACAGAATCCCTGCCAACTCTCCTCCGAGATACAGGAACAAAAATATAGAAAATGTGTTGCTTGCAGCGGTCTTCCTAAACTCGATGGAAAAATTTTAATAATAATAATGCAAAAAAACCCCAACAACCCAGACATCAGAAAAAGGCTGGATATAACACAAGGCTAAAAAAAAAAAAATTTAAAAGACAGAATTTTAAATATGAATCTTGCACTAACAAATTACAATCTAAACATGCCTCGCTTTTTTCTCTTTTTAAGTTTGTCGTAACTGGAATAACTGGTCTTGTGTGATGTCTTGCATATTCAAAGTGCTTTGTAATAGGATACGGAGACCAAACCTTATTTGCCTAAACTCAATGGGTTTTATTTTTTCCCCTCTCCCCCCCCCCATTTCTTTTCCTTTTATTTTCTCTCCTCCCCCCCTTCTCTCCTAACGGGGTGGGGGGTNCCTTCTCTCCTAACGGGGGGGGGGGTGGGGGGGGGAGGCAAAAGGAAGCAAGGGCTTTAGGCTGTAAGGAAAATACCTGAAAGAGGAAGCTGCAATCTGTAATACGGTGAGGAAAGCCAAATATACATATATTTTTAAAGGCAGCTATGGGAGTTTTGGCCTCTAAGCAGCCAACTTGACCCCATTCTCTCTATTCTCTTATTTCCCCCGTTGCAGGATTCCTGCATCTTCAGTTGGATTCGAACTCAATGTGACCCTAAGGAGGGAGTCACCGAGTCACCGAGCCTCCAGAAAATTGCTCCATATTAAACAGGAGCGAGAAAAGGAGAAAGACAGCAGGCACGGAGGGGACTCTGTGTTACAGGGTCCAGAACACACCGAGAGCAGTTCCCAACACAGCGGGAGGGAGAAATAGACCTTGCTCGGAATTAAATTTTTTTTGTTTTGTTGCTTTTTTAGAAAAGGTGGGGAGAGTTTAACAATTAAAAAAAAAAAACAAACAACCAAAGACACAAACAAATGCAACCCAAATTATAAATAATTCACAGTGCGAATCCCGCGTGTGCGTGGCACCCCCGCACGCCGTGTACAGCCAGGGCACACACACACGCTCCCCGCGGAGGGTGCGTGCGGGAGCGGGAGCCCGGGCACGGCGAGTCCCAAGGACCGGCGGGGACCGACAGGGACCCGCGTTTCACGTAACTGCGATAAGCGCCGGGCGATGCAGCCCCGAGTCATTAACCTCGGCCCCGAGCGGCTTCGGCCTGCGGTGCCGCCC
>VYXB01004459.1:774091-922692 GCA_013397135.1 Pachyramphus minor
GGTGGGGCCCGCGCCGCCCCGCGCAGGGCCGGGCCGGGCGGGACGGCACGGGACGACCCCCGCCGCCGCCGCTGAAGTTTCCCCGGGAGCAGCCGGGAAAGTTGCGGTCGGCAGCGAGCGCAACTTTGCGCGCCGGCCCCGCAGCCGCCGCCCGCAGCATCCCCGCAGCATCCCCGCGGCGCGGCCCGGCCCCGTTCAAACTTGGCGGCCGCCGCTACGAGCGGGCCGGCGGATCAATGCGGCCGCGGCCAGCCGCTCTGGGAGCCGGGCTACAGGTTTCACCAGCCATCGCTGGCAACAGCTTTGTCATTTTCTAAAAATAAGAAGCTAAAAGTTATTGTAGAAGAAGGGGCTTTTTTTGTCCCCCGCACAATGTGCCTTTTGTGAGTTTAATGCCATTCTGGGGGCTTTCTATAGCCCCGGACAATGGGGAACTCCAGGAGGCGGCTGTGCCTCTGCCTTTTTTCTTTCTTGCTTTCTCTTTTCTCCCCCCACCCCCTCCTCGTTTTTCCCCTTTTTTCTTTTTTTCCTTTTTTTTTTTTTTTTTTTTTTTAAGGAAAGGATGCAACATTCCTCCAGTCCCACCAGAACCTCTGCTTTGATTAAATAAATATTTCTCTAGCCTTACGGTAATGCTTTTCACTTTGTTCAGGTCCATCTGCGATTATTATTTAAAATTTTCTTTTCCAGCAGCTTTTCCCTCCCCATTCCTGCCCTAGCGAAAAATGTAGATGATAGCTGGGAACATGGGATTTGAATTTTAGGAGGAGGTGAACCAGTAACAAGCCTCTATCCAGGCTTCAGGAATATGTTTTTTTCGTCTTTCTGTAAGAGGCTATTTTATTACTAGCAGAAATGCAGCTGAATTAAATCATCTGTCTTGAAAATCTAAAGAAGCTTTTTCTTTTTTTCTTTTTTTTTTTTCTTTATTTTCATAATAACACAAATAATTAACTTCCCGGTTTGTTTCATAGCTCTGAACAAGGAATGCAGTTGCGGTCAGTTTTTCCATTTGGGAGAACCTTAATGTAGATGTATTTTATGCTGCAAGGTAATAAACTGCATGTTTGTTAGTAAGTATTTTAATGAAATGTCTTGAGCTATCCCTATTTCTTAATGTGGGGGTTGTCATTTGGAATTTTGACAAGTCCCTTTAAGTGGGATGGGGGTGAAGGAAGAGGATGGGTGATTAGGAATTTGACTGTACTGTTGATGCATTGAGGGAAGTGTCTTGTATTTGAGAGATAGTCACAGGTTTTAAGACTTAGGGTTTGATAAGTGCCACAGTTCTGTGGATGTTGTACCTGCAGCCCTGGTGTGCCAGGTGATCCCGGTGTGCTGTGTGTGAGTCCTGGTGGTTGGATTGACTCTAGTATGAGACCAGTTTGCCTTCAAAAGCTGCCCTTAAAAATCTGTCAGTCCCTGCTCGATATATGTCTGGCTGGCTTTATGGAAGAATAATTGTTAATGTACTTGCCCTTAAAAGAAAAAAAACAAACCAAAACCAAACAGGAAAAAAACCTAAAACCAAACCCTAACAAAAACAATGCCAAGCAAAAAAAAAAAAAAAAAAAAAAAAAAAAAAAAAAAAAAAAAAAGAAAAAGAAAGAAAAAGCCAACTAACCCCCAAACCACGGAGCCCTGGGGGAAGCGGAATTTTTCAGGGCTGCTCAGTGCGCTGCTGTCTGGGAAGGTGCATGTAATTTGTAACTGTTTGCTGAACATGAACCAAACGTGGGTTGAGGATGAAGTTGAGGCGAGAATAAAGTAACCCTTGTCTTTAGCACTTGGGATAACTTAGAAGTGCCTCTTTTCTCCAGAGGCTGTGGATCCAGTGGCCCGGGCTGTGAGTGGGTGCCGCCTGTGGCCACATTTTTTGCAGAGCAAAGCAAAAGGAAACGTGTGGGGAAGTTGGGGAGCAAAGGAGCAACTGTGGATGCTCCAGAAATAGGCACCTCCGCAGGGACGTGTGCGGGTGCGGGCTGGAGCCATGGATGTTGTCTCTGTGCTTGCATCGTGAATTCTGGCTGTGTGCTGCTGTCCTCTAATTTCCCATGACAACATATGGATCCCATAAAGGCAAACATGCCGGAGTGCATCTGTCTGGGTAGTTAACACAAACCAAACATCCCCCTGCTCGGCGATCCCGCTGCTCCTCTGGCCGCGCTGCGCGGAGCCCTCCTGCGACAGCCCCTCGCTGCTCCGGCATTCCCCGTCACGCTCCCGGGGTGAGCCCGACTGCCCCGGGAGGGAGGAGGGCAGCAGGCGCCAGCTCAGGGGAGCGGAGGGGTTAAGCGGGGAGAGGGGCGCGCGCCCTGCGGCCCCCCACCCTCCTGGGAGCTGGTCCAGCCCGAGCAGGCTCTGCCCTGGGGTCAAGTCCTAGGACATCTTCCCTCCACTCCTGGCAAGGCAGGAGCCGAAGCTGGGAAGGGAAACAGCCAGATGAGCGGATAACAGAGATTTTCCCCTCGTCCTGGACGCAGCCGTCTGGGGGCTGGGGAATGGGAGAGTTCCCAGTTTTCCAAGGTGCAAAAAGAGGTGGTGAGGGGAGGCTGTGTGTGAAAAGAAGGGAAGGAGCAAGTGGCGGCCGCAGGACCAGCGGATAAACCACTACGCAAACACCGAAATGCAGCCAAGGAATTAAGGGATAATTCGTACAGAAAATTGTTAGGTATGATTACATGTATGTGCATGCATGTCTCCTCTAGAAAATTTGCTTCCCATAAGATTTCTTTGTTCTAGGCAAAAAGACAATCTGGTTGCTAAAATATAAGAAGGGGCTTCCCTTTCTTTAATTAGAAATCTTGATATAGCCTCATCTGCAATAGTGCGGGTACTTCTTGTTTCTATGCATGTATCGCTGCACATGCATAGATGGGATTTTGGGTTCAAATAGCTTTTAATGTGCTTAGCAGAAAGAAGCTCTCAGTATCAGATCTGCAGGGAAAGTAAGACTGATTTTTCCCATAGGAAACTTGTTAAAGACACAGTTGAATTATTAGATCAACCGGTTTTTTGTCTCACGGTATATGTGATGTATTTGCGCATAGAATTGTATAGTTTCATTTCTGTTATTTTGAACAGATGGAACGAATAGCGGCGCTTTAAAGTTATTATTTGTAGAAATGTATACAAATTAAGAGGAACAACTTTGAAGCAAAATGTTTTTCTGAGGCAGCGCGTATGGCTTTCTGGACAGGACTCTCGGCAAGGATGGTTGTTATCTCTGACATGTAAAACAGGGGCGAGCAGCTCCAGTTTCCTGGGTTCTCCCCTGGAGACACAACCTGGCTTCCAGGGGCTCGGGAGTAGCTCCCTGAGGTTGGAGTGAGTCAGATTTGCATGGGGCCATGGTGACAGCACTTGACTCGGGTGAATTTTTAGGGAGCCACAAGCATATTCCGTTGCTTGCTGCCTGGCACGGGGGGACCGGGCCAAGGCTCTGCGATGCCGGAGGCCGATGGTGCACAAGGGGCTGATGTATGGGGATAGTAAAAAAAAAATAAATTTCCAGGCTATCTTTTTTAATTCAGGCTTTAAAAATTATTGGTGGGAGAGGGGAGATCTAGCTTAGAAAAAATACCCATAATATCATCCACTTCCACAGCTCTGTGCTTCTTGGAAATGTGTCTGAAGAATCAGAACAAAGCATGGAAGGCCAGAGTCCTTGAAGGAGCTCCAAATGATAAAGTCTGCCATTCATTTTAAACACAGCGTGCATTGTGGAAACACAGGTCAATTTGAAGGCATTTGTCAGATTTCCAGTTCCCTCTGCTCCTTTGCAATGGAAATTTGCAATCAAATCCCTGTGCTGGAGTTGGGATGTCTGCCTTGATCAGTTTGTATGACTTTATGCCCAAAGCACTGGCCAGGTAAGCTAGTTTTCCTTTGGAAAGTTTGTTTGTGTGGAGTTGAGCGGGAGAAGGGGGGAAGGCTGCGGTGAATCGAGCTGGAGCAGATGCGTTTATTCCAGGTTTGGAAAGGGGAAAGGGCAGGCGATCAGCGGTGACGGATTGCACAGGGCTGGCTGAGCTGCAGGAGTGAGCTGATACCATTTAGAGACGCCCAGCAAGAGGCATGGAAAGGGATATTCCAACAGCAGCGCGGTCATTGTTGGGATGCAGAAATGCAGCAGGGCTGAAGAGCCACATTGCTGAGCAATTCTGGCCAGACAGCGGGAATTTCTTCTCTAGGCATGTTCCCCTTAGTTAATGGTGGGGCTGCCACCTGTACTGCTGACATGAGTGGGCATGCTGGAGGGGGGAGTGCATTTCTCTAGAAGAAATGCTGTAGGATTTGGGGAAGTTCGGGCTGGAGGGGATGTTCAAAGGAACGTTTGTTCTTTTGTCTTCAATTTATTTCTGGAGGTTTACCTGATTATTAAAAGACATCGTGCTCTAGGCAGTGGGATTGACAGGACCTCTGTGGGCTATTCCAGCTGTCCCCAAACCTCTGGCGAGGCTGCTGCAGCCAGGCTGAGTAAACACTCCTTAGTCAGCCAGCAGGCTTGTAATGTGCATTTGCTTGTTTTGCAGGCCATAACACAAGAGGAGTGGATGTTTTTGCCCTGGAAATAAACACTTGGAATACATCTATATGTTTCTTGGCTTTTTGAGAGAAATGAAGAAAAAAGTCTTGGCATTTAATTAGGAGTCACTAACCTGATAAATATTGAACATCATTTCTTTGTGAGCTGCTCCCTGTGCTCGGAGTACTCTATGGATGTATTCCACAATTGCACTTGTTTAATGCCTGTATCACCTCATGCCTATTGTATTTATGTTGTCATCAATGTCAGATTTTAATTAAACAATTAAATCACTGTCACAGTAATTTCCCTAGAAAACTATTTTAAATGAAAAATCCCACAATAAATGTTTGGGAACCATCTTAAAGGGAAAAAAAGAGGGAAATAAGTTACAAAATAAAATTACAGTTCCCACAGAATTAGAAAGCAAAAAAATGCTTTCAGCAGTGAGAGCAAGTCTGGATTACATTCTGACTCCACAGCATTCAAAGTGTGGCAGTAGGGAGAGTAAGACAACCTGGGGGCCAGTCTGGGTCTGTCAGGTGGAGCTGATGGTGCAGGGACCCCAGTCCAGGGCTGGCACATCCTGTGCTCCCCCCCCACTGTGGGCCAGGAGCAGTGACAGAACTCCAAACCTCTTATCTCAGCACAAACCAGGTACCAAACACTCCTTGGAAAATAGTCCATCCGCCTTCTTCCCCTACGAATTATTTCAGAATTAAGCTGGAGATTTGCAGGAAAGCCTGCATCAAATTATTCACTAAGTTAAGCACCAGCACCAGCTGTACTTACTATATAGTAACTACGTTCTCCAACCCTGAGTTGTAACCAGTGAGCAATCGGATCTGACATGGCATCTCTGCTGCAGTTAATCAAACAGTTCATCGTTATCTCTTTGTAAATATCTGCTCTTATTCCTCTAAACCTGTACTACTTCACACGGAAAAAAATCACAAACATGAGATACAAAATTCATCAGACAAGATATCTGCAGGAATCACGCTCTCAGCCACGCGCCACGATACTACCTGTATTTAACATAAGCACATCTGACATTTGCGGCGACGCGAGCTGTGCTTATTGAAACGGGGGGCTCGGCTGTGATTGCAGCGCGACGCACCCCACGGCTGCCCCTGGCCCTGCCGGCCAGCGCTGCAGCCGCTTTGATTTATGCCCTGGGAGGGCTGTGCCGGGGGCTAGGTGGGCTCTGCTGTGCCCTTGCCCACAGCAGCACCCAGCTGGGGCTGAGGGGTCGCCCCCACCCCAGCAGGAATCCTGGGCACTGTTTCTTTTAGGTCCATGCTGCATTTTTTATTGGAATGCAGCTTTGCAGATTGGGTTATGGCTGGGTTGCGTGTGGTTTCTATCAGCCCTGAAGTGTTTTACAGCTGGAGATGATTTGGGGGTGGGGGGGGGCCCACATCCAGCCTGTCCACAGCCAGGTCTGATGTTCGTCTGCTGCTGTCTCTCTAATTTTTTTCTATATGCCTCCATCAAAAGGCGAGGTTAGCACTGGGGGGGTGGGTGATGACAACGACACCACCACCAAGGCCCTCCCCCCTCCTCATTTCAGGTCAGTTCTCCCAAAAGCAGTTTGCCAGCAGATCTCCTTTCCTCCTGTGGCCACAACAAGCTGAAGGTACCTGGTGCAGCTGTGCCCAAGCTGGGCAGCCTGAGGCCTGGGCACAGGCTGGCTGTAGGCAGCACCCTGGCAGGGACACCCTGCCCCAGCCAGCACCACTTGTGAGTCTGGGGCACAAAATCTATAACCTGAATGCAGCCAGTGAACTCCAAAGCACGTGCTTCCATCAGGCCAGAGCCACGGCAGAGCCTCCACAGTCCCCTTGGCCAGGGCAGATCCTCACCTGGACCTGTCCAGGGCCCTGCACTGTGCCCAGAGGCTTTGCCACCAGAAGGGACTTGGCTGAGCATATGCAACCAGAAATACATATTTTTATACTCAGGAAAGGGGAAAATGGATGAGGTTGCACAGAACCCTCCTCCAGGCAGGAGAGGCTGTGCTGGAGGAAAGTATTGCTCATAATGACACTTAAGCCCAGACACTTGAATGCTAAAGGTTAAACTTACATTCTTCAAGGAAGGGCTCCTTGCCAGCTTGAACTGTGTTGTGTGTTCACTATTGCCTCCTCCTCCTCTTCATCCACTCTCAATCCACTTTTGGTATTTGTTGAAATAACTAAGGTTCTGGGGTGGGTTTTTTCCCTCCCTTAATTTGTGTTCTCTGTGCCAGTTCTCAGCCCTGTGTCTGTCACAGGGTTAAAAAAAAAAGGCAGTCCAATGCCAGTATGAAAGTGAAGGTTTTTTTCTTAGCTGCATACTACTGTAGCTTCAATCCATCAAAGACCAGCCTCAGCACATGTTCCGTCCTCCAGTGACACACAGTCCATAGAATGCTGTCCTCCACCTCCTGTCCTCAGCTGAATAACCAGAATGTACATTTTTGACAATAAGGCTAAAAATAGAACTGAAAAACAAATTGAAAGGCTGATATATATATATACAGTAAAAACAGGATGGAGAGATAATTTTGGAGGCAATCCTCACTAGAGCTGGAGATGAAACTGGTGGCAATGCTTCCAAATGCTGAAGTCAGGAAAGGGGAAACAGGAAAATGCCCACCCAGGAGCAGCACTTCATGATGAATTTCAGCATAATATGAAGAAACAGAAATGCAGTTTGGATGCTGCATTTAGATCTTAATGATCAAAGAGCACCTTCTCCAAATACTTTCATGCTTCTCCCCAGAGATATTTCCCATTAAAAAAGAATGGAAATAACATTACATTGTGCGCGCCTTCTAAAGCAGCCCCTTTACACAGGCTCATGCAGGCTTTTCGTGGAAATCAGTCTTAGGTAAAAGCACAGAACATGGATCCCTACATCTCAACAGCAGCAGGTAGAGGAGACCCAGACAGGAAGGCTGGATCAAAGGCTTTGAGGAGGAGCATGGAAAAGAGCCAGAGTGAGTTTCAGAAGTCAAGCACAATTTTTATTTGGGTTCAGAGATGATAAAAGGCCAGTGATGTTCATTTTCCTGCTTCCTGCAGCAAGGGACCGGGGGGCTGCAGCGCTCTGCATCCCTTTCAACAGCAGCTTGCTGCAGTGTATTTCTTGGCACAGCCCTAATTGTATCTCCTGGTCCCAGTGGAAGTTCACACTTTTTAATATGTCTTATTGCTTCTGCAACTGCTGCCACCAGTCAGCAATCACAAACAGGAAGCTGTGAGTCAGCAGAGCCATAACCTGCGGGCTGACAGCGGCCGGAGGAGAGGGACGATCCTGGAAAACACCAAGAAGGGCTGAGCCGGCCAGGCCCCGGTGTGGGAATGGTGCCCAGCCTGGCCCGGGGATGTGTCTGGAGCCTCGGTTCCTAATTCAGCCCTTCAGCTTACATCAAAACCTGAGATAAAGGCCTAGGCGTCGCTCTGGGCCCGAGCACCGTCAGAGAGGTTTCCCAAAGCTGGTCCCCAAAGCTCAAGGCTGTCACGGCAGGGTGAGAGCAGACAGGGACACCGGTACCAGCCCTGGGTTCAGTCACTCATCCATGCTCCAAAAAGCAGGTTTTTTACCCCAGTAGGGAGAGGCATGGTAGAGGAGGCAGTGGTGATCCCTTGGTCAGGAGACACCGGCAGCACCCAGGGCTTGGCTACACCACGGCTCACGTAGCACAAGGAGCAGATGATCTATTCCCAGCCTGGTTTTGTCTGTTTTCTAACTGTATTTAGCAGTGAGTTTACTCCAGACTGAGCCTGCGTGAGTAAGTGTGCATGTAAGGGTTGAGGATTGGCTGCGGCAGGCAGAGGGTTTGCTGAAAGGCTTGTTAAGGAAGCACTACTGACCATGCAATCCAATTACATAATGCTTCAAAAAATAACTGAGCTGGGAGTGGGGTCTGGGCAGCGCGTTTCAGCAGCAGAAAGAGGTATCAAATGTCCGTCTTCCAACCCAAAGGCTGACAATGTATTTGTGCCACAATCTGACACTGCACCTCGGCCGTAAACTGCTCTAAAGAGGAAACTTGCTTCCAGGGGAAATGTCTGCTGTTCCCTTTCAAGGCAGTGCTGCACCCTGCAGACCGACGTTATTTGAGTCCTTGTAAAATTACCACTAATCTCTGCACTCAGGATGCCTCGCGTTTTATGGGCACTCATATGACGGCAGCTTTGTTTTCTGGGGGGAAAGTGGAGTGCTGAGCAGGGAGAAGCAGGCACCTGGCCATCAGCAATGGCTCTCAGGGGCTTTTCCTCAGCTCCTTGCAGTTCCTCTTGGCTGCTCCAGACAGGACAGACATAGAGATAATGCACAGTATTATACAGGACAATGTCTGAAAAAAATACCCTGTCCTGCCTGGGAAAGATCCAGATGCAGTCCCATTTCTGGGCAGAGCTTGCACATCCCTTCTGTTGAGATGGTTGCTGAGGGAGGGGACCAAAGGGCCAAGCTCCAGGGTGGCTCTATCCACACACTGTTTGGGATGACTGGGGATTTAGAAACCTCGTCTCCAAGCACCACCGGTAGGTTTTATCGGAGTTACTAATTTAACTGCTGGGCTGCTCCGACGGCGTCACAGAGAAGGCGCACTTCTGGTGAACGAGAGAACAGTAAACTAAGGATATTCTTGGCCTCTGCCGAGCTCCGTGTACCTGAGCTGTGGGGCTCAGCTGCTGCGGGTGCTGCATGAGCCCCCCTGCTCCCCTGAGCTCTGCCGGACGCTGCCCACACCGGGAGCCCCCCGGTGACACGGGCGAGCCCCGGCCCTGCGCCACCGCCGGGNGCGGCTCGTCCGGCCCGGCCCGCCCCGCCGCCTTCCCCGGCTGTTCCCGGCTGTTTACCTGGAACGCCCGGCCGGAGGCAGCGCTGACATCACCGCCGCGCCCCCTCATCCCTCCCGCCGCCGGCCGAGCCTCGCCCGCTGCGGGGCCGCAGCTCCGGGGGCAGCGCGCAGACCTGTCTGCCCGGCCCGGCCCCGCCCCGCCCGCCGAGCGGACGGTGGCCCCGTCACGGGGGTGGTGACCCTGCTATGGGGATGGTGGCCCCGTCACGGGAATGGTGTCCCCACCATGCAGATGGGCCCACACCGTGACGACTCTGCCTATTTTCACCTTGTGCCCACGCTGGGTGCAGCACACGCCTACGGTGCCCAGGCTCAGCCCCGCGGCTGTTCTGCCCTCCCCGCCCGGCAGCCCCTGCTCTGGCCATTTCCACCTCGGCCCCCTCACCCATGGCCCTGGGCACACACGATGCCACGGCGCTGCCGCCTGCCCACCCACCTGGCTCCCGCGTCGCAGCCCGATGCTCGGAAGCCACCATGCTGCCCGCTCCTCACTGCCTGCACCCTCCTCCCCAGGGCCGCTCTTGGGCGCTGGCGGTGCTCGGGCCCGGCTGGTCACATCGGGCTCTCTGGCAGGCCCGGGTGGCCGGTGGCCTTGGGCACACGGTGGCCACAGCCAGCGGCGCAGGTGCTCACCCCTCCGGGGGTTGCTCACCCCAGCCGCCCGCGGCAGAGCTGCTCTGTGGACGCTTTCTTCGTGCATTTGGGCAGGGAGCCAAAGTATGCAGCTTAAAGGAAATGTTTAATAAAGACACAGGAGCCCCAAACTGTTTATTTTTCCTTGCAGAAAGGTGGAGAGACGATGTCCCTGGAAATGCTGCCGGGCCAGGCGCAGGCCTGGGGCCGGAGGCTGAGCTGGGGCTGCCACAGCCTCTCACCTCTCCCTCCCCTGACAGCCCCGGCCGCGGGGTCATAAACCGTGGGGGGAAAAGGCAGCCTATTAGTAACTCTATTAAGTCTCCATTAGTTAGGTGTGAACTCATTACTCTAATATACCTGGAGGTGGGATCCCACTTGCAGGACATTAGCACTGCAATAAGCACGTTTACCATCCCACCCGGACGGAGCAAGAGAGAGGATGGAGCAAGGGAGAGGAGCCCCAGAACACTCAGAGCAAGCCCGTCCCTGCTGTGGCATCACCACAGAGAGACCCTTCTAACCATGCACACACTGGGGTGGCCGCACTCCTCCCCCACAGGGTCCCTGTCCCCCATGGTGGTGGCCCCTGTGACCATTCCCCCAAATCCCCATCTAGACCACCCATTCCTGCAGTAGCAACAGGGGAGTCACTGAAAAACACTTTCCTCATCTGCTCACCCAAGAGTGGCTGTGCCATGGGGAGCTGCTCTCCCACTTTGTAGAATCAGAGTAATTTGGTTTGGAAAAGCCCTCTAAGATCGAGCCCAGCCATCCCCCCAGCACTGCCAAAGCCACCACTAACCCATGTCCCCAAGTGCCACATCCACACGTCTGCTAAATCCTGCCAGGGCTGGTGACTCCACCAGTGCCCTGGGCAGCCTCTGCCAGTGCCTGACCACCCATTCAGTGAAGAACTTTTTCCTAATCCCTGAATCGTAGAATATCCTGAGTTGGAAGGGATGCACAAGGAATATCGACTCCAACTCCGGGCCCTGCACAGGATAATCCCAAGAATCCACCATGTGCCTGAGAGCTTTGTCCAACACTTCCTGAACATCCAATCTCACCCTCCCTTTGCTGACCTAGCCTTTTTGATGTGTTGGTGCTTTGTGACAGCAACTGCTCTGCTGTCTGCAGAGCTGAGCACACTGCAAGGGACTCACAGTGAACTAAATAATGAGCTTATAGGAAATCAATTAATTAATAATAGATAGGATGCAGGAGCAGGGCTTAACTGGGTTTGCCAAGTTAGCACAATGAAAAATATGACTGTGTGGAGAAACCTGAAGATGTAGAAATTTTTTTCCACCTCTTCAGTCAGCCTTAACACGCCAATGTGAGCTGCCCAAACTCTCCCTGCCCTCTGCCAAAGCCCCTCACACACAGGTACTGTTTGCCCTGCAGAACACAAAGACTCTGCACCGTTCCCTCTCCATCCTTATTCACACTTTGAGGCTGCACAAAAGCACAGTCCATGCAGAACCCTTCCCAAAACTAATTTTTAAGCCCATTTATTCCTAAATAGGGCTAAACTGTACACGATCCCTGAAAAAAAAGCTGTTCAAGAGCGCACAAGTAGGATTTCAAAAATTATTTCAGGAGGAAGCATGATCTTGTTTCTAAGATCCTTGGCCAAAAAGAGTATAAAATTAATGGCATTAAGTGCCTAAAAATACTCTTGAGGATCTGGGAGTTGGAGTAGGGGCCTGGATTCTGTTCCTAGCTCTGCCACAGACTCGCTGTCTGTGCCGAAGGACCAGCCCAAGCAGGACATAGGGTACACTGGAGGTGCCCAGAAAAGGACTTCAGAGCTCTCTCCCCCCACTTTTTGCCCTATTTTCCCAGCCTGTACAGTAGGTACAATACTGACACGCTGTGATGGAGCAGAGCATGTGAGATGGGATGTTGGTGTAATTCCTCCTGGTGTGTTTCCAGAACACCATGAAACCATGTCCTTTCACAGTGCCCCACTGATCACCGTCACCTGCCCTTTTCTTCCTTCCCTATTTTTCTGGAATTAACTCTCACAATTCAAAACATCATCAGGTCCAAACAATTATGATTAAAAAAGAAATTAACTGCTAGAAAAGTGCTTTCTCCCTCCCAGCAAATGCAACACCTCCTTGTGCTGCCCTCCTGGTCAGTGGCAACTTATCTACTGTAAGGATGTTAAAGTTCAGTGTCCTGCAAAATTCAGTATTAAATGTGTTCATGCCTCTGAGCAGGAGAGATAGGCATTCTTAAAATGAAACAGTTGCCTTTAACCCTGGGAAATCCTGAAATATTCACCTTTTGATATTTAATCTTAAATCTAGGGAAATGATTTTGTCATGTAAAAGTGATTTTATGGGTTTTTCTCACTCTGTTTTTACTGTTAATTAAGGTACCTGTTTCTACATGAAATCTCATACAAAAAAGGATTAAAATAATTGTGCAAGTTTCTAAAATGTGAACATCTTGCTAGTGGCAGGATGCCCAATGACAAAACAAGAGTTCATCAGCAACGCCTGAGCTGAACTCACTGGTGGCGTCTCTCATTACAAAAAAAAGGGACATCCCAATGCTCTTTTGACAAGATCTCAAATCCCTATAATTCCCTGTGTGTCTCAGCTACGAAACCACTTTTGGGATAGTAATTTAAACTGCTAACAGAAGATTCAAAATAGTACACTTCAGTGATAAATGGGAAAGTTTATGCCCCATAGTTGCTTTCGCACCAGCATGGGGCACTGAGGCAGGACAGAATCCTGCAGAATGTGTTCTGTATGGATCCCAGACCCTGCCAGGCTTTGCCATCAGTAAAAGTATTCCGAGAGAAATGAAAAGCCAGGCAGGGAAAACCTCTGCTCACCCACAAAAGGGAGAGAAAGAGACCGGTGTTTCTATGGGTGACTCTGTCTGATGAAATCAAGTATTTAAGTGACTTCTGTTTACACAGGATTTTGAGAAATAATGCTAATTTGCAGAATTGGCATCTGGGGTACGAGTATAGGTACCCTGGGAGAGCACTTATGGAGCCTTTGTGAAGCTAAGTAATAAACGCTTTGTCTTCACCACACTATTTATGGGTTGCTTGGGGGCATCCTGCTCTCCTCCTGCCCCTACCTGGGCATAAAATTATTGCCCAACTAGGTTTTA
Organism: Pachyramphus minor; assembly: GCA_013397135.1. NCBI lineage: Eukaryota > Metazoa > Chordata > Aves > Passeriformes > Tyrannidae > Pachyramphus > Pachyramphus minor. Next base: position 787,249 of record VYXB01004459.1, read on the forward strand.
ATCAGAGCAACAGTAAATCTGAATGACCACACATGCACAGCCATTCCTGCTCCCTGATCTCCAGCATTAATTATAAAGTGGGAGTGTTTACACAGTACATACCACTTTCCTGACTTCTTTCTTGTTTATGTCTAAACCTTTATGGACATAAAACTTTGGAATTTGCTTTTGGAATAAAACTGCAATTGAAGTGGCAATAACTGTGCTGGAAAACAACTCTGCTCTTGCTCCCCTAGTTCCGCGGTCACGGCAGGTTTGCACTGGAACCTCTCCCATTGGAGCGTGTTGGTTCAGGTCATCTCCTTGCTGTCCCGGCTGGATGGCTCCTTAGAAACTCCAGCTTGACATGGCTCAGAGCAAACACTCCAGCTTTCCCTTCTGAGTCCTTTCCTTTGCTCTCCCCCTGTGTGGGCCCACTGCACGCATCCCCACACCCCCAGTCAGGGGCTTGTGGTGCTCCCCTAGTGCCAGGCTGGGGGTCAGCTCTTCACTCCTTCCCTCACAGTGTACTGACCTGGCAGCCTTTTGCTCCTCTAGGTACAACCCTGGCCCGTGCCCTCAGACACCCCCTCACTCAGAGTTCCACTGAAAGGAAAACTTTTCTTCCACAGTAAGTTATTACAAACCCAAGGGACATCCATCGGATGCCATACAAGGATACCAACAGTAAAGTTACTCATGCTCCACAAGCACTAAATTATTCCTTGTCACACTGGCCTGGCTGCTCGTTTCGTTAGGCTGTCACACAATAAATTAATATGTTGGCTGTTTGGGGCTGAGAAGTCTTTTTTCTATTTGTTTGGTAAAATAGATACTGTACACCCTGGGCACCATATAAAAATAATAAATTACCATAGCACACAGGCAAGGTATTACTCGTGTCTCTCTTTGCCTTTACTTTATCCCCTCCATCCTCTGTCTTTCCCCTGATCAATTCATCTTCCATTTGCTTTCTATTTCTGTCTGTAGGTTTCACTCTAATACATATTGCTCCAATATTCCAACCATGCCACCTGCTCCAGAAGTACAAGTACAGAGGTTTTACCGACATGGAGAAGAGGGAATCAGCAAAAGCTCAAGGGGAAGAGAAGAAATAATGGCTATACTGCAAACTATAAGAACATCAGGAAAAAAGAATTGAGCCTCTACCTGGTGCTGTCTCTTACTCTTAGATGCCTCCTGATTCCTGACAGACTCTTGCTTTACTCTTCACATCCAACAGAAATGTGGAAACTTGGTAGCCAGAGGAATCAAACGGCTTTCTCTGTATAGGCAGGTTGGGAAGTGTCTGACCCAATCTCCCTTGCAGGTTAAAATGCCTTTTAATTCTGGTGGGCTGTGTCAGGATGGGAACGAACAAACTCTCTCTTCATTTCAGTGTCCAGCTTGTGGAAGCTGCACAGGCTGGATATTAAGTCTGTCCAAATTCCTTTCCTCATTGGCAAAGTTATCCTACCTACAAAAAGAAGAATTAAAAATATGTCTGTGTTTGGCCCCTTACAACTTTGGTTCTTGTCCCTTGTTTGTACTTTCCAGGGCATGGTTCCAACCTGGATTTCAGCACACAGCCCCCCAAGAGCACCCTCGCAGTCATGGGGAGCAATCACTTATGGCAATGCTTAGCGCATCATGTTTCCAAAGCATCACGTCATCTTAACTAATAAAAAATCAACAGAATTTACTGTTTGTTCTTCAAAAAAAAAAAAAAAGGCAAAGAAGTAAAATTTAAATATTTATTGAAAAGCTAAATATTGTAGCCTTGTGCAGTTATTGGCAGGAGACACTGTGCAAATAAAACCACGGCAGGCTGTTGCTTCCCACATCCCTGAGCGCTGGCCCGTGGCTGCCGCTCTCCCAGAGCCTCCCTCCACTGCTGCCAGACCACAGACCCTCCCCAGAGAAGCACCTCTATTTCTGGCACACCCATGGCTCAGGTATGTGTTGGGCCCTCATCCATCTCCCTTCTCCTCTCATGGGAGGCTCTGGGGTGTAACCAGGATGCAGCTCTCCTGAGAAGTTACATCACTGCGATGCTCTGGCAGGTAACTGGCCCCAAGGGCTGGGGAGGAAGCCGGGTGTGTTCTCCTGGTGTATCCATGTGCTTTCCACGGCAGGAAGTGCCAGACTATTGGAGCTGAGCGCATGGCTGAGCCCTGGGCCCTGCTCAGGGTTTCTGAGCTCCGCAGGTGAGCTGGGCTGACCAGGAGGGGAAGGTCTCCTGCTTCTGGTGTCCTACTCCCACCCCTCCTATCCCATGTGGCCATGCATTAGTGATGGGCAGTGCCTGTAGATGGCAAAGTTCAAGCCGGGCTAATTAAACATACCAAGCTAATAACCTTCCATTTTGGGACTGGTATAATTCATAATTTAATGTATTGCTGCTGAGACATTAACCTTTCAACAACTGGCACAGTGCCCACAGCAGCCTGAGTGCTGACCATCTTTCAGGAAAATGAGTATTATTGTTAAAACAGGTATAAATCATTCATGGCTTCAGCTTTTGTGTCAAACTGCACATGAAAATAAGTAGTAGGCTGGGTAATTTATTTACCTTTTGGTGGTTATTCTTGTGATTTCATGATCATATTCTGTGATTCATAAACACTGGCCAATTGCCATTCTGTTCTCATTTTACCTTTTCAATATTGCAGTGGTTATTCTGATTTCCATCTTTAAGGAGTTCAAGAGTGGTGCAGAGTTGCTTGATATAGGCACAAACATAATCTCATTTCAAGAAGGAAAAATTTATTTTAAACTAATTCTGCAGTCTTCGATGCAATTATTAAGGTTACCAACTTGTTACAATTTTGCATTTTGCTAAAAGAAATATTTCTTTGAAAACTGGTGTATAAACACACAGATTCAAAGACTTTTCTAAGTTCTCCTTCAGAGGCAGCCAGAAGGAAGCTGGCACGTTACTAAAGAGTTTAATAAAGATCACCTCCTATCTCTTGCAATCAAATGGTGAACAAAGACAGCCCACTCAGTCAAAAGGGGAAACTATCTGTGTCTTCGAAGACACATTAAAGATGAGTCTAAAAAGAATACTAAGTGGATGCTGAAGAACCAATCCACCTGCAAAATTGCTATTTTTGAAAAAATTAACTAAGAAATCAGGAAGCTGCTTGTGACCATGTCTGTCACATTTAGTGCTCAAGATAATGCCAAGACCAGGACATTTTGGAGGCACAAGAGAACAAGGGAGCAACATCAGCACTCTTGGTTTTAGGCTTCTCCTCAGGACTTTACATGGTCATTCTCAGGACCATGTAAGCAGTGTCAGAACAAATGAACATAAAGTGTTTGAACCTGCTCATGGGGACAGCACTCAGACCCCCTCAGAACAGGGATTATTTGAGAGTTGAGGTTCCTCTGGATACCTTCTTCATACTGGAAACATACAGTGTTAGCCCCCAGGCATTTATTTTTCCATTGATAATGATGCAGGAGACAACCCCTCACTCCTACAAGTGACAACCTGCCTTTGTGAATCCATATCTGTGTTACCTGTGGCCCGGGGCGGAGCTGGTGCACCCACACTTTGGGTTCTGAGACGTGTTGATTGAACCAGCTGCACCTGGATCAAAGCTCCTTTTTCCATGGACACTGCGGTGTCCCTGCATTTCACTCCCTCTGCTGGCTCCAGTTATACATCAAATGAAGCTTTCGAGACCTGAAATTTCTTAAGGCAGGGATATCTTAAATTCAGCTCGATCTTCAGGCTCCTGGGCCTGCCTTGCTCTTACAGGCATCACAACTGGCAGGGATGTAACCCTTCCTCCTCCCAGCCACAGCATCCTGGGCTCAGAACAGGACCGTGGTGGCACTGCCAGCACTCCCAGTTGGAAGTCTGAGTGGCAAGTGTGCGGCTGCACCTCTAACAGAGAGAAGGACCTCACCTCACCAGGCTGTACCTGTGGGTGCAAGAGCCGTGTGTAGTCACAGGTAACTCCAGTCATGGCCATGCCGAACCAAACGCCTGTTGCCAGTGCCTGCTGCCTTGATGTAACTTCCTGAAGGAACTGGAGCATGGACTTCAAATATTTGGTATTTAGGGAAGAAAAAAAGAAAAGTAACACTTTTGAGGAATGCCCCTCCTAAGTTTGAAGGACCAGGAGGATCCCAGCTGTGGGTATGTGCCGGCCCTGCCACAGCTCCTTGGGAAGTCAAGTGCTCCCTCCCTGCTCCAGGCAGGCTGGCGGAGCACGAGCCCTCTTGGCCAACACTCCCTGACACAGCCGTGCTTCATGGACAGGCTCTTATGCAATTTTTTGCTTTCCAGTAGCCACGTGACTTTCTATGGCAAGAATTACTCAATGTGCAGTTCCTGTCTGAAGTGGCCCGTCTGAAGTATTCAAAACAAGCTCTGAGCAAACCCACATCTCAAGGGCTGGTGTTGCCTTCAGGCAGATATTGTTGTTATTTCACAAGCAGGAAAACTGAGGTAATTTTTTTTTCTTCAAGGGGGGCAGATGCTGCATGTATACAGGCACTGAACACCCTCAGTGCTTGCCTAAAGCTGGGAAGAAGCACTGAAAACATACAGATGTGATAGATACTGCATATTTGGGCACAGATTCCTCCCAAAACCTTATGCTTTTTGCCAGGCACATATTTACCTGCCACAGGAACAGACCTTGTACCTCATTGTTCAAATACTTGGCTGCAGTTATTCTGTATTTCAGGTTTTTCATACTTCCCCCTTGCTTACATACCACGCTGCAAACCCCAAACCAGAGCAGAAGTTGCTTCCTGCACCGTGGTTATAAGGGAGTTAAAGTTCAGGTTTCTAATTGCTCTCTCGAGGCCTTATTACTTGTTGATTAGGGCCTTTTGGGAATGGCATCAAACCTATAATAATAAACACTCATTTCACTGGGAAGTTTGTAGCTGCTGTGGCAGCCCTGCGGCCCTTCTGTAACAGCACAGCTACAAACCAACCAGGAAAGGCCTCTGTAACCTCTCCAGAGGCTTTCCAGGCTGGACAGGTCTGATCCATTGGCATTTTCCTGTTGGGTTGAAGCTGGGGCTGCACTTTTGGCAGAGGCTCTTGTGTCTCTGTGTGACCCTCTCTCCTCTTGCAGCCCAAGGACCAGCACTGTGAGTGGGGTCTGGGGCAGGAGCCTGGGGGGAGCACATCTGTGTGCTCTCTGACATCTGTTAATTCCTAGTTCCTTAAATGCTGGCAGATTTGAGGACAGCAGCAAGTAAGAAGTATGACTGCCAGCACACTGCTGGTGGCCAGTCAGTTTTGCCGGGATTCGATGTTCATAGTCCGTTATCTCCTGTTCTGTCATGGCACCCGAACAGGACAGATGTCCCAAAGTGCCATCCTGAAAACCAGGTACTTTATGATTCAGCAAAAGCCTGACATGTGAGGATGCTGCTGCATGACGAGTGTTTGCTGTATGGGAAGTTTCTCAGCAGTGCCCTTGACACAACAAGCCTCCTCCTGCAGGTGCCCATGGCCTGACCAGCCCCGTGGGAGCTGCAGACAGTGCCCAGTGCCAGCTCAGGGCTGGCTCTGCTGAAAGTCAGGGATGCTGCATCCACGGGGGGCTCATGGGGACACAGTCCCCAGGCCCCCAACTGTGACAGAAGAGGTCCCCCAGTGAGGAGCTGTGGTGGGACAGTTGTGACTGCCCAGCTTGTAATCCCCACCCTGTGGCTCATCAATGTACACATTCCTAATTACAAAACCACTGATTTCTCCTAATGCAAGCAATCCAAGGTGTAATTCCCAGGTTAGGTGCTTTAGAAGTGCTTGTATGGTATTATTTTTACAGTCTGGGTGTCAGAAGGGGTGGGACGGGTCATGGATCATCTTGAGCTGGAGAGAAGTTGGTGCGAGTCTGCTCTCGGCAAATCTCTGGAGAAGGGCACCGGATCTCCTTGAAACACCCGGAATGAATGAGCCTGAAGTAAAAGTAGGTGTTTATCTCAAGTCACTGCCTCAAATAGCAGGGTACCTGTTGGAAGGGGCTGATCGATGCAAACCAAGGCAGCCATGCGTGAGCTGTTACACAGTGGTTAGTATTGATCAGAGCTAACGGCTGCCGATAGGAATGCGGAGCGGACTGACAGGCCGAGAAGAGGGAAGGAGGAAACAGCCTTCGCTGGTGGCAGACGTACAGAGGGAAGCCGATAAAAAGTCAATTCCACTTAAGTGAATGGCTGCTAACTAAATATTTTTGGGGCCAGAGCCTTCCCAGATAGCAGCTGGAGCGCCTCTGCTCCGGAACTGAGACATCAAGTGAGCGTGGCATCGACGGCTGAGATAAGAGGTGCTGTGATGGCTGGTGGAGCAGGAGAACCTGATGAGCCAGCCCTGCATGCCTGCCCTGCATGGTCATACACTGGAGCAGAACAGAGCAATCCAGAACTGCTTTTCCCAGGCCCAATACTCAGATTGTGGACAATGTTTCAGGCCAACTTTTACTGGACTGGATCAGTGCTTAAGGCACCGCATATAAAGTAATTCTCCAACAGTTTGATTAATAGTGTCATAGTCATAGCTTCAGTTCAGGTTCAACCTTTTTAACGTTTTATTATTTTACAGCGTAATAAATCAGGGCAGCAGGAAAAGACAGATGTAGGAATGTCCCTGTCTCCCGTCTGCTTGTGCAGACAATGGGTCACAGGATAACGGCTTCCAGGGCTGAGGCAGCTGATATTAGATAATCTACTGGAGAGCAGCCTGTAACAGAGCCAGAGGTGCCCTGAGGAAGGAAGAGGCAACTGGAAGCCAGTCAGCATGTCCTGCAGAGCTGCAGCACTGACCAGGGAAGGAGCAGGCCAGTAGTCCCAGGGAGCTAACTGGAATGAGATGTCTCCTTGCCAGGTGCAAGAGGAAAGGCAGCTGTGCCACAGCACCAACCATCCTGGAGCAGAGTGAGATGGTGCCTTTTCTCATGGAGCAAATGAACCCCTTCCTGCCTTTCTAGCACCAGCAGTGGCCAAATCAAGCTCACCACTCTGGGCTCAGTGATGCAGGGATGGACACGGGCCCAGGATGACCATGGAAGGCTCCAGCTTAGGGAAAGGAAAGCTGGGTCGTGTAGGGCCAGTGCAGGTTGCAGAGAAGAGAAAACAAAAGCTTTGCAGCTCAGCTCATGGACAATAATATAGTTGATACAGATGGAAGAAAGAACAGAGATGTTTTTACGAGATCAAAAGAATAAGAGAAGTAAGTGTAGAGTTCATCTCTGATGGAGCTGATGGGGAGGCTGTGGGAACATGAACCTAAAACAGGCAGGGGAAGGGACAGAGATGGTGAACATGAAGCTTGCCTTGTTAGGAAGGAGGGATGAAGGAGGAACAAGGGATCTGAAGGGATAAAACGGATAAATCAAATGCTAAGAAAAACTCTTAAGGTGTATTTTTTATGGACTGAAATGTGTGTAACAGCAAAAGAAGTTGCTGTGGCAATCAGAGGAAGCGATGACAGAGCATTGGAAAAGAGGTTTTGCCATTAGAATGAAGAATGATCCAATAATTCGGAAATTGGGAAGGGTAAGGGAAAAACTGGAGTTCTGGTTGGGTCACAGTAAGTTAAAAACTTCATGGAAAAGTAACAAAAATCTAATGAAGGTACTTTGCTTCTCATATCACCTGCTTTGCTCTGTGCAATGCGAATTTCGGAGGAGCACATAAAGATGCAAATAAATTCATGTGTAACGTGGCAAGAACAAATCAGACTAATGCTTGAAATTTCTGCCCTGTATTTATAGCATGCTGCTTACATTGCAGAGCAAAGCAAGTTGTATATTGAACAAACACTGCACTGTTTTCCATCTTCCTTTAACAGGACTTAATTTGACTTTTAAATTTTAATTAGTTCCACGCAGGGACCTGACAGTCCCAATGCAGAGCCACCACAACTTACAGGTTATTTGTCATTACAACTTCTGGACTGTTAAAAGAGGTGTAAGTTACAACCCAGGGACCTGATGACCAAAACATTGTCACCAGCTGGACTCTGCACACAAACATTTGTGTTTGCGTATGTTGATAGTTCAGGTGTTTAAAAAACAAGGGTATTTGCGTGTGCTGATCATTCAGGTGTTTATAAAACAAGGTCATCTTTGCTGTCACTGCCTGTCTGACACTGATACGGGTGTGTGGTTGCCATGCAGGTGTTGCAGGCTGAACCACCCTGGCCACAGACAGGGACAGACACGCTGACATCCAGAAATCCCACAGCTTCTAGACACGTGCTTTAAAGACAGTGCTCTGAAACCTTATATTTACTTTTACTCTTATTTAAATAAAGGTTAACTGTGAGATTTAAACCACTTTCTACCAATGAACTTTTAATTACACAGTCAAGGCATCAGCACAGCTGGAAAACTCCTTCAGCCGGCGTGTACCATGGCTGGATAGTCAGTGGGATGGTTTAGGGGAGAAAACAGTTCAATATTCCAGTATGTTTTCTGCTAAATACTGTGCAATTCCAAACTGGATTGAAATCCTGCCTGTTTTATTCTGCTTTCCTACCATGTTACATCCCTGCAGTCCATTACATTGGAATGTTTTAAAGCTGACACAGTACAGGAAAAACTAATGAAATCTATTAGACTTCCAGCACAAAAGAGGAGAAATTTCTAAGAAATACTGCACAAAAAAAGTGCAGATTAAAAAAATTGAAGCAGTGGAGAACAGTAACTATGTGCCACAAAAAGATAAACACAAAAAGCTCAGCTCTCTCTTATAAGACACCCACAGACTCCATCTGTCATCCCAACCCTTCCTCTCCCAACTGTTCCTAAATTAAATGAATGCTTCTAATGGGAGATTTTCTCATGAAAGCTTATGAGAATTCATCCAAAGATAAATTAAAACAATGCTGTGGAATCAAGCAATTCACCTCTCTCACAGGTTGCCTGGCTTCAATGGTTGAATTTACAATAGAAAACAACAACAATAAAACACCCAAATAAAGAACAACCAGCAAAAGAGCAAACCTTGCATTGACCAAAGCTGATGCAGGTCACTCTCTGCAACTGTTCTCACAGTCCTACAGCTGAGATAAAGGTTATTTTACTCTGTATGAAAGACTCCTGTACACATCAGATTTACTGGTTCTGTCCTTCATAGGAACACCTGCAGTCTGAACACCTCCCAAGGGATCAGCAATCTTAAACTATCTATCACCTTTTTCTTCATGTAAATAGATCTAGCCTGGGCTACTGAGTCTGAAGTGGCTTTAAAATGTATTTTCCTACTCATCACTTATAATTTTATTTGCTTTTAGCATCCTACGCAGCATCTTATCCATACTGGACATGAATAACCTGTCCAGACATCCCATTCTCACTTTTGTTTCTGGCCATCTGAATTTTGGAGTTGCTGTTTAGTTTGGATTCTGTGTTTGGATCAAATGCATTTAATTTCTGTCACTTGTAGCCTAGATGGAGGTATCAGCAAAACTGTAATGAAATGTTTCTATTAAACCCAGGTCTGAAGGAGGACACTTGAAAAGGAAAGAGATCTTTAATTCAGACCCCATCAGCTGTCAGTGCCTCCTTCATAACAGGTCTCAGTTGCCTCTGTATTTCACCATTTGCTCTTTGCATTCACACCAGGCAGTCTGATACCAAATGGTTTGAGTATTTTAGTTTTCTTAGCTAATAGTCCCACTAAATTTAGATCTAGCAGCACAAAGGAACTTAAAAGGAGACGAGCCACCCCTGGGGCCCCAGAGAAGTTCCCAGTGCCGGGACAGGCTGAGGCTGGAAGCAACTGGGCTGGGGGACACGTGGCCGGCCACTGTTCCTGGTGGCTGTAGGGCCCGTGGCCACTGGTGTAAGTAGGGCCTGGGCCAGGGCCAGGGCCATGCTCAGGAGCATCCCTGCTGGGAGGGCAGGGGTAGCCAGAATGTTGCCTGCATAAACCAGGGGCTCTGTCATCAGGACCCTCTGGTCTAGGCTGTTCTGCTGCTGCAGGTGCCTCATTCCTCTCCCTGCCTCTCAGCACCGGATTGCAGTGCTCACATTGCCAGTCCCCTTGGATTTTCTTGTCCATTTCCTTTAATCTGTTGTGTTCCCTCCCTGCTCTCTCGCTCTCTTTGCATGATTCCTGCCCTCACCCTGTTCATTACCAAAGTCACTGGGACTTTTGGAGCTCGCAGCAGAAGGTAACTGACCCCCCCAGCTCCCCAGCTCTCTGTGATTTCTGCATGTGCTCTTTCACAGTTTCTCTTACTGAAGTCCCTCACTGTTGTACTTAACCACCATTGAGTGACAGAAATCCAATGCTGACCACTTCATTATCTGCCGACCTTGTCCCCTGGCCTCCTGCCCCTCCATCTCTCTTGGGCAGTTTGCCCTGTGTCGCAAGTCCTTGTTAAAGGTCAGGACCCCAAACCATCAGCATTGGTCGTGTTGTTTTACTGTATCACCAGAGAAATCAGGGCTGTCGGATCTCATTAGAGCCCTATTTACGGGTGGAACGCTGCTCCTGGCGCGGGATGAGCCACTACCTTTGAAACGCAATCTTCCCCAGATCAAACCAGCCGCACGCAGGGATTATATTCCACCAGTCAATCTCTCATAATCGCTCCCACCCTTATTGGCATGGCTACTGTGGTCCCTGCATGAGAAAGGAAATCCTCTTAAATAAATACTCTCCTCGGGAGTAAGACTGCACTTCCCAATGAAGGAGCATGGGCCGTGGCCGCAGGGAGGACGGGACAGGCAGCCACCCGGGCTCACACAGGGCAGCCCAGTCAGTAACCCCCGTGCACTGCCTGGTTCTTCCTGCTCAGCAAACCAGAGACACATCGCACTCGATGCAGCGCCAGTGATGGAGAAGTGTGAACTGATCCTCTCAACGCGCCTCTGAAACGAGCCGGGAACTGTCACCACCGCGCGGGAGCGGGGAAGTGACGCCGCTTCCTGCGTGTGACATCGCAAACCAGCGGCAGCACTGGAAGGTTAATTATTCCCAGCCTTAGAAAAACTTCTTTAAATCATGACTCTTAATCAGCTTCTTCTCTGACGTGAGCATTAAAACAGAGAGACCCGTTCCCTCTCGGATTACACCACCGTTTTCAGTCACAGTCATGGCAATGCTGGCGTTGCACTGAGGGATTTCCAGAGGATGTTGTCAGGTAAATAACATCGTGCTCCACATGTCGATTGAGCCTTTTAAAGAAAGTTTCAGCATGGCTGTGTGCTGAATTGGTAATTTCCCCAGTGCACAATGCAGAAAATGATGCAAACCCATTACATGAATTCTGAAGACAAAGAGAAATCTCAGCTGCCTAAATGAGAATAAATCAAAAAGTAAACATGGAGGCTAACAAGAACCATAGGAATAACCTGGAAAACCAAATCATATCTAGGAAGAATCCCTGTACAACATGGCAGGACAGAGGAGGCAGCGTGTTAAACTCACAAAATATAGATGTTTCACTGAAATGAGAGATTTGTAACGATTGCCTGTTCGGCCACATGAGCTCCAAGGTGTGGACTCCAGGGTCACTCCTCATGATTTTTCTAGAAGCATTTATAGTATTTCAGCATTCCTTGCCTGAAACATTCCACCTTGTCCGCCAATGTTCGTCCTCCTCAGGATGGTTGGAAAAGTTGAGCTGATGTGCACAGGGAGGTGCTGCTAAACCCAACAGCCCATGGATGAAACGGGAGAGATCATGTGAGAAAAGAGGGGCTAAAGGAACCATAAGGGCAACCAAGCCTGCAGGCAAGGTTTGGATGAGTTCTTATACCACCTTCTTGGGGGTTTTGTTACTAAATTTAATGCCTAGAAAGAGGATAAAGTTAGATGTTGTACGGTGAGAGGATTATCTTGGTATGGCACTCTGGGAAAGGCACGGCTCACATGCAGTCCACGGCGGAATTTTGAAAAATCCGTCTTCAAAAAAAGTATAAAAAGAGGAAAAACTATGAAATCCTCAACTAGATGGAAAAAGGAGAAGATCTTAAGAAGTCTAAAAGACAGCCCTAAAACCAAAGCATGTAGACTCGATATAATTTATTAGAGGGGCTGGAAAAGGCAATGTCTGCAGTGGAACAGTGAAGTTACCCAAGAGGAGATTTACCAGGAGCTCAAAAACCTGCGAATATGGTCCAAATTAAGGAAACTCGACACCTGCTGTGCCCAGTTCTGAGCCAGGCAGGTGCAGCTGCATTTTTAAGAGTCTGTAAAAAAGGACCATGCCATACATGAGAGATGCGATAGCAAAGACCCTTAAGCAAAAGCAGAGACATTTTACTCCAGATTCTCAAGCAACTGGGAACTGAGAGGATGAGGTTACCACACGTGTAAAAAAGCCAGATCTGTGTTCTTTTAGGTCACTAATTCTGATATTTTTGCATCCATTTGGGTCAGCAGGGTCATAAAATATAACCTTTCCATTTTGCAGAGTTTCTTCTAAGTCATTCTCTAAGAGCTCCTTTAATGTGTCCTTACCCGGAGCAGTGGGCCTGGCTCAGCTGGGCTCTTTTTCCATTCCATGCACAGTTACAGACACTTTACTGCACAGGCCTGTGATGTTCAATAGGGGAAGAAGAGCTAAATTAGGCTAAAGTGTATTTTAATTTAATACAATTTGTGCTAATACTGAAAATACACATATATTATATCTGACATTGTTTAACATTTCACTATTTGCTTAATTAGTGATGCCCTATGAGAATGAGTGACTCCTGGTAAGTGATTTCCTTTGGGGCTCTAGAAGGGTCTCTGCCCCAGAGCAGCTGTTCCTACAGCTCGTTCTCCATGCGGCCGCAGTGGATTTGCTGCTTGGCTGCAGCACTGAAACTATCTGTCAAGTCCAAAGCAGAAAAAGAGTTTGAAAGGCAAACATGATCTGTGATCAATATCCTAACAAATCCAAAGGAAGCCCCAGCTCCCAAAGGGTTAATCCGGAGAAGAAAAGGCATCCGCATGTTTAGCGAGCTAATGTGTTTATTGACTGGGAGGCCTTTAAGTCTTCAACAGGGAAAAGCTCTGATAAGTGACTGGAAGTTCAAGTCAGACAACCTAGTTTTGGTGAAACTTGGATGGAAGGGGGGGTTACCTTTTCCAGCTGAATGACTTTTTGGATTCCTGGGCGGTCACCCCTGGGGTGTCCTTTGGCAGGGCGTCTGCACCTGCCCAGAGTGATGCCCACTATGGAAGAGGGATGTTCCCAGAACAGGGAGCATGCAAACTGGCCGGCATGGACACAACATACACACCTTGTCCCAGACAAAAATGATGGGCCAGTGTCCCTCCAGCATGCCTCAGTGCCTTTCAGCATGCTTGAGTCTGGAACTGGAGTGTGATGTAACCCTCTGCCAAACCTGTCACCTGGACACTCCTGATTTCTGTAGGGACGTTCCAAAATCTATAACTCCCTGCTGAGAGCACAACTCTGCTTGGTGCCTCCACTTCCCAACCTGGCGCTGGCTCCCTGCTTCCAGGCCGGCATTGGGACAACTGCCCACCAGCCTGGTGGACACCCCTGCCCAGTGCTGCCCTGAGAACTGCACTGAACCACCTTAACCCCCCGTGTCCACACACTGAGGCCACGGGTCAGGGGTCAGTGTCTGCCTCCTGCCACAGTGTGAGCCAACACTGTCCTCAAATTGCTGCAGGGAAGAGACAATGCCCCCCTCCCGCTGCCAGCTGTACCTCAGGGCAGGGGTATCTGCTCTACTGGAAAACTGCCAGCCTGGGAGGTGATGGAAGCGGTTGAGAGCAGCTGGAGAGTCGGGAACCTCTGACAGACAGAACCTCAACTCAGTGACCTGACCAGCCCCATGGAGCTGCACAGCACTGGCTGGGCTTTTCCCCTGGATGAATCCCCTGGGATGAATCCTCAGCTCTGTGGATTCAGCCCCCTGTGCCAGCTGGGAGTTGCTGGCTGGGGACAGGTCTGGGCTGCCCTTTGAGCCTGATCAGAAACACCCCGTGAGGGGGCCTCACCTCCCCACACCTGGTGGCTGGACCCTGTGCCCTGGCACGAGCACCCCACTGTCACACGGAGGGCGAGGAAACCCTGGGTTACACATGGTGCCTTTTGCCATGGCACTGTTGGAAATTACTTTACAATCCAAATAACAAAACCAGGAGATGAGAGACATTACCAGGATTCAGGATAACAGAAACACCAGAATTTTAGTAAATGTACAGGTTTTGATTTGCCCCACGCCATAGCATGCACCTAATTCAAGACATGACTGCAAGGAAGAGCCAGTAGATTTCTCTGCCCTTTTGGTGCCAAAATCCCCTGGTTCAGGTACCATGGCAGCAACTACAAAAGTGTAATGACAGGATATTCCTGACAGATTTCTGCTGTATTGGGAAAGGACTGTAACTGAACCAGGTACATCCCATTTCTGCATTAGTTAAGAGATTATAAGAAGATAAATTAAATTAATGGTCCATCTAGCCAATATCCTGTCATCAAGAGGGACTGGTAACAGCCCTGCAGGCAGGAGTATGGAATCAGTGAGCAGACAGTGCTGCTGCCCCAGAACCACCAACAATTTGGGATTAAAGGACTTTCTGCACTACAAGTTTGTCCCACTTTCCAGCAGTCCTCAATGGATTTTTCTCCCACGAAGCTGTTCAGTTGCTCCTGCACAGAGAGATGATCAAGAGATGCCAGTATCCCAAGTGCCTATTCAGGAAACAAGTAAATACCCTGGAAAATTGTTCCCTGTAGGCCTGGCAATCTGATTGGGAATAGCCATGAGGAGGTGGGTGGGGAGCAACACCACTGTGGTCTCGGAGAGAACGGGCATAATGTATCCTGGCACTGCTCCCAGTGAAAGGCCTAAACTGGAAATTTAGGGTGGGTGCTGCCCACCACGCAACACAGATCCCACAGGAATATTCTCCTTCTGCAGAATCCCAGCCTGGGGACAGGGTGGAGATGCAGCCTGAGTGGTGAGATCTGCGGGCAGACTGAGCACAAGGACTGAGCTGAGGTTTGAGCCTCAGTAGCTCGAGATCCGGAATCTTCATGGGTTGGGACGTTTGATTGACCGGGCCATCAAAGGAGACACCACGGTTGTTCTTGCTCTCAGGCTTCTCCTCGCCTCGATTTGCATATTCAAGGATCTCCGACGTCTGGCTGTCAGAGATGGTGACAGTTGGGGGGGGTTTTTTAGCTTTATCAAGGGGGATTATTTTTAACCCAAATTATTTTGCATTGTAAATGTTTAAATCCACATCAAATCCAGATTAATGCATAAAATAGTCCAAGAGGGTATTTACTGGGGAAAAAAAATAACAATAAATCAAATTATTATGGCTAGCTCCCATCTGAAGTATTTTAAAAAGGGGGAAGTCTGAGATTTTGGTTAAAATATCACTTCAAGGAGAAGATTGAAATAAACCTCTGTGCAAAACGGCCCAAGTTTACATACAAACTGGAACCCTTGGTACTTTTTCACAACATGACTGGAATTAATAATGCAGATAAATCCTAAATAAATCAGGATTAGTGTTAACTACGTCTTGAGGTTTAATACGCTGTACGAAAATGAAAGGGGGCTGGCGGGGGAGGAAGGAGCTTTGCCCTAAACCCCGCCGGAGCAGGGCCCGGAGGAGGGCCGGGAGCCCCCCGACCCGCCGAGCTGGGCAATCAAAGCGCCTCTAATCGCCCCGCTCCGGGATGTGTTCAAAGGATCTGGGCTGGCCACGGGCTGCCTGAGGTCACCAGGGAAATGCAGTCGCGGGGCAGGGGGAGGGGTGTCTCGGATTTTTGGACAGCCTGGCTGTTTGGATCTGGTTTCAGAAGGTCAGCCGGATTGCAGTATTTTACCGTCTTATCAGCAAAAAGATTAAATTTCCCTTCGTGGTTAAAGAGCTCAGCCCCACTCTGAAGGAAAATATAAATAAAACTGCCAACACAATCGCCCGAGTAGAACCTGTGGCAGCGTGTCGGCGGCTCAGCCTGGGGAGCCGCTGCCCGGTGCCCTCAGCCCCGCCGGTCACACTGGGGACATCCCCAACACCCTCCTCCTCCTCCTCCTTGGAGGGGTTCAGTGCACCCTCCGGGTCGGGAGAGGGGTAAAAGGGAGGGAAGGCCGAGGGAGGACAGTTGGCTTCACTGCCTGCTGAGGTGAGGGTGGTTCCAACAGTGTCCCTGCAAGGGTGTCTCCAACAATGTCCCAGTGAGGGTGTCTCCAACAGTGTCCCCACTGCTTCCCAGGGTTACTGCCCAGCCAGCAAGGACCGTCCTGTCCCATCCTGGTCCTCCCTGTGCTGGACGGAGCCAGGGCTGATGAACCCTACACTCTCTGATACAAAAATAGAGTGCCAAAGTTTTTACATCTTTTTCAAAGCCACAGAGGAGTAGAAAAATGCTTCTCATGTTCACGTCCTTACCTGGAAATTCACTGACCCTCTCTGTTGTGGCTCTCTCCTTGTGTAAGGACAATACTTGCTCGGGACTGCCCTGCCTCTCCCAGGTGGGGGACTGGACTGGAAACTCTCAGAAATTTGCAGCATTCTAAGAAATCTCATCTCCCATCTGTTTCCTGTTCCTCTTTCAGCACTTTCTCAGTGCTCACACTAGCTCTGGGGCTCAGAAGAGGCCAGGTTCTCACCCATCTTGTGCCACAGCTCATCACTGACACCTGTGCCAATGGCGATAAATCCGTCAGAATGATCCCATGGGACACATGTCACTTCTGCCGTCCCAGGTCCCTTTGCCCGGATGTGTATGTCACAAATCTGAACAAGATCCCAGCTCTTTCCCTAAAGCAGCCAGTTGGCTAACCTGTTGTTTGGATGTGGAATATTTACCTATGATTAAACATTGACCAGTAAGCAAACAGAGGAGGTTTTCAATAATTTTTAAATATTTAAGAGCTGGAAATGACCCTATTTTATATCATACACAGCAAAGTGCCAGCAGTCAGTGGTGCTGGTGCTGATGTTAGTTGCTGGGGTTCTGAAACACAACACCTCCTGACAGAGTGAGTCTGTGTCTCCAGTCTCTACAAGAACAATCCTGCAGGTCTGTGTCCGGACTGATAGACCTGAAATGATCCTGGTGACACCTCCTGGGCAGGTCCCTCTGCACCAGTCAGCACACTCACCTTGGTGCCAGTGGAAACTTAAAAAAAAGTTAAAGAAAATAAACCCTAAGTCTGTCCTTTCTTTAAGAGAACTGAAGCGTAGGTCTGGGGAGATAAATATGAGATGCACAAGTGTAAGAAGACCTGAGATACCTTTCACTGCTCTAACTCTTGCAGAGAGCACGGTGCTCATCCGCAGGTTCTCCTCTCCCAGGAGCAGCCGTATGGAGCACGAGCCACCCACCGACTCCACGTGACCTTCGGGTCGGTTCAGATGAACCAAACCCAAAGGATGCTCTCCAGCAGCTGCAGCACCTGCATGGCCCCAAGGCAGGATGAGCCCTGGGCTGAGCTCACACTGGCTCAGGCTGCTCATCCCTGGGGTACCTGGTACCACCGTGTAATGCTGAGACCTACCCCCCCCTCCAAATTCCACACTGCACCAACACAGCCATGCAGCCTAAATCCCTTCTTTGGGCTGACATGGATAGTTCAGCAAACACTTGCAGGCACTGGGCTGTGTTGGAGCAACGAATCAACTCCTTCACTGCTCAGTTCCAAGCAAATATGTGTTGGAGTGGTGGGACCTGGGGCACAGCTCTGGCCCAGCTGGCTCTGACCAAGGCAGATGGGTCCTGTCCCAGCCCCCTGCCCCATGTCATGGCATATTCATAGAGAACAGAGCTGTTTTATTTATACTGTGATGTTTAAATATTTGGGGTTTGCTTCCAGCCATTTCCAGTAGAAGAAAAAGGGGAAAAAAATTAAAAAAATGGGAGAGGGTGGGAGATCACTGAGAAATGGATGTGACATGTGCTTTGTCCATTGCCATGATGGGGCCATGTAGCATTAGACCCTCACCCTAGCGGGCAAATCCTGAGTGGATTGAATGCACAAACAGCCAAGCCTTGTTATATTTCTTAAAAAACCCACACAGTGCTATTCCTGTGTCTTTGAAAGGAGTAAATCTCCCAACCCTAACAACACCTGTGTGGAACAGAACAAATAACCTGAAAATTCCCTGTGAAAACCAGCCAAGATCTAAGGACAATTCATTTGGTGCCCCAAAAGCTGCAAATTTCTCTTCACAAGGAAGTTTATACATCTCTGCTAAAAGAGGATATGAAAGCAGCTATAAAAAACAGGAATCAAAGTACAACAAATTAAACAAGGAAACATCTGTGATGATCAGTATGAGCCAAAGCTGATGGGTGTGAACAACTTGTAAGAAGAGTCAGCTGTGTTGAGCACTACCCACAGAACCCTCACAAACAATAAACTGAGAGTTCTGAAGTTCACCTTTGATACGATAAATTCAAATAATTGATTATTATGTGCAATAATTAACCGTTACTAAACAGAGAGGGGAAAAATGTCAATAACTGTGGAGTAAAACATTCCTGGTGCACATTTGTAATCAAAGTAGTTGATGTAAATATATAATCAAGGTCATGTAATAGTAAAGGTGTAGGTTAAATAGCATCTGTTAAATATAAAGATTTTTAAATTACCAAGTCTGAACACTTGTATCTAATAATTTTAAAAGAATCGTTTGGAAACTCTTCAAACGCTTCTGGCTAATCCTTAATACGTTTTTGAGAAATGGGGAAATCTCCGGAAGGCCTGGGAGGAAGTTTGGTTGCAGGTCTTTAAAAAGTACACATGATTGACCTGAGTGTGTAATAGAAGGTAACACTTGCCATGTGTCAGCAGAGAGATGAAGGATGCAGACACGCTTCACGCTAACATTATTGCACTGGAAGTAATTATTGGTTTTAATTTTCTCAGCAGTTTTCATTGTGTACCCTTGGATCACCAAATCTAACTTATGGCAATGTTGTAAACCCATGTCAAGCCCCAATTTCCCAAAGGAGAGCTATCAGAAAAGCTTCCAGCCCTCCACTCTGGAGAACCCAACACTTCATCCATGACATGTGAAGTAAGTGGAGATCTGACAGAGAACATCCATGAAGGCCAGGCAAAGAGAAATGGCTCATCTGGATCGCACGGAAGAGCCTCTCAGGATTCATCAGGGTAGAAAATTATAATAAACTTAAAGATATTTTGATTTGTAGGGAATCATAATGCTCATTCACACAAACAAGTAACAGCACCGGGATTGAATGCTGCAAGGTGGAGGAGGTGAACCTGTGGACAAGGATGTCATTGAATATCATCCAATCTTCAATTATAAATGCTAAGTGACATAGGTTCCTTCATGGGCCATTCACTTAAGAGTTAGGCTCAATGACCCTTGTGGGTCCCTTCCAACTCAGAATATTCCATGAAATCTGTGAAATCTCCCTAAACAACTCATCCTAACAGTTCACTAGTTTCATTGGATAAAACCTAGATTGAGTGTCTCTAAATTTTTAAATGCAAAGTACATTTTACAGACTGCCAACCCTTGCTGTAGCTCTTCCCTGAACTCTGCACAGTTTTCTTTTTCAGATTCACTCCCCAAAACCAAACCACCACCGAGAGCCGGAGCCCTACCAGGAGCCTTGCAGAGGGCTCATACACTTGGTGATGCCCATTTGGTGCATGGCTCTCACGAACAGGACTGCAGTGCTCACCTGCAGGTATCCAGCACCAACCTGGGCCCTTGTCTGAGGCACACCAGTTACAGCCACCAGATAACATGGACTGCCTGGACATCAAGTCCTTTTGCAGCATTTCGAGCTGGACACACAAAATTACGAATAACTTTGCTCCGCTGACCAAAAGATCAGTTTCTAAACAAAGAGGTACAAGATATTACATCAGATGGCAGAATTCAGGAACTGAAATGACAGCAAAGCAGCTGAAATACAGAGAATTGGGAAAAGAAATAAATATTCAGTAAATTAATACACAAATAACAACTGACTCTAGGGGCACTTTTCATAGGAGAGGAGGAACTTGTCAAGGAACATGGAAAGTTTGTTTTCTTACGGCATTTACAGCTGAATTTGAAATTATCATTTCCTGTGCCCACTGATTATGAGGATGTGATCTTCCTCTTCCTTGTCTTCTTATCTCCATGTTTTTTCTATCACCATTTTCATTTGGCCTTAAACTAGACAGTATTATTTATAGAATAAATGTCACATTTTCTCATGAGTTTAGTGGCAAGCACCATGACAACCATGTTCTGGTTTAGATGCTATTGACATTAAAGTAGGATGCAGTAATAATAATAATAACAGTAGTAGTAATAATGATAATGTACAGGCCCTCAACTGAGGTCTCTTTATCATTGCAAACCATAACTTACAAGAAGTGCACACCAATGTTATACCACTGCAAGGCAGAGTGTTCTTACAGGGTTGGACAATTAAAACCAATCATGTGGTCAATCTCAGGAAAAACTTCACTGACTATTCACAAATAATCTATTATTATCCAATATATGCTGTCCCTAACATATCAGTGTTTGCATATGTGTAAATATGCATGTATTTCATACAGAGTACATGGAGAAGGCCAGGGTGTTACCCTCCTCCTCAACTGGTTAAATTGACACCAATGTTCTTGGTACCAGCTGATGAACCTGAGCAATTTTAATAAAAGACACAACACTGAATAACAAAATAAAGAGTAAAGAATTATTTCCTTACACCTCAAATCATGTGGCTGCATCCTCCATATGGCCAGAAGGAAAAGCCATCTCCCATTTGCACACCAAACCACATATTTAATCCATGTGCTTATGTCAAACTTAATTACAGCACATTTGGCATAAAATAACAATCCACATCCTTGGAGAGGGGAACTTAAGTAGTTAATATGTGTGATTGAATGAAAGTGCTTTGCTGAATGTTTATGAGAAACCCAAGACAGCCAAATGTGGTGATATTTTAACTGTTTAAACACCAGCTCTCCCGCCCTGCGCCGGAGCCCTTCATGCTCCCGCAGCACCTACCCAGCCCCACACCAAGAGAAGGGCCCTGTCCTGGCCAAACCTCACCCAACAAACTCACCAGCCTCTAATCACCCACTTACAGCTCTGAGAGACAAGGCGCATCTTCCTGCCCTTTTCTCTCATTCTGTGCCTTAAAAATATCTTGGTGCTTCTTTCTTACTCTCGCACTGGCTTGTAGAACCCACAGATCTCCAAAACGCAACTTTCCTCTCTCTGTATGCCCCGGAACCTCTAAAGAAGCAGCTCTAAAACCTGACAGGAGGTTCTGGATTTACGGTCAGATACAGATTTAGCGGGGAGATAAGGGCACAGTAAAGAACAGGTAGAGGTAATTCAGGTCGCACGGGGGAATCAGTGGTCACGGCTGTCCCAGGTGAGCCAGCTTTGGGATTGCTCTGAGACAGGGTCTGAGAACTCCTGGCAGCAGCCAGAGCCCTTGGACTATGAGACACTCTCAGCTGGTCTTGGGAATCCTGCTCATGGGGACTGTGGGGTGCAGGACAAGGCACCTGCTGGCCCCAGCTGGCTCCCTGCCCCATGTCACTGAGACCGAGAGATGAAGCCCACGGACGCTCAGAGCGAGCTTCAGGAATGAATCTGAGTTCATTGCAGCCCCCTGGAGCACAGGGCAGGTTGGAGTGGATCAGAGGAACAGCCTGGGAAACAGGGGCTGTGCACCAATGGCATAAGGGGATGGAGCCAGGTCCTGGTGGGGTGTGCACTGAGGGGTGACATGTGAACAAATGTTTCATGAAGTCAGTCAAAAAGCGGGACAGGGGTCCAGGGAGGCTACTGAGGTTTTAATGCCTGACTGGAGAGGGCCTTTAGCAGCTTGATTTCTGTTGGCCTTGCTTTCAGCAGGGCTTTGGACAAGGTGACCTCCAAAGGTCTCTTCTCGCCCAAATTACACCCCAATAACCAGGAAGGACAGAAATAGGGGGGTCGCCGCAGTGATGCACCCGAGATCACAGAGCACTGAGTGAAGTTCCTGTGTGAGAAACAGTTTCTGTGGATAGAGCAGGGGAAGAATAAAAAGTGTTCAGCAATGACCTTGCTACAAGGAGCAGGAACAAAGAGAAAACAGCTGAATGTGGCGCAGGGGTGACGAGCCCTGGTAATGGCCTGCTCCTGCTCACAGACAATGCGCATGGAAAATCTCCCATTAACTTCGGTGACACGGGACCAGGCTCTAAAAGAGCAGGCACTAAAGTAGATGACAGTGTCAGAAAAGAGAGGAGGAAAGAAGGAAAAATTTAAGTTTCACTTTCATCACGCTAAGGACGAGTTCACTGCTGAAATTCTGCTGTTCTCTCTTTCAAAAATGAACATAAATATTTTGCATCAAACACAGTGGAGTGGCTGCTGCTGCAGTTAACTGGCTCAGTGTCTTTAAAACACGGCATGGCTTTCTTCTTTCCAGAGATTAATTCCTGATGATTTATCGGACTTAAGTGTCAGTCCTTGACCCTGCCCTGGATATAAAAAAGGTGGGAATAGCCTAAGAATTGTCACATTGGGTGCAAAATCCTACAGAACATCCTCTATACACCGATGTAACTGAGCACCATGTGCTGGATTTTACATCGTTACCATGCCTTTGACAGGACAAAATAAGGTGCAATGATGAGAGATGAATGCACACTGACTGAAAATATTTATATAAAAAAAGATACATACACCGAGGACAAGCAGGTTACAGAGCCTTTGATACATAAACATATATAATACAACCATATATTCCTATGTATAGGAAAAAGCACATGTTGAAGAAGTTGCAGAGTTTCTAAAAACCTCTGTTTTTACCTAGGGTGGTAAAAACAGTGCCCAGACTAACACATAAATTTGTATTTTTCGGTATGGGGAAGGTTATGAGAAGATAACACTGAGATCCATCGAACACCTGCGGGGCAGAGCTGGTCTGCAGCCCGGCGTTGTCACTCTCTGCTACCACTTGTTCTGTTTGCTGTGGTGTTTTGGGTTGTTTCTGCCTTGTGAGGAAGCAGTGGCCTTTTCTTCTGATGCAGGGGACACAGTCCCCCATGCCAACACAAAGCAAATACCCATGTGTCAGGATCCAACAGTGCCTCAGCCCTGTGAGGCAAGGGCAGCTCTCACCCTCCAGCTCCGTCCCACATTCCCAATCAGCAGTTCTCCAAGGAGCGGGACCCAGGCACAACCCAAACACTTCCAGGTGGGGTCCCCATCCCACAGAAGCCAGTGGTTGCCCTGGGCCCCTGCAGAACGCCCTCCTTGCTCGTATCCACCATCACCACTGACTGCAGGCAGCAAACAAACCACCCCAGCAGCGCCCGGCCCGGTCAGTGACGTCCCACGTCTGCCCAGCGCGGTGCCCTCTGCCCCCAGGGCTGGAGTGAGTTCCCCTTCCCACGTCTGCTGGACAGCCCTGTCTGCTCAGAGGGACCCAGGATTCCAGGCAGAGCTTTCCCATGCCATCGTCCCTCAGAATAGCTCTGCTCTCCGTATTTTTAGCAAGGCTCTAATGGGCCAATATGTTTGATTTTCCACTGTTTCCACCCAGCTTGAGTCCCGCTCCATGGCAGTCTCCCCGCTTTTCTGCCAGCGTGTCTGGCCAGAGGCGCAGGGCCGGGGACACGGGTGGAGGAGCTGGGAGATGGTAGCTCTGGCAGCAAGAGCTGCTTTGCATACTTGGAGTTGTACAAAGCTGATTTTCTGAGAGAGAGAAAGACGGAGAAAGGGGTTTCTGTAAGTAGCGGAGACAATGAGAACAAGGCAGGCACTATGCCAAGCACGGGAGGGCTGCCAAAACACATATCATTAGCTTGGGCCAGCTATAAGCAAGGAAATGAGAAACATATGTTGGAGAGCAAGGTTAGGAGCGAGGGACTATGGGTCAGTGACAGTCGTCCGAAAACTTTTCCCTTGTTCTTCAGCTGTGGCCCGCCGGTGTCAGATGTCATTCTGACAGCCTTCATTTCTCATGACGGCCGGGCTTATTTTGGCCTGCTTGTTTTTTGTTGTGTTTTTTTTTTCCCTCCCCTAATGGGAGTTATTGAGAGGAAGAAGAGAACAGACAAGAAAGCCTTTGCCATTTTTTTTTCCCACAGTTATGGGAAAATAACCTTGTTTTCTGTGATGTTCTCTGAAATCCTCACCCTTTATAAAATAACGGTGTCTCAGGACTGGGATTCTGCCTGGCCCTGGAGAAAAGAAAAGGGTGGGTAGTGTATTCTTAAGTAGTTCTTGCTGTTCTTTCTTAAATATAATTAGATGCACCTCATTACCTCAAACTAAAGGCCTTTTGTACTTCTTCAGGGCTGTGCTTCCTGAAAGCCATGGCATGCCACAGCTTGCAGCACCCACTCTTATTTTATCACATTAACAGTGTATTTTTAACTTTTTTACCCTCTATCCAAGCTGTTTGCAGATAATTTCATTTTTCCAAGCAGGCTACACCCGGATGATATGTTACTCACTGACATTTAAGGAAGTGTTTGAAGTTCCCGCTCCCTGTCCCAGCACCATTGTGTCTGTTTTCCCTTTGATGGAGCTCACACTAGAGAGCGCCTCAAAGACCATTGCTGCTTCCCTCCCAGGGCTGAAATATTCCCAGATAGAGAAGAGCCTAATAGGGATCTTAGACACCATCCCAAGAGACTTCTGTTTGACCACCATTCCACAGAAGACTGAATGGAACCGATGGGCCTCTCTGCTTCACAAGGACCATCCTGGGGGCCAAGCACTTCATAAAACCTCAGGTAGCATCAGGCTGGAAACATAGAAGAGTTTCCTTTCGCTCTGGGGCTTGGAAATGTGTCTGGAGTGGAAAGAAAGGCAAGGATGCAAGGAGGAAATACATCTACAGAAAGGCAAGCACCATTCCTCATGGATGACCCTTGCACTGTCGGAGGATGCAGGATCAGGGGTGGGCATGGTGGGGTTGGGCCCCCTCTGTGTAATGGCATCTGTCATGCCTAAAAGTTTGAAAGAAATAATTTCATTCTAAAGACTTTCTAATATCTTTCCATGCCTGTTCTGAGAGCCAGGCAATGCTGCTGGGGGAAGCTGGACTATCATGTTTCTAGGGAAGTAGGTGAGGTCCGAGACCAGTTTTGAAAGGAAAAGAGAGATGAAGCAAAGGTCTCACAGTGACTGAATGCAGGTAGAGACCAAGGTCAGAGGAGCAGTGATGAGGACAGGCTCGGGCTGGGGATGGCTGTTACTGCACTTAACTTGTCACCTGCACTGGCTGCAGCCAGGGACAAGGGGTGACAGACCTGTCATTTCCAAGCACTTTAACTCCCTGACTTTGAGGAAGAGCTGGCACAGCACACAGCCACTGACACTTGTTTTCTCTCAGGCAGCAAGTTAAAATGCTTGGAAATAATATTCCTCCCACCCCATTTCTGGAGCCTGGGCTGGGCAGCGACAACAGCAACAGCCCTTACAGGGTCCTCCCCGTCCATCTGCGCTCTGACACACCTGCAGCAGAATTCTGAAGGATTTGCTATATTAACATACTCTGGAAATCCAATATCTTTGATTTTTAACATGCCATTGGAAAGACTTGGTGGCAATTTTTTTTTAACTAAAGGGAGGAAGCTGTGCTGGCTGTCAGCTTTCAAACACCTCTGCTTTTCACACAGTCTTGACTTGTAATCTAAGATGAAATGCAAGGTTTAAATAGAAATTGATGACCTATGGTGCTTCAACTCAGCCACCTTCACCAGCACAGACCCTGTCATTCCCAGTCACCATGACCCAAAACAAATTGCTACTTTTAATTACATGCAACGTTCTAGGGGCCTAAAAGGAATACAGATCATAATTGTGATACCCAGGATTATTGGGAAAATGTTATCCTTGACTTCAGTAAGTGTGGTCAACCAACAGGGAATTTGGCTGAAGAGTCCAGGATCTTTATAGCCAAAAAATAAACAATACTCTAACTCTGGTTAGAGTTAGAGGAATCCTTGGGAAAGAGGATATTAACCTTGAAGTTAAGGACAGATTGAATTCAAAGCTGTTGCTACATATTATCCCAAAGACACTGCTGAGTTCTGGAGGGTTCATTCGATGTGAAGCCCATTTCATCTCCTGTTTTATCCCCCCAGGAATGCCCTTTGGGGCAAGCAGTGGGTATTTTCAAAAGCTTAATTTTCTTCTCTAAATTTAAAATCACATTAATGTGTTTAATTCAGATTTACAAAACAGCAGGTCACAGAGGTCCAATCACACAGATTTATCAACAATTTCGGATGGGAAATTATGGGGTTCTAGATAACCCTTAATTATGTTTAGCAGCAATGACTCCAGCATAGCTTCTTCCCAGCTCAGAACCACTCTGGAGATGTAATTCCATTTGCTTTGCTGCTAAGGTGAGCTCACGAAGGTCCAGCTGTTTCCCCTTTATTTTTGGAGATGGAAGGGAAGGCTTTGTCTGACTGGGATTGTTTAAACCTTGGTCGTCTCCCTTTGCGGTTTTCGGTGTGGCTCAGAACCAGCTGTACCAGCACAGCCACAGGGATGGCAAACCACTGCCCAGGAATGGGCTCTGTGTGGAGAGCTGGGGGCTGGGAAGCACCAAGGCCATCCTTCAGCCTCGGTGTGGGACACAGGGAAAGCATGAGCCACGTGGGCTTGTGTGGCTGCAGTGCCAGACACGACTCGATGGCCCTTGCTTTCTTAAAAAGAGCTTCCTCAGGGATTCAACAGGCTGCTCAGCTGCTGGTTACCTGCCCCCAGGTAGAAGGCTGGTGACAAGGTCTTTTCTCCCACCCCTTTAGAGAGTCAGTCCCTTGTGTACAGCAGCTCACTGACCCATCATCCTGTTTGCCCAAATGGCCACCAAGGGCCAGAGAGTGAACCCAGCTGGGAAAACCAAACAGGAACCAGCCAGGGCAGGGAGGCACAAATCCAGAGAACTCCTGTCTTCCAGTGTCTAAATTACAGTGATGTCAATGCAAGAAATGGCTCAAAACAGATATAGCTTGATTAAAATTACAGACTCCAGGTAGAAAATCTCTGAGCAGAACTGGGAAACATGGACTAAGGAGAATAAGAGAAAGTGTGTGGCATTAATTACAGTTAATTTCCATTTTTGCTCTGAGGAAGGGTTACACAGACTTCCAGCAGCCTCAGCAAGTAAGTATAGATGGATGCACAAGGACTTTCATGTCTCTTTGGACTTGTCCATAGAGCTGGAACCATCCAAAGCAGATAATTTCTTTTCACCTGCATTTCATTATTTTCACTTTATGGTCACATGCAGATATCTCTGTAATTAATATGGATGTATGTGGTAATATTTCATGAATCTTATGTTTATTTATATCTATTTAATTGGCTTCCCCCAGGCAGAGTTGTGGCTCATCTGTGGTGAGAGTAAAGATGTTTTACCTGGTGCTTGCCATCAGCAGATAAGGTTTCTTGCTTTGTCCATGTCAGACAACACAGAACCACAGAGATACGGAACAGTTTATTTTAGCCTGTGCTTGCACTGAGCAGAAACTCGACTGGAGAAGTCCTTGAGCAACTCCATCTATTTGTAATTGCCTTGAGCAGGGGCCTGGCCCAGACGATCCCCAGAGGGCCCTTCCAGCCTAAATTATTCTATGATTCCTTGGCTGTATTTTCTGCCTTTACACCACATGTTCCCGTAGCAAACCAAACCAATCTGAAGCGCCCCTGCGAGAGCCGGTGCGCAGGTGACGTTATTTAACACACACCTGCGGTGGTCGGATCCCTGCGAAGCTGGGGGTGGGTGTGTGCACACATACAGACCTCACTGCCTACCCTGACAACATTACCTGGATGAAACACTAATACCCAGTATGAATAATATGAGTTTTCTCTCCAGATTTATCAAACTTATAATAAGGGCACGGAAACTTGAAAAAGCCCACTAGCACAGTGATTTTTTTATAAAGCAGGTATTTAATTTGTGTTCAGAGGTCATCATCCTTCAAAAATATTTTCATCTAAACACTTTGTTTTCAGCCTGAGAATTCAGACCAAGCTGGTAACTCCGAGAGCGTATGGATACTTTTGAAAGTGGAAACTATTTTCGTGCTTGTAAGTAATTCTGTGGGAGTGAATGTATTTGCAGCTTCCAGGCCAGGCGGGATGACCTTTCCAGAACTTGTAAAATCAAATCAAATAAAAATAGATTCAGACTTTCTTAAAATGAAACTGCTTGAAAAAGAAGCCCACGGACTGAAGAGCTGGAAGAAAACAGAACGTGCACTCGCAAATATACTCAAAAATGAAATTTTAAACTTACAATGGCAGTATTTGTGTCTCTGCCCCTCTGTGTCTCTTCACTCCCTGCCATTTCTATCTCATTCTTATCAGAGCTCTGTCAGCCCCTAAAGTGACATTTTCCCATCCTGATCATTCCCAGGATAGAGGAGACGGAATATTTTTCCCTTGGTTGATGCAAACAGCAGATCATCCTACAGAGAAACGTCAAGGACAGTTCGGAGTCCTAATCCCTGACCTGCCTGCCCTTTCCTAACTCGCTATTGACATTGAACTTAGAAAGCTGCAATGCTGAGATGAGATAATGAATTCTGTTTGCTCGGAATGTGCAAGAGGAAGAGGGGAGATAGGGAGGAGGAAGGGCTCTGGCTGTAAGGGCTCTGTTATGGTGCCAGTCCAATTCATGCCTGAAACCTGGTTAAGGAAAATATCGGGGCAAAAAACAACTCTTTTCCCCTCATTCATTTAATTGCTTCACAGGCACATCCAGGGACGATGGGAATTACTCATCAACCAAGACTCCAAAATCTTCTGTTTCTTTCTAGGATCAAGTGCTGTGTGCTGCAGCTCTGAATTATGTCCTTTATACTTTTAAGCAATTACTTGTTGGTTTGGGAAAATTTAGGAGAGACTACTTATTGTACTTATAATTCCTAGAGTAGCTCATCTCCGCAGATGCTGCTGTCCCAGTATCACTCACTCCCACCCAACTCCATTAGAGTCTAAAGTGGAAATCAATGAAGTTTTGCTGTCATGAACCCAGGAACACTCAACTTTGAATGCTGCCATCCACAGTTTAGCATGTTGAGTCAGAAAACCTGTAAATCCTAATGTAAGTAATAAGATTTATAATTTTTAAATAGCATTTGCTGCCTGTTCTTATACTGTATATTGATATTTTTACTGAGTTTTCAATTAAGGACTCATTAATCACACCCTGAGGATAATAAGTCCAACTTCTGGAATCTTAGCTGGTTTGCTATTTTGTATTTTTAGCACTAAATATTCACCTTTAATAATGCAGTTATCCTAATATGCTGAGAGAAAACAACACAATTACTGCTACTGAAATATGAAAAAAATAGGTATTTCTAAATAATTTTCTAAATTTTGAGAATGCCGTGAAGATACAGCTCTTCCTGAGAAAAATAATGCCCTTTCAGGAATGACTCATTAAGAAGAGCTAACAGTGGCACCAAATGATGTTGCCTTGTGTGAATTTGTTTACTTTCTTCCAAAGCACACAGGATACAGAGTAGAAAAAAACACACTAAAGTGACTAGTTCTTCCGGCATATTAAAGCACTTTTGATCAGCAGATATTACTGGCATGGAAAAGGAAATCAGAAAAAAAGAAAAAAAAAAGAGAGTTGGAGAAACCAAATTACTTTTGGCTGTACTTGTAGGACTAGTTCACCAGTTTCTAAAAGTTAATACCACTATTAACTGACAATTTTTAGCTACTTGTACTAATTCCTGCCATAGAAAGCCAGGTATTGTCTCACTTTTTCTAAACCATGGTAATACAGAGTCAGCAACTGGGTATGACATGGCAGCTCTTACACAGTCAGCAGGACTTGACTACAAGTTAAAATTCATCTTAGAAGTTTAAATTCTTGGGTTCTACTAATTCTGCGTGTGTAGGGATCCAGATCAGGTAAAGTATTAACCTCCTGTACAGAGAGATTGACTACAAAGTGTTATCTAGAAGTCTACAAATGCACAAACCAAATGAAAACCTGACACAAATTCTGAGATGCAGCAATTCATCTGTTCTTCAACCAACCCTCCTCAATGAGGAAAACTCAAAGTTAGGCTGACGAGTGGTTTGAAATGGTTATTTGTCCATTTTCCTCACTGGTGGCTTTGGCTGCCCATTCTTTTCAAAACAGAGCAAACGAAACCAAACTCCAACTGCTGGAACAGAGCTTTTCCTCTCATCTCTTCCCAGCCACACTAATCAACATAATTCATGGTAAGAAGGGAGGAAAAAGAACATCCTCGCATGGGTATTTCATCGAGATTCTGGAGAGCTTCATAAAGCAGCCTCTTTTAGAAACCATAAAATGAAACAAGACATATTTCTGGGGTTGTCAGCAGGTAGATCCACTGGTTTTGTGGTAAGTAATCTCTTTGGGAGGAAGTCTTTGCTCTGATGTCTGCGTTGGATGTTCTGTGGCTCCCCGCAGCCGCCCCAGCGCAGGTCTGTTCACTGGAAGAGGAGGCGGTGATGATATTGCTTCTAACAACCAGACTGAAGTATAGCCCCAGGCCATCTTCCAAAGCCCCCTCCAAACAGCCTCTAATTAATTTTAATCCTGCCACTCCAATGAGTCCCAAGAGTGCAGCAACCAAAACAAAAAAAACCTTCATCAAGTCATTCAGAGGAGCTCTGACGGCATCGCGTCACAATTTTAGGACTCCAAGCAGAAAGTGCTATAGAAAGCTTTTAAATGCTGTTTTCCTCCGGTTTCTTTATTTTCTGTCCTCAAAACCATAAAGAACCTATTTCTGATGAAAATGTAGTTCCCATCCCTCTCCAGGCCCCTCCAGTTCACTCTACGAGGTGGGTGGCAGGGCTCAGGGAGACCCACCACTGCCATCGGCGCAGTGGCTCTCCCCAGCCTGGGCTAAGCATGGCAGAGCCATCCCCTGGGCTGCTCCTGCAGCCCCGGACCTCCACAGAAAGCCTGTCTGCAAACATGGGAACCAGCCCAATACTCCCAACAGCATCCTGACATTGGACACCCAACACGGAACCGCTGCCCCCAGAACCGTCGCTGGCTTCAACACCCACGAAGCAGCCGCCTGGAGCAGGAGGAGTTGCTCTCTAAGCTGCTCATTTTGTCATATCCTTTGGTATGAAAGTAGAAATGCTCAGCCTATTTTTATCTAGCTGATCTATTGCTCACACAGCCTCCTGAATATGAAATTTTGGGGATGCTCTCAAATTTAGCAGCAAAAGTGCTCTGCATGGTGAGCTTCTCCACATTTACCTTTCCGCCAAGTTTTATGCGATTTGATTTTACCAGCAGAAATACTCACAGAAAACAAATTTCTAAACTGCTATAGAAGATCTCCCAAACTGAATTTTAGATTTGCGTTGCGTAAGAACATCAGTAATGGAAGATGTGTATAAATAGAACAGAGGTGCCCATGGAGAGCGAAGCTCAGGAAGACAAGAATGAGCAATTTCACTGTGATGTGAATCAGTTGTGAAGATTTCCTTGTGAATCACCTTTGCAAAAAAAAATTTGTTTATCCTGTTGGTTTATTCCATTTTAAATGTGCATGGAAGGAATTAAGTTTTGAGGGTTTCCTGGGGAAAGGACTTTGGCTGGAGATGTTGTGTGAGGAGACAGAGACACTTAAAACAGGTTGTTAATGACAGACCAGAGAAAGGCACATGAAAAGGACTGGATTAGAAATGCAGAGACCCCCTCCTCCATTATACAGGTTATAAATTGGGAGCCACACTATTTTCCCCCCACATTTCCACAGTTCTGATACATTATATAGAAAAGATATACGTATTTTCCCTTTGTTGCTCAATGCATGGCTCCCTTTATTTACTTTATACAATTCAAATGCTGCTTTGACGTCCAAGTTATTAAATTCCTTGTAAGCTTTTCCTCAAATCCCTTGTGATCCAAGGTGCTATTATTACCTCTATTGCACCGACTGCGGAGCTGAGATCTATAGTGATTAAAGGAAATGTATCTTCTAACTGCAGATGCCTAATTAAGAGAGGTCTACAAACTGTTTTCTCAGATCACTCCTTATGTGTCCAAAATGGTCTTCAGCAGCAGTTGAGTACAAATTCAGAGCCCTGCATCTCAAATGAACCATGAAGAAATTGAAGAATACCCAATTAGTAACAGTCTGTGAAAAGTTAGGTTGAAGTGAATTAACCAGCATCACAAAGGAGAAAAGGTGGTAAAGGAAGGGAAAACAATCAGTTTTCCAAGGCGGCATTCAACCATCTTAACCATCAAATAATCCTTTCTTCTCCTTTTCTTAGGCTGATTTGCTACTTCCAACTTCTGGAGCAGACAAAAGAGGGGTCCTGCAGCCAGCAGCGTCCTCCACCTCAACTCCTGCTCCTTCCTCCTCCTCCCTCGTGCTGGCCCCAGCAGGGGTCACTCAGAGCCCAGGAACCACGGGCTGCCCAGCGCCGGCTCAGATGGGCAACCGATGGGTCATGCTGACACCATCATGGTGTGTCACCACGCAGAACCACGTGATTTGCCATTTTTATTGTCCCTGTAATTCCAATATCACCATTGTACCCAGTGAATGCTGTGCCATGAGCCTGGCTGTGGATCAGAACCAGCTACTGCCTCCTACATCAGATGGTCTGAGTCTCCTCCTGCTCCCATCAGCCTCCAATCCTGGAGAAAGGCAGTGCTGCCACATCACCTGGCTCTTTCAGTGCAGAGCCAGATATGGATGATCTTGTCTTGTCCCCTCCCCTCCACTGGTGATGATTCTCTTTCTTCCCCGCAAAGTGCCAGAGGACAGACCCTAGAGGGTCACTTCTGTCCTGGAGCCCATGTTATATGGACAATGGAGGCTCCTCCTTCCCACAGGGAAGGGACAAGAAGTGTCAAACTCAATGTTATTCTGTAGCTTCCACCATGGAGCCAAACAGGAACCAAACACACAGAAATTCTCAAGAGCATCACACATCCCTAACACAAGCACCTCAGTGAGATACAGCAACAGCTCTGACCTGAAACTGAGGGACAACCTCAACATCTGGCTGAAGTGAGCCTACCACGAATGGAGTCTCCTGGACACCTGTCTGATCTGACCCCATCTTCCTGCACATCTGAGAAGTGCAGGATTTGGAACTTTCTTTAAAGCTTACAATATCGGTAAACAACAGATAAATCCCTGATGCAAAATCCACCGTCTGCCAAATGTGTTTGAAATCTGGGCCGGAGATTTCTGAGGAAAAGTTGGTAGAACTCCTTAATATAAACAAAATACTGTATCCCCAACTCATTTTTTCTTTAAAGGATTCAACAATTTCATTGGTGAGAGAAGAAAGGACAGCCTATAGAAGAAATGGAGAATTTCTAGTCCAAGTGGTTTATGCCAGACAAAGGGAGAAGCAGCTGCAAACAGCATTTCAGAATGGGAAGTGTAACTACCAGGTGTCTGTGCTGTGGGACACCAGCACAGAATGTCTCAGGATGTGTCCCCAGGACAGGAGTACTGGTCAGTGGCAGCAGATGGGATGATGTGAAAAGGCAGGGAAGCTCTGCATCCCAACTGGAGTCCCCGCATGGAGAGTCTCCTGGAAACACAGGGTGTCTGCACGGCACGCTGTGTCTGACAGTGCACGAAGGCCAAAGTGCTGCACTGTGTCACTGACCTGTAAATGTTTCCTCTCAGTTTTTGTAAGGAGTGCACTACAGAGCATTCTACATTTACACCAATAGGGTGCTCCCAAGAAAGAAATGCCTTCTGCTTCCAAGGTGTACCTATTCTGCTCCACTGAATTCCTTGAGATCTTCTTAGTATTTACGTGCTCCTTCCTTGCAAACAGTCCTGCAGTATCTGGAACACTCCAAAGTGTCCGTGCCAAACACAGTGATTCATTGCACTGCATTAATAATGGGCAAGAAAAGAGGCTTTTGAGTTCTGTAACCCATAACAACTTTGAAAAGAACAAAGGGCCCTCTCCAAAGTCACTGAAGTTAATGGGCTCTTTTCACTCAAGCCCAACCTGGTTTTCCTGAATGCCTGAACACGAGCTCCTGCCATCTCCCTCCAGACGCTCTTGCTGGGGCAATAGCAGCTGTTCATTACCTGCTTCCCCATAACGAGACAAAATGGGGGAAGAGTAAAGAAAGGCACTGATGGTCTATGGAGGTGACTGGAGCCAATGTCATGGAGCCAGTATCCCCCGATGTCCCTGCTCCCCACAGCAGCCAGCAACACGCCCAGGTTCCCTGCAGGATGTTTCAATCCTGTGCCTGCTTACCCAGTGAGCATTTATCCTTATCAAAGAGATCATTTGTGCACAGTAAGGAAACCGTTTTCTCTCCTCCTTTCCCAAGGACTGCATTTCTCTGGCAGAGTCTCCCCCAGAAGCTGACACAGAGCCCACCTTTCCAGGCAGCACACAGAAAGCTCAGGCAAAACCATCCAGAGAAAATCTGTGCAGGACCATTATCCAACCTGGCTTTTTGGTCTCCTGGGATCAAAGAGCAGCTCAGTGTCTTTTAAAACCGATTCCTTTCACAGATCTACAGAGAGGATAATAGGCTGATTAGCCAGAAAGCCTGAAGTGGGGGGACTCTCTCTTCACAAAAAATGCTGATTTATCTTTCACAAGACACATTTGATTTAGTGGTATTTCAGTCATTCATTTTGTTTAAATACATTTTAACTATCTTACATATCCATGTGGAAAAAACTCATCAACTCTAAGAATTCATTTGAGAGAAGCTCATAGTTTATGGATTTAAGTGAAAGACTCTCATAGCAACACCTAGCTTGGGAAAATTTGTTTCAATTCAATATTTTTCTTCTTTTGGAGCCAACTACACTTTTTGAACCTGATTTTCTAAGGACTTCATCAGGAAGAGAGACTGCCTGCCTGGTCATTCCCACCTCACACCCAGTTTGGCCAATTTCAGCTAAAATGAAAGAAGAGGAGAAGTCTCAAAGACATTCTGTGTGACTACAGATGTTGAGGAAGGGGCTGCTGCCTGGAGGAAGCAGCGTTCCCAGGGAGAGGAGCCCAGCTGGCAGCACAGCCCATGTGGCCAGCACGGCTCTTGGCTGCCCTAGTTGGGACACACTGTCCCAACATGACAGAGAAATGGAAAGAGCTGTAGGTGCTGCCATGGGATGAAGAGAGCAAGTTGAGGGCATGGCCTTCATGGAAAACTAAGCCTTACGGATTCGCCTACAGAGAAACTCATTTTACTGTATTTCAGAAATGTGCAGTCTCAGGCTAAGAAGGACAATTCATGTTGACGTAAACCCGTGACCAGTTCCCTTCAGAGCACTGGGAAAGGCATCGGGGAGTGCTGGGTTTCCAGGGCAAATGTTCTGTTGGTGTTTCCCAGCTTGCCCGTATGAGATAACTCGGGATGGGTAGATGCGAGGATTACTGGGAATTAGAAGGAGGCTTAAACAACACTTGACATGAGCTGACATTAGTCCACAGCATGCAGAGGCAGAGGAGCCATTCCCAGCTTCATCAGAAGGGTGAGTGCCTGCCCAGACCCCCACCAACGCGGGGAGGGGGATGCAGGATCCAGGAGGAAGCGTACCTGCACCTCCGCACTGCTCTTTTGTATTTCAATTTTCTTTGGCCAGTGGGGATGATTTTATAGCATCACAGCAGAACATTATCTTTTATACTTTGACAAAATGAAACCGAGTCCTTGGGATTTTTTCACCCATTGCTCTCTTGGCTACTTCACTGCAGTACTATTTCATTACTTATTGATTTTTCAACGTGCTGTCTGCATCGCTGTAATTTACACAAGTTCTGATAGCCCTCAGCGATTCTTAACACCTCAGGGTGAGATCATGGAGTTCACCTGAGATACCAAAGGCAGGCAACAAGTTCTTCAGAAAAGACGACAAATTGACAAACTTGATAGTTAAGGAGGAAATTTGAGCAGCTGCAAGTGTATCATACCCTAAATTATCAGGATGTTTTTCTTAGCCAAACTGAATTAGAGCAAATTTGTACCCCTGAAATTAGTACAGCCAATAAGGGACTGCAAAGTGTACAGCTAAACCCCAAGAAATTAATAATGCATGTCCCTCACATGGCAGCTGAACTAATGCTATTTTTGCTGTAGCTGAAGATAACCACTGGTCTCAGATAGGCGGGTGAGAGAGAAGGCAGCCTCGTCATGAGCAAGGACAGGGAACTACAAACAGCTTCTCTTCCACTGAGGCAAGTAGCTGCTGCTTCTTCAAGGCCTTTTCCATATTTCTGCCACTCTGAGCAGCTCAGAGCCGTCACCTGTGGCAGGACTGTGTTCACCTTGACCAGACAAGCCTGATGTCCCTGACATGATGTGATGCTCTGAAGTCCCATCTGCGTTCTGCTCCTCAGAGCTCCCACACTGGGATGTTTCTGCAGGAAATCAGTGCACAGTGAAATGAGTGCTAATCCTATCAGAGGGTTTGATGCTGCTGGTATCACAGACACTGACAGTGCTTCCAATCACTTCAGGAAATCTGAGTCCATATGGACTGGCCTCTCCTTCCTTCCACATAAACTACAAAATCACAGAATCACAGAATTCCCCAGGTTGGAAGGGACCACAAGGTTCATCAAAATCCAACCCCTGGCCCTGCACAGGACAGCCCCAAGAATCCCACCACGTGCCTGAGCACATTATCCACGTGCAAAATGCCCATTCCTCTGTGGCTGGAATAACATTACTACAAACAATCCTGACATTTTAGCCCGGCTTTCCTCTCACTGAACCATAATTCAGGAAAAAAAGGACAGAAGTCTGAGATGACTTTTGGGCAAGGGCTAGAGGCCTCATGAACCCTGTGTTAGCCTGAGGCACCTGCATGTGTGGGAAGTCTTTGCCCTATAGGAAAACAGGAACCTGAGTGGACAG
Source organism: Pachyramphus minor (assembly GCA_013397135.1). NCBI lineage: Eukaryota > Metazoa > Chordata > Aves > Passeriformes > Tyrannidae > Pachyramphus > Pachyramphus minor. Next base: position 824,042 of record VYXB01004459.1, read on the forward strand.
GACTCAATAGTGAGCAGCTACAACCCATTCTCCACAAACATCAAAATCCCAAGAAAAATGAGTCTCATTACAAGCAAAAACATACATAACACTTATAGAGAATTCATCTAATGAAGGATCTTGTGAGAACCTTTAGGGGTGAATATATAGGATATTTTATCAACAGCTGTACTGCAAAGAACAGACAAAAGTAATACAAAGTCGAATGTGTAAGGACCTTCAGTGGGGTTAACTGATGACCTGGAACTGTAAATCTTTCTCCTGGTACCACGTATATCTACAGCAGAAATGCCTGGTGTTGGGCAATAGCAGAATCTAAAACTCTGAAGAGAATTTCTCTCCAAGGAGAGCTGATTCAAGGGGCAATTTTCCCCCTGGAAAATATCCCTAAGAAGATACAGGTACCTATAAGATTTCCTGCAGAGGAGAGAAGGGATGACTGGAGACTGGTGACCTTTCTGCAGCTCCAACGTGCTCCTTGCACACTCCATACACACATCTTTAACTGAGGGTCACAGTATGATCACAGTAAAAAGCAATCTGATTCCAGGGTGACTAAACATAGATGGCTTTTTCTCTTTTTCTTTGGGAAATCTTACTATTAAAGATGGAAAAACCTTTTCTAAGTAAAGTCAAAGCTGAGAAGTTAAACACAACTTTTAGAACCTCTGGAACCAGAAAGGTCTCCAGTTCCTGCAGTGGCCAGACTGGCTTTGCTTTGTATGTGCATGTCTGGGTTTAGTTTTTATTGGTTTGAATCAAACTAGTACCTTAAACTATTGCTTTTAAAAAATGCCAAGTATTAACATAATGCTTTATCTGCTAATGAGGACAAGTTAATGATACTAATGTTTACTGACCCACAACAATATATTTTATTCTATAGCTCTAAAGGAAAACACAAATGACCTAACAAGAACCTGAACTGCATCACCTCCTGACTTTGCTTTTTATAATCCCCACAAACTACATGAAAGATCTTTTTCCATCCCACAGCCTGCACTTGTGTGCACACTCACCCTCTGTGCAGGTACACCCACCCTTGGTGCACACTTATCCTCTGTGCACACCCACCCTCTGTGTGTGTGTGCACACTCATCCTTATTTACAGTCCTGACTGCATGAAACTGTTCATCAATGCTGTGTGAATAATGCCAGGAAAAGACACTCTTCAACAAAATCAATACTCTGAAAGTGCTGGTTTAGGGTTGCAGTAGTTTTTGGTTGTGTTTCTGAGTTATTCCTATTGACCTGAGTTCAAAAACAAGGTATTGATTTATAAAGTACCTTCAGTAAATACATGTGCATTCCTTGCTCCCCCCAGTCACCTGGAGCACCCGGAGCAGGGTGCCAGCACAGCTCAGGGACCCACGTGGTGGGTCAGGGGGTTTCCAAAAGCTGCCAGATTTTTCTGATAGAAAGGGCAATGGAGGGAACATTCCAAAAGCTCTGTGAGTGCCTGGGCTGGGAGCCGGAAGTAAGATGAGGGAGGAATCAGGAAGAAGAGGACTCTTAAAGGAAGTCCTGGGAATAATGAGGTTTGTTGTGTGTTTGCAAGTGGTACACAGGAGAAATTCAGCTTGTGTTGCCTGACAGTGCCCAGAGATCTGTCTCCACCTGGGAACTGTTGGGATGTATCATTAACTTCCAGAGTAAATGCATCCTTCTATGCCTGAAGGATAAAGTCCATACTGATTTGTTCATGTGGGTTTTAATTAAAAACCCCAAACCATCCAGAAGGTTTTAGAATAGTGCTGCTACATCTGAATTGGTAACAGCTCACAGGGCTGAGTGGGCAGTACCTGCAGCCTGAGCTCACTGAGCAGAGCCAGTGCTGGGCCCATCCCAACCCATCCACGGGGATCACATCCAGGGACTGCTGCTGCAGCACAGCACCTCGGCACGAAACCCCTGCACCATCATTAAAGTCTGCCACAGCTGCTCTCTCTCTGATTTGGGAAGGCCACCACAAGTATGTCTGTCACCAACACATATTTAATCAGAAACCAAGCTCTAGAGAGAAAAATATCCCGCATTTTCCCTTGAACTTATAATGTCACATGAAACCAGTCTTATGGGAAATAAGACAAACAGAAATTCCAGTAAAAACCCCCGAAATATGTAAAACATATTCATGCAAGGTGCCAGTACCTGTCTTGCTTTAAGTTTTTAATGATATTTACTGCTCACAGAGTCAAAATACAAATATGGGTCACTCACTGTGAGGATCTGACCATCCTGCAGTTACAGATTTCTGTTACATGTGTGCTTGTGTGATGAAATCCCTTTGCTCCTCAGTCTTGGCATCATCTCACTCAAGCATCCCTGGGGACAACCAGCACCAGACTGCAGGGAAAACAGCCCCAAACTGGCAAACCTGAATGGAGACCGAAGGGACAGAGACTTTCAGGCTGTATCCGAAGCATATGTTTGGATTGAAAAGGAAATATTTCTGCTGTCACTGTTTTCCATATGAAGCATTCATTCTGAGAGGGCCTTTTCTTCTAACAATGAGACCAAAAATAAGGTGGGATGCCCCACAAGGCTGAGTTTCCATTGCCAGCAAAATGACCATGGCACAACCAGAAACAAGATAGTCAGTAAAATAAGAGAAGTGAATTATCAGTGAAGCTCTGTAAGCTCTTCCATAGTATCTTTCACCTTGTTTCCCACTGCAGACCTGGATGAATTGGACAGTTCAATGAGGGCAGCAGTCAGAGCACAGCCCAACGCTCCACCCCGGTGCTCCTGCCTGGTGTGACTTCAAAATCAAGCGGTTTAGAAAGTACAAAAAGGCATCTGAATTTTCATGCAATCAGAAAGATTATAACACTTCTACTGCCATGGAATGAAACTGGCAACAAGCAATGGCCTTTCCTTCCTGGCCCTCCCCGTTGGTAGCGTCACGTGCACCCGCTCCCTGCACACAGTCCTGAGCTGGGGCTGTACACCCACTGGAGATCTGCCAGTGCAGCATTTTCTCATGAGACTTGTCAGCCGTGAAATGCTTCACAGGAATGTGTTGGTTTAAGCCCATCTTGTGAGGAGTCCCAGCAGGTTTATGCAGACACCTGCCCAGCCTCTCCACCCTCGTACAGCCCTGCAGTGTCTTGGCAGTTCCCACCTGAAAGACATGTCCTACACCCTGTATGGACAATACACATCTCAGGTACTGACACTGTTTGAGAGAATCCATCAATTCAGCTCATTATGAAGGGAAAGACAAATGCATCCAAAATTAATGAAATTTTCCAGACAATAAAATTTTTAGAAGTACTGCATGTTCATTTTAATAGTTTATGAATTTGAAGTGGCTGATCTCTCCCTATTTTTACTATCATAAACCATTCAGACAACAATTGTTACACATATTTCCATAACACTGTTCTACCTTTAGCCCATTTCATAGTTTTATTTCGTACTCCTCAACGGCTGTATTTCAAAACTTACAGTCTTGCTATAAAGGTCACATACGACCACGTCTAAGTCCTCTAAAATCTGTGATTCCGAAACGCTAAGCTGATGTTGGTTTAATTGATCCTGCGGAAGCAGCGATGCCTGTAACTCCTGAGAATTAGGCCTTCCACAAACTGGCAAACTTTCAGTGGGTAAAATAAATATCCTCATATCCCTGTGATAGAGGGTATATGCACAGCACACAGTTGTATCAACACACCTCTCTAATGATGCGCTTTAGTTTAAATACTGTGTCCCAGAGAGCCAAAGGATCACAGGTTGTGGAGGACAAGCCCCAAACAAACAAGGGTAACATGTCCCAGCCGTTCCCTTTCTCGGGTGCAGCTGCACCAAAGCCCAAAGATTCCAACGGCCTGGAGGGTTCCAGGAGCCCAGGGTGACCTCACTGCACTGCCAAACACCCAAATGAGCCCATCTACTAGCACAGGCTCCTTGGGGTCCCCCCAGGCTCCCCCATTCCAGGCCATGCACTGCATGCCTTGACACAATCCCATGGAGTGTCAGACACACCTGCTTTGGGATCTCTGAGCCTGGCCTGCACACTTCCCAGGACAGATGCAATAAAACTAATTTATTGCCCCTTTTCCCCAACAGGATTATAGAAACATAAACAAAGAAATGTTGAGTTCTTCAAGGAAAAGCCCCTTGAACTGCGACCGGGAGATTTAAGACTCCTCTTCCCAGACTAAGGCTCCAAGTAAAACTTTCCCTGTGTCCCTGCCCATGAGGGCTGGAGAAGGTACAGCACTTCGGGTTTGAGGATTGTTTCACTTTGAGAGAGCAAAGCTTTAGCTGCAGGACTGGGGTGTCGACATCCTCCACGCGAGGAGGCAGCTTGGGGGCTGTCCAGGAGCATGGGCTCGGAAAGCTCAGACCACGTTGCAGATGAAGGATATGAAACTAATTACAGGAACCTCATAAAGTGTTACAGAGCAGATCAGCAGCCCCGGCTGATGACAGCACGTACACGACGGGAGGAATACCAACAGCTTGTCAGAACCTTCTGCACGCCCCCACCTCCCTCCTGGCCCCGTTCCCTATGCTCGCTCTGCAGGATGGGATCCTGCTCCCCAGCTCCAGCCAGGCAGATGCAAACCCGAATCCCACAGCTGCACTGCAGGCGAGCCCTAAACTGAACCAGATGGGCAGGGCCCAGTGCCCGCCATTGCCGTGGCAGCGGAGCCGGGCAATGGGACTGGGACGCTCCCAGCACGCTCCTTCCCCGCTCTCCAGGCCCAGAGCTGCTGGTGGAAGGATGGAAATAGAGTGCCCAGAGCGCTGCTTTCCCAGTAGCTTTTCTCCGAATTTTGCTGATAATAACATTATGGTTTTGCCTGCACTGGCAGTCGGATGAGAGGAGCCTGCAGCCTTCGGAGGGATCGATCCGATCGATCCCAGAGGCTCCATGTCATTTCCAGGGGATTTGCTAAAGAAGCTACTTATGTCCCTTTTTCATTTTCACCAACTCATTACCAGCTGCTGCTGCTCCCTGCACTTCAGCAGCACCTGCAGGAATGAATCCTGCTGCTCCCAGCCCCGGATCCAGATGCAGAGCCCTCTCCCACGACTGAACGCCATGGATTGGAGCCTTGGCTCAGGCGGGCGACGCCAGGGCGTGAGGGTCGCTCCCCACCTCTCCCTCTGCGCAGGCACACACACACACACTCCTTTCTTTTTTCTTTTTTTAAAGGGCAGCCCAGCAGCAGACTAAGCAACTGATCCCCTGGCTTAACTTTTAAATTAAGACCATTGTAAATTTGGGAACTTGAGAAGAGATGGAGAGGACACCCATAATCCTTTGCAAATGTCAAGTGGCTCTCAATATTGGTTACTTTTCAAAGGTAGCTAGGCTACAGCGTGCGCAGTAATGAAAAAGCCCTGCCAGGCCCACTCCATAGGGCTTCAGTCAATATACATAATATTATTGGGCTTTGAAAGGATTAAAGATTGTTTCTTTTGCTTCCTTGTAATATGGTGATCTATTGCGCTGAAAACTCGGTCCGCGCCTTCTCCCGCGGGGGAGACGCTGGAGGCCCTGGGATGCTCCAGCACTGGGCTTGAGCCTGTCCCGGCAGCACTGGCACCCTCGGCATGAGCCCCCACAGACTCACCCAGTCCAATCAGTCATTCCTGCTGACACAGGCATCCCACCACTCTCCCACGGGGAAGAGGAATCAAGAATTTTTAAAAAATAAAAGTTAAATGGCAGTAAAAGTCTTCAGCTACTAACAGGGCCAGAGAGCATACTTGAAAGTGTTGAAACATCTGGAAAAATACTGGTTTTTGCTACATCCTACTCAGAAAAGACTGGAAGAACTTGGTTCCTCACAAACACCCATTAAGTACAAGAAATCTGAATAATTAACACTGATTTGAAATTCCCAGGACTCCTTCAGTCCACCACGGCAGCTCTGGCAGAGGAGATGGTGCAGGATGAGGCCCCAGAACGATGTGACTCCTGACATCAGGTCCCCATATTGAGTCTGGGGTTTCTGGAAACACCATCTGCAAAAGGCACATGCAAACCTTGATTTGAGGGGCCTCAGACGGAACACTTTGTGGCTAAATTACTGACAAAAATAGTTTTTATTTTTACATGTCTGTATTTTCTTGTCCTGCTGTTTAATTAATATTATATCACTCAATCAGGGGAATTTTTCTTCTCACCAACCTTCTATATATGATTATAGCAGGATCACTTCTGACTCTCCTTTTACAAAGCCAAATGTGCAATATTGGCAACGCTCTGCTCTCAGTTATACTCAAGAGGAAAGCAGCACTTGAGATTCCTGAGTAGGAGAGAGCAGGATTTGGCATCCTGGACACCAGCAGAGCGCAGCAGCCCCTGTGCTCCCTCTGCTCTGGAGTGAAACTCCTGTGATTTAATGGCAAAGATGAGGGTGAACAACACCTGAGCCAGTACATCAATCCCTCCCCACTGAATCTTTACTGAAGTCATTAATTCTGAAAAAATTAGTTGAAAAAAGTAGGTTTTCCACAATACTATGGTCTTCAACAGGTGAGATGGAGAGCAGAACCTGCAGAATTCCTGTTTCACCAGAACATGGGAAATAGGGAAAGAGGAATCAAAGCCAATGTTATAGGGTTTTTATAAGTATCTCAAAAACCTCAACTTCAGGAAGATTTTAAACTGAAACCTTAATGAAAGGGCTGCTGCAGGTTTCAAGCCAGTAATCCTGACCAAGGCTTCTCTGCTTTAGGAATGATCCAACATTCATGGAATTCAAGAGATACGGTGCCGCTCCACCAGCAAACACAGACTTTGATTTCAGATTGATTTATATTAAACCAGCAATAAATAACAGGGAGCATTTACAGACTGGATTACATGTTAGTTCAGTTGCTGAAAATAGTTTTCCTGAGGTCAGGTGGGATAACCAGGAGAGCGACACCCAAAATGTACGTAGCTAAAATGGAATAACCAAAAGGTTCTAGTGTCTCTGGTTTGTCTGATGCTTGTGGGGACTGTCAGAAAGACAGCAATGACAGAAGAGTTTAGCTGCTGATATCTTTTATGAGATATCGAGAGATACCAGAAACTCTCTGAATATCTTGTAAGTATTTTCTAAATGTCACAAAAATCCCCCTCAGTCTTCAAAGGGTCTGTAAAAAGTCTTCAAAGGGTCTGCTGCAGAGATCTGCAGGTGAGGAATCCCACGTGAAATGAGGGAGAAAGGAGAAAGAGAACCAGGAGAGCAGAACAGACCCAATCCAGAGGATGGAAGCAGGGACATTACACCAAGATAATGGAGAAAAAGGGAATAAGGACTGAAAAGAAATCTGTGTAATGACCAGATGATCCTTGCTCAAATAAACTCTCTTTACAGGCATCGCACTGTTGCTTTCATCTTCTGTGATCACAGAAATCCCAGACTCATGTGGTGCTTCTTGTCTGGCGACGGAGAGAAACGAGTCCTAACCCTGTGCTGCCTGCAGGTGTTGTACCCACCTCTACCAGCAAAAGGGTCTTCAACATGTTTTTAAAGACTGTAGCACAAATAGCCCAAATCCATTAAAGCAAGGGAATTATAAAAAATAAAATCAAAAGACTCCAGCCTGTTGGGGTGATAAATCAGAGGTTAAATACCCAACACTCGTTCAGGTATCACTTGGGGGATTTACTTTTCCTTTTCATGGTAATTTTAATTTGAATTTTCAGGCCGACAGTTGTATTTCTTGAGAAATCTATACCATTCTCCTAGCAGTTTCCTTGAAATAACCGATGGCTCTTCAGCAACTAAATTCCAATTTAAAAGATTTGTCAGGAAGAAAATCCCAATCTCAATAAAAGGTAAGTGCAGCCGGAGCTCTCCAAGCCAGGCTGACGGCACAATAAAGGAGCAGGGAGTTTCTATTAGCTCTAATAAGTTAACAGATTCCAGGTAATCCTTCCTATTACCACTAAACACCTGCATACAGATGCCGCATCGTAAGCAAGGGTGGATTTTTAATTTCTGGAAAAGTAAAATCCCAGGAACACGTTGTGCTGGGAAGGCAACAGAGGAGGAAGTGATTGTGGGGAGACCTTTGCCAAGAAGAGGTTTCCCACTGCAGAAGTCCACGGGATGCTGCAGAATGGTAAAGTCATTCATCACATGTATTTAAAGTTGAATTTGCTGATATTTTATGGTATTGGATTTTATTTCTATTAACATTTTATGCTGAAATTACAGAATGATTCGTGAGTACTGAATTTTTGATTGCTTTTATACTTGCTGGGACACTATTAACGTTGATTTACGTTAATAGCACTGTAAGAAGATATTAACAATGAAATTTCCAAAAGCACTTAGCATCCCATAATTGGAGTTAAATGACAAAAAAAATGAGGGGATAATAAAGTAGAGAGAGAGACAGAATTTTTGACAATACTCCCTCTAAACTGTATTTTTCAGGAAGAACTGGAGCAGGACAATTTTATAAAAGACTAAAGTCACCCATCAGGATGGAGAACACACGACAGTGAACGGAGCTGCAGGTCCAGCACAACCTCCCACGGCGCCAGAGCCAGGTGGGACATCCAGGGAACGACACGGAGTCACCCCCTCACACCAGCCAGGGCTGACAGCTCCCAGTCTGGACTGAAATCTGGGAAATGGCAGCGGGAGGTTGGCACAGGAGGGACATTAGAGAGGACAGAAATTAGCCAAGTTTCATCTTTTGAGGCTGAGAGGATGAGGTTTCCTGAGGGAAGAACACAAACCAAATGGGACACTGGGAAAGGTGCTGCAGAATCAGCCACTCGAGAGGCACCTGAGGTGAAACTGGCCCAGACAACCAAACCTCCCTCCACACACCCCTATGATTTCCTCTGATTGCAAATCAGGCTAAACCAAATTTAATCTATTTTTTTAAAGCAGAATTTCCACAAACTCTACTTTGACATCACTTGTATACTGTTTTTAAAATTCTCTTCCCATTAAAAAAGCATCGAGGTGCCTTTTTGGTTAAAAGGTGCTGCAATGCTTCACTGTTCTCATCACCCAGAGTTAAATAGCTCGTTTGGTCAGTCAGGCAACACACTGGACAATGTGACAAATTATATGAAAACGTAGAACAAAAAAGTAAACTGGAAACAAAAATCTTAAACCGGACAAGACAAAGAAACAAAACACCTTGACCAGCTTTGAGTAGCTCTGGAAAAAATGCCACAAGGGTTTGTAGGGATGTGTTTTATCGGTTTTGTTTAAATGATGTTTTAGTGGGGGTAACAAGGAGGATTTGACAAAACATTTTCAGGCAGTTTTAGTCAAGACAGTAACTACAAAATTATTACGCTGGAAGAAGATCGTTTTGTCATTTCACTCGGACCATGTCAGAGTTTTGTTAAAAAGAAATCTTTTCAATGGCATTTTATGGTCCATTAAAATGTGGAAGAAAGTCCTCACAGAAGTCAAATTACAGAGTAGTGAATGAAAACTCCTGGCTGTACACAGCAAAATAAATGTGTAGCAACAACCAGTCTCATCAAAGCGATGACACATCAGGTGTGGGATTCAAAAATGAGAAAAGCCAAGGAAATCTGAGACAGGACCAAACCCAGCTCTGTCTGAGATCCACAGATTGACCAGAGGGAACACTGGGATCTCATAGCCTGGTGACCTCATCCCCAAATTCACACATGAAGCTGCTGTTACAGCTTTTAAAATATAAAAATATATAAAGAAAAGCAACCTGGTCTAGTGGAAGGTGTCCCTGCCCATAGCAGGAAGCTGGAACTGGATGAACTTCAAGGTCTCTTCCAACCCAAACCGTTCTGGGATTCTGTGATAAATATTAATGTACAGACTTCAGCTGAGCAGGCATCTGTGAGATGGTTTGTAGGTGGCTCATGACCTGTCTTTTACCACATACAACCCTTCTCGAGTGTGGAGTTGTCCAACTGCAGTCACAGCAGAGATCAGCTGGGGAAGCAGTTCTTTTGTCTGACCACAAACAATGATTGTGCTGGTCAGGAAATGCAAGATTTATTATTATGCAAAAGCAAAAAGATTTCTTGTTTTGAAAGACCGGCCAATATTTCCTTTCTATGGGAGAACAACTGTTCTAAAGGCAAAGCTGTATTTTGGGCACCGCCACCTTCACCGAGTTAAAAACAAACAAACAAACCCTAACCCAACCCCTTTTATCAGCAGGAACCACATTTGCTTACAAAGAAGATCTGTCAGCAGCCCAGAGTAAATAGATCAAATGGAGCTGACATGCTACTAAATTTAATATGCATCCTCGTGTCTTTAAAATTCCCATCTACCCATGCATTTAAAAGGTAAGTTTGTGGACTTCTTAAGTAATTATATTTCAATAACAGGCGAGAGAGAAATGCCTGGAAACTTAACAACAAAACCACTGACTGCTGCATAAATTAAAAACTGATTGATGGATGGAGAACTTAGATGAATTGTTAAATTGGCACATGATTGGGAAAACCACGACTTGTAGGGCCCAGCTCAGCAGGCTGCATCAGAGAAACTGCCACACAGACATAAGGAGTGGGTAAGTGCTCACTGGGTAAGTAGCTGGTACTTAAAGGCAGAGTCAGGTGCTGGATGGGCATCAACACGAGGAGGAGAAACAAAGAGCTGCAGAGCCAGGTAACAGCACTCAGGTGTAGGAGGACACAACTGTGCCCCACCCTGCCACCCTCCTGGATGTTCTCCCACAACCTGTTTCCAACCTGCTCCTGCACTGCTGTAGAAAATCCCACCTCCATGGGGCTGACACAGCAGCCAGAGGGGCCTGAGGCTGAGCCCTGCTCCAGCAGAGCAGGGCTGACACCAGGGCACCAGAAAACAAGTATTTCTGGAGCAGAAATATCAGAAAGAGGTGGACTGTACACCGGGGAAAGAGGAGGTGGCTGTGCCCCTGAGAGCAACACTGATCTCTGCACCGCCGAATCCTCCTGAGGGCCCAGCGCCACGCTCGCCTCTCTAAGTTGCGCCACTGGCCAGCGCCTGCAACATCTCAAGTGGGAAAATGTAATTTTATTAAGGCTCTTGGAGCTTCCCTCTCAGCATCTGCACTGCAGCAGAGCATACAAAGGGAGGTTATGAAGAATTTCTCATTATGGCCATGGGTGCAGATTCATAAGGTCCCCTGGCCAACCTCGGTTAATAAAGCTCGTGCTTGGCCCACCTGCCCCCGGCCCCTCTCCCACAGGTGCCCCAGCCCTGGGCCACGCAGCACATCACCCCCTCAGCCCCCAAAGACAGGAAATTCCTGCTTTGTCTTCCCTAAATTCTTATTTCATGGGCACCTTCATTTGCAAACCTGCTCTTGGAGGCCCAGAGCTGTAATTAATCCATGTCACAGGAAAGATGTAGTGTCGGGAGAATTTATGACTGGCTCTGAGCTGCCGTGATGAGCAGGGGCACCTCAGCCCCTTGTGATATAAATGCCTCTGCTAATTGGATTGCGGGAGCTAATCACGAGCTGGAGAGAGAATGAAGGCGCTCGGCCTCCCCGCTGCTGGTGTGGGCTGATAAAGCCGGCAGCTGTGCTCAGGGAGAGGTGCAGGAATTGCATCCACGGGAATTGCATCCCAGCACAGAGCATGGCCTGAGATGGCTATTGCAGGGTGCCCAGGGCTGCTGGCCATGCAGCAGAGAGGGCGGCCACTGACCCAGGCGGGTGTCACCAACAGCCACGGGCAGACACAGAGGGCTGTGCACACTGCAGGGGTGTCCAGGTGGGCCCACGAGCACTGGGAGGCTGGTGAGAGCACTGGGAGGCTGGTGAACAGCTGCATGGCCCTGGCAGGTTGTATCTGACCAGGAGCTGTCCAAGAAGCCGCGAGCATCCCACCTGGCTGCTCCAGCCGGCAACACCTCAGGCAGCCCTGGGCCAGGGTACAGCAGTGGCACCACGTGACCGCCTGGCATGGCTGGTGTTCAGACACCCTGCGGCCCTTCAGCAGTCCCTGGGGTCTCCATTGCTGACCTCAAGCATTAGGAAAAAGGGCTGAATACTCAATGATCCCAATACCCTGTCTACTGACACCTTCGGTATGTGCCTTTCCCCAGAAAGACAAAATCCTAGAGGGATGGAAGGCACACAACAAGGACACTCCTGCAGTGGGAGTGAGGTTGACCACACCAGGAGCAAACTGGGTGAATGTCACCTGCTATATATGTGCTCCACACATCAGATGGTGGTGGGTGGGCAGGCAGGAGGTGGCTCCTGAGGATGGGCTCAGGATGCTCTTGAGATGCTCCCACTCCAATCTTCATGGAATCTTCAAGCTCCTTGATCACCCCCAGCTCCTGACCAGGGTGGACCTGTCCATGGGGAGATGGGAAGAGCCCTGCCTGGAAAGGTCTGACCTGACTCCACATGTGCACAAATGGACATACACAGGTCCTGGTTGGAGACCAAGGGTTTCTTTGCAATACAAGGATCTCCCACATTCAAACAGCTTTTCTGTCTTCTCCACGTCCTTCTTATTGCCCTTTATTTTTCTCTCTGCCTCCCTTTCTTGCAAATACATAGGTTTGAAAGTAAGTCCTGAAAATGATGACTAAACCCAGCCATCTCTCCTCACAGAAACACTTTCCCACCTTCTTAAACCTTTTTGGAGGCGCGAGGGAAAATAACCCTTGTATTTATGCAAATTTCAAAGTGGCGTGTGATGATGGAAACAAAACAGTGCTGGAGCGCAGCCAAGGCATGGCACCGACGGGGCCTCTCAGCTGCTCGCCTCCCGATTCTTCGGGGGAAGCAGCTGTAGAGAAATGAAAATACAGAAGCCCCCGCGCTCACCCGCCACCGCCCGCGCACACATTCCAGCACCCGTCACCTCGGAGGCGGCAGGATGCGGGCTCTGGCCAGGCACTGCCTGCAGCCCGGAGCACCCTGTCGTCCCCCACAAGCCTCCCTGTCCCGCTGTTCCCGATTCCCCTTTCAGGAATTTACAAACATTTTCCGCAGATCAATATCTGTATTGATTATTCATTGTGAGCGAGTCGTGTGTCTTTGGTGATCCAACCTGGCAGAGTGAGCAGCCAAAGGCTGCGGCAGAAACAGGGGGGAAAAAAAGGGAGAAAAAAACCCCACAGAAGGCGAGAAGGACCCAGATCTTGCTGGGTTTGCCACTGCCAGCAACGGAGACGGATGGAGAGGAAGGAAGGAAGAAAATGGGGACGGCATGAAAAGGAATGAAGAGACGAGGGAGCTGAGGAGAGAAAGCGAGAGCAGGAAAAACAAAGTCACCACTGGAGAACTGGTGCCGGGGCACGCCGGCAGCCTGGAGAGATTCCAGCCTTGCGCTCGCCCTTCTGCACATGGATGCGATGGACTTATTGCTCCGGGAGCGAAAAGTGACTCACGGTTTTGGTATCTGCTACGTAAGAGCTTTGGGGGGATTCCTTGGCTGGCTGACAGAAAAGGAAGAAAGCAGCAGCAGTGAGGTAAAACGCGATCCCTTCCTCCTGCCTTCCTGGGAATACGCGGCGCCCGGGCTGGCTGGAGCAGCTCGCTGCTCGCTTATGATATGCAAAAGGAGAATAATTAAAAGCGCCAGCATCACTTGCAAAGTGAGTAAACACAAAGCCTTTCAAAACATGCTCTTCAGCTAATGAGAAGCTGTAATTTCTTATACTTAAAGGCAAAAAAGACCCTGATGAGGCTCGGTGGAGGGTGCGCGCGCGCCTGCGTGTGTGTGCATGTGTTTGTAGATATGAGAGAATCAGTTAATTGTTGATGATGTTTAGAAAAGGGATTATGAGAAAAGACACTGAAATGATGACAGGGAACATCTTGGATCAGAGCCAGAGAAATAAAATAATCAAGGACAATCAAGCCTGCAGCTCCGGAGAAAGCGCCGACTGTTCTGCCAGGGACTTGGAAGGAATTTCCCCGCGCTGCCGAGCTGCAGCTGGAATACGTGCTTGGCACCAGGAGGGAGAACTGCAAGGAGCAGTTTGCTTGAAGCATGAGACAACAGAAGAGAGAACTATGGAGCTGTGCTATAATTCAGAGGTTAAACAGCTTTGTCTGCTTATGTGTCAGGTGGAGACTCGGTTTTGTCCACATCTGACCTGCCCTGAAAATGCAACTTCTGAAATCCCCTGGATGAAGGGGATTTCAACCTCGGCCGGAGCTGAGGATTCTCCAGACGCCTCTCCAGAACTGCTGTGATGTTACAAAAACAAAGGAAAGGGAGCTCGAGGAATTAAGTTCTCCTGTGGCTGCAGGACCTGATGGACCTGACCATGAGGACTGGCTCTGGAATTGATTCCTTCCTTAATTCTGGAAATCAGAACCACCTTGCTCCGGCTGGGGGTTGCAGCTCACTGCCTCCAAGCTCACAGGAAAGGTGACAGTCATCGGGAATACCAGGAGCAAGCTTTCCTTCCCACCTGGGCATCTGCCTGCTGTCCTGAACGGATGGATTTTAATAAATGTTGGCTTTCTCTTGGGCTGAGGTTGGGTGGGGAGAGAGAATAAAGGGAAATTTAAACCATCCTGTGACTGCTGTGTTGTCAGTGAGCTACAGAAATGCCGTCCCTTTGTTTTGGATGTTAAACTCCGTCTGACTTCATTGTTGCTGAATTTTGGCACGTTACACTCTGGGCTTCTCCAGCAGCAGAAACACATGGTCTATTAAAGTGGGAATCTTTGGGGACGCGGAGGCAGAGCAACGAGCCAATCATACATGGCTTTTCCACATTCCATGTTTCTCAGCATTTGCAGGAAGCTTTCCGGATGGTATGTATGTGTGTGCCCAGGGAGGGGAGCGGGGTGGGCGAGGGGAGCGAGCGCGTGGCAGCGCAGGCACGATGCCGGGATGTGTGTCATGGACGCGGCGCGGTCGGTGCTGCCGGGCAGACACCCCTTCCCCACGCCGGGCTCGCCGAGCTGCGCAGACCTGAGCGGAATCTTAAACGCCGAGGAGCAGATTAGCATACTAACCACTGGTGTCAACCCTGCAGCAGCCATGGCCATCGCCCCGCTCCCACAGCCTGCCAGACGCTCAACCGGCTCCTTTGTCAGAGCCCTTTTTATGTTTGTGTTTGGCTTTTGTTTCCCAATCAGACCCTAGAAATTCATTAACAGCAATGAAAGGCAGAGATGCAAAAACCTATAATGAAAACAAATGATCTATTTAAACGGTGCTGGGGCTGAAAGGAGGGGGCTCGCGGCGCCGGGACCAGAGGAGAAGGAAATCCTGCCACCTGGAAAATGCCTGGACATGCATGTCCTTCCCCGTGCCAAGGCTCCAAGGAGACCGTTACTACAAAGCCGGTGGTGTGTGTAAGGATGTCGTAGCATTGTCTTTACAGAGCCTCAAACAAATACCAGCAACCAGCCAGAAGGAGAGGTCGGTCCTCATTGTCCCTGCTCCGGCTGCCAGTAATGCAGGAATTACTCTCTGCTACTCAATGGGCTTTAGAGAAAACTTTCAGTGCCTGCAAACACAGACTTTTAAAATCACTCGAGTTCATTCACATCAGTTGTCTGCTCTGGCCCAGCAGCACAGGCAGCCCCACGGGAAGGCACGGTGGCCACAGGGGATGGCATGGACGAGACACTGCCCCTGTGCCCAGAGCCTCCAGAATGCTGGACATGGCATCAGGTTCTTCAGATGTCTTCCTCTCCTGTATTATTCCTTAAATAGATTATTTCACAAATGTTACTGTCCCCTAAAGTGTCACGTGGTTGTGGAGAATAAAAAGATTTAATCCAAGCGTGGCCTTTTTATCAGGATCAATCAAATAGGGGAAAAACTGAAATAATATATGTTGTATGATTTTTGTTTGTAAATGGTGTGGGCTTTAAATGTCACAGAGGCACAGCTTATGTATTTGTCATAGGATTTTTAGGCAAATCTGGATGTTCTCAGCCCCAGAGCTCCATGCCCAGGCTGAATGTGCAGGTCCATGGGGCTGGAGTCCAGAGGCATGGACAGGGACACCCTCCTATCACCCTCGGCTCGGAGAGAGCCCGGCACAGCATCCTGGAAAATGTGCCACTGGCACAGTTCTCTGAGCTCTGAGAGTCTGTGTAATCTGTACCTTTAGGAAGCAGCCATGGTAGCAGGGAAAAGGGAAATGGGCTTCAGCCCCTTTGTCATTCTGTACCCAGCTCTTACTGCAGGCTGGGTCACACGGGCAAAGGCTCCTGGGCTCTGTGTGTGTCTAGAGAGGTATCCGGCTAATTCCAGATGATTTCACTGGCTAAGAACCTATAGCTTAAATGTTTTAAAGATAGACAATGTAAAGACTTTATCTTTTGGAGAAATTAGAAGAAAATCTCCCAACACCTGCCACATGTCCACATTTTCCAGTGAGGAAAACAACAACCAGCTCATGTCTGAGGAAACCTCTCTAATCTGTACATGGTAAGGACATGCTGGATAATCTTATTCAGTGTAGTTTAATCTACCTTCACAATTAGATAAACAACTAAAGCCCTTAAGAATCTTCAAAATTTATCCTAAACTACTACCAGTCCCCATCATTACACTTTTAATTGCAAACATGGCAAAACAGTGGTGAAATCAGAATCACAGATTGGTTTGGGTGGGAAGGGACCATCAAGATCATCTCATTCCACCCCCTGCCATGGGCAGGGACACCTTCAACTAGCCCAGGTTGCTCCAAGCCCCATCCAACCTGGTCTTGGACACTTCCAGGGATGGGGCAGCCACAGCTTCTCTGGGCAACCCATGCCAGTGCCAAATGTTTTCTGCTTGCTCAGGGTTCCTTCTGACCATGGCTGGACTGCTGATGTGGGGCCAAAAAGAAAAAGTATTTTGGGAAATCACATGAGAACTGTCTCTCATATGTCAGCATATCACCCAGGTGATGAGCTACAAACGCATTCCCACTCTTTTTGTTCATTATTGAAATAAAGCAGAGGAAAGTTACTAAAAATATGTTATATTCTTATGTCAGACACACATTAAAAGTCATTAACAAATACCCCTCTTTTACTCTGAAATACAGCCTTGGTCCAACGTTCTACATTTCCTTCACACTCACAGAGGAGAAATTAGCCCCTAAATAGGTAATTATCATAATACCTTATGATGAAACCCATCAGAGTATGAACAATGGCCTTTTCTTCACCAGGTTGAAATCAAAGTCTTGGTCTAATGACCAAGTCTATTCCAGATCCAAAAAGAACACTACAAATAGCGTGGAGAAGAAAGTTCCTTTTTTACGGGGAAAGGGAACAGAGTGTGCTCTACTGACACAGAACCAACATTGTTGATTTTCCTCCCTGCAGCTGGTTAATGCTTTGGGTCTCTTCTGGAGGCACATGAGCCTCACACTATCCTGCCCTCTGGCAAAATGAAACTGTACCTGCTTGTACCAGCTGTACAAATTTAAAAGTTACAGTTCTGAGAAACAAAGCCCATTTTCCCATGGACATTTAGAAGAATTATTCTCCTCTGGAAGCTTTCTACTTGGTTTCTTCCCACTTGTGTGAGGTCTTTCCCTACTTACCCCACACTTGCTTTTCACCACCTGTGTTTGTCTCTTCAACGCAATCAAACCTGCAGTTTTAATTAACTAAGATGCTCAAACCAATCACCCACAGAGCTCCTCGAGGTGTTCACTGCCCGCTTTCACTGCTTCACCCCAGTACCTGCTTCAGTTTGAGCTTGTTTCACTTTCTCATAGCACCATCAGTCTGATGAAGCTCTGAGGTCAGGAGGGATTCCCTCAGCATAATCCCACTTTTCCTGCTCCAGTCATTAATGGAACCAGCACACAGACTGATCCCAAAATGGAGTCCTCTGGTAGGTGCTGCATGTTTTTAAAGAAAACTTGCAATTTCCAATACAACAAAATCAGTCAAGACATAACAGTGTGAGAAATTCACAAGTGACCAAATGTGCTCTCTCTCCAAAATGTTTCCAAACGCCCCCCTGACACTCTCCTTCCCCACTTCTTACCTTCTCCATGCTTTTCTGTGTTCCATCTTTTTTCCCTCTCATTCTCATATCAAAGTCAAGAACACGGACCACAGGGAAGGTGGAATTTCGGCATTCTTCCCCCAAATCTCTGGATTCAGTTTACAAAACCTGAAGAACACCATACACCCACCCCACAAAGGACACCAAGGCCTGCAAAGTTTCCTAACTAAATGGAAAAAGTAGAGACTTTGCTCAGGATCCTCTGAGAGATTGAGAGCACAAAGCGAATGAGTGTCTGCCCATCACACGATTTCCCAAGGCTTCCATTTAATTTATAAGTCTGATGATTCTCAAGAAATTGAAGTGTGCACTTGTGTTGTAAACAAAATACTTCAGATAAAAACGTAGGAAGAAAGCAGGAGAGAAGCCTTCCTTAAAGGATAAAAAGACACCAAAAAGTAAATACAAGAAAAAATCCAACTCCAAATTACATTTCTCAGTTTTCCATTGAGATAGAGAATTCTGATGAGCATTTTCTGAAGCCTCCCATTAATCCGTCCACTGCTATCGGTATCACACAAGGTTAGTTTGACATTACCAAGTATCCCACAGATTATGAAGGACCTTATAATGACACAGAATATACAGATATATTAAAACCAGGTACTTCGCAGTGACTCACCAATTTCTAGTTACACACAGAATAATTCTGAATGAAATTACTATACTTGGACCACTGGTATAGAGCTCTCCAGTGCCGAACCTCATGGTGGAGTGACTGGTAGGAAGGGAAGGGATACTTTTCCCACATTCAGGAAGATGTGCTTTCTGCCCACACATCATTTACCATAGTTTTAGGAAACTGGATATTTAAGAATTGAAACAGGTCATCTAAATATGATTTACTTTCATGAATTCACATGGAAAATGAACAGGGTCAGGAGTCTTGTTCTTTTCTCATCCCTCCTTATGCCTGTTTGACTTGGACAGACGTTCAAGGGACAGTTTTCCTGCTAAGAAGATTAAGCCAAGGGCAGTAATCATTTGGCCTGTTCTTAATGACAGAAACTAACAGTTAGGGTCAACATAAATAATTAAATACAGAGCCCACACAGAACTACAGCTTGGCAAGGTATCAGCTTTGTAGACATGTAGGAAAAAAATAATCCAAGGATGGTCTTGCTCAAAAAAACACATTTTCATTGAAAAAAAGAGGACCCAACACAACTGACCAGTGAATCAGGTGCTCAGAAACACTTCAGGCAGATGGCATTTAAATAAAACCACAGAGCCATGAGAAGGAAGAGCAAGCAAACCCTGTGGCTCTGCGAGAACACAAAAACTCCCAACTCCGCCAGAGAACAGTACGGTTCTGTTACCTGTAATTGCACCACTCTTAATCCAGGTGATTTACTTACACATCCCAGGAGGGCGACCAGCACCAAAATCACCTCTCCAAGGTTTACAAAAATTAGGTCTTCCTACCTCAGTGTGGAAATGTAGAGATGTCGCAGGATCCAGGCCAGTGAGGGGAGCAGAGAGGATGGTTCCTATTTGGACTGGAAAAAGTCGGTATAAACTCTCCGGATCAAAGCCTGCAAATGAAAGAATGAGAAGTACATAAAATATCCTGAAAGATTTGGAATAATGCACCAAAAGAAACAGAAGTTTAGGTACAGCATGGAGTTACTAATATTTTTTGCGTTCAGTTCCAACTCAGTCAACATTCCCAGCTGTTCCACCTCTCCTGACACTGAAGGCTGACCTGTAGCACCTTCATGACAGGTATATTTTGCCCCCTACAAACCAGAGAGCTGCACCTTCCAGTTTCCTGGCTTTACAGGGAAAAGACTGGAACAGCTACATTTAGGTGGCTTTGCCAGTGGAAAGCCCACGTTTGTACCTATGTTGGGACCTGGTTCAGCCATCAGCAAACACAGAAGCTCTGTGGGCTGTTCTGTTCTATGCAGTACAGCCCAGTCCGGCTGCTCACACACCCAGCAGGGGAGCAGAGAAACGAGGAAGGAAAACAAACACAATAGAGAGTCAGGGAAAACAGCTGGATTCATGAGAAGCTGCCTGCTTCCCAAGGAAAACCATCCCTGTGGGCGCACAGCTCGGCACCTGGGTGGGCGGCTGACCAAGAGGTGTCGTGCAAACGATGCTGGGAGGTTTTTGGGATGGGAACTCTCCCATTCTGATGGTGGTTCTTGTTGCAGTCACAAGTCTGAAGCTGTCAGGAATTTATCACTAGGAATTATAAAATTAGCCTCATGAAATACTGTTTGCCTCTGCCCAGCTTGTTACTCCTCTGCCTACCCTCTACACCTGAAGCCATGGCTGCCCCATGCCTGGGAGAGTTCAAGGCCAGGCTGGACAGGGCTTGGAGCAGCCTGATCTAGTGGAAGGTGTCCCTGCCCATGGCAGGGGGTGGCACGAGATGAGCTTTAAGGTCCTTCCAACCCAAACCATTCCTTGATTCTGTGACACACTTTGGGACACGAGTGTGTGTGAGACACACCAGGTAAAAGGCTAAACCACCACACATTCAAAGCTTGGTTTAAACCAACAGAACAAGGAAACTATCCAAAATAAAAAAGGCACTTTCAGGAAAATGGAAGTTGTTTCCAAACAATGAAAATAGAAAAGGACATAAATCCAGCACGCTAAGTGCAAACCCACGATAAGGCAAGGCAAAACGGGGCCTGGAGAACAATCACCAGAGTTCAGGGAGCTAATAAAAACTTCTCCAACACAAAAGCAGGAAGCCTGTCCGTCACCCAGTGCTGCTGATGGATGGGCAAGGCGTAAAGGGGGGGAATTAAGAAAGATAAGGGCACAGCAGCAAAATTAAATTAATTCCTTGCACTGCTGTTCACTGTGGAGGGGTCAGGAGGGTTCATATGCCAGAGCAACAAATCACCAGAGGCAGACAGTGCTCCCTTCAGAGTCCTCAAGAAGCCCAAATATGAAATTGCTGAACCTTCTTCCTTTGCATCTGAGAACCGGAAGGTGATAAATTTTTACAGTAGGCTTTAGGAGTGACCATGGGAATGACAGACCACAAAGTTTGACTTTCCAGTACAGGCAAAAGGGTAGAAAACTGTGGGATTGGTTGGAATTAGCAGCGATGAGTAAACACGTGTCTGGGAGGAGCCTGAACGCCAAGAGAAGAGTTTATATGTACAGATCCGAGTTGTCTGACAAGGAACCAGCCCTGCTAATACGGGAGATTTGGGCTGATACACTGGAATCAGATTTTCTAAAAGCTTTTCTAGAACATCCTTCACTAAAGGTTCTTAAGGAAACTTAACTGTCATGGAGAAAGGAGGATTAATCTTCCTGCGAATTCCTGATAGAAAGATAGGAAAAAAGGGCATGAACACAACATTAGCAAGGGAGGGAGCAGAAATTTTGCACTGCCTCAGCTTAGTTATAAATAACCTGGCAGGAGGAGACAGCAAAGTGACACACAGGTAATGAAGGTAACACACAGAAGTTTTCTGGAAAGTCAAGTTTAAGAGTAATAGAGAAGAGTTCCTGCCAATCCTCCCAGAGTTGAGACTGGAGACAGGATGCTGGTGCATGTCCATGGCTGAGGAGGATCCTGGATTTAAAATCCAGGCATTTTAAATCTGTCTCTTTTAAAGGCTGATATTTGCTTGCTTTAATAAATGAATTGGCTTGGGGAACCACTTGATCCCGGTGCCCTTGGACAAGAGGGAGAGGTGTCAGGCTAAGTCCTAAGTCTGCCTTTTGGTTTTAGCCACACAGAATAGCATCCCCCATTCTGAGGGAATCCTTAGAGGAAGAGCAGGGGAACAGAAAGCTGAAGCTTCTTATTTGGGCCTTATAATGGGATCTATTACTTGGACTTTGGCAGCTAGTAGGATTCCCTCAGTCTGTGAGGTGGCACTGGAGATGTGACAACTCTCCTTTGGCTGCTCCCAGGTTAGTTCCTGGTCAACACCCGACTCCATCCTCTGACTGATCGATAAAAGCAGAAGGCCATGGCTGTGAGAAATCCCCTTGGTTTTGGGAGAACAGGGAGCAAACACCTCGCACCTTGAGGGATCATCCTCCAAATCCATTTGCAAACGGGTGAAATCCCTTTCATTGTTCTGGGATGGATGCAGGTTGCAAGGGACTGCTGAAGCTGCTCCCCTCTGCCCAGGAGTGTGCCTATGAATGGCACTGTGGCTCGTGGCCCTGCTCCTGGTGTCACAGCAGTGGACACAGCCCAGGTCCCCTGGGGCACCTTCCTGCACCCGGGCACAGTCCCTGCTCACCTCCCACAGTTGGTGGGATGGGATGACGGAGACAAATGGCTCTGAACCTGTCACAAAAGGATTGTTTTCTAGAAAGGGAGCTTTGGTGAAAGGTGGCTTGTCCCTCTGCCCAGCCTCACTGGCTCCTCTCCTGGGGCTCCTGATTGACGTGGGAATCCCCCCTGCGTGGCTGTGACTGGCAGGGAGTTTTCCCCATCAGCAGCTGCCTTGATTCTACAGCAGCTGAGTTACTGTACGGCAAATAAAGAGCATCTGACAAAGCCCACACTAAACAACCGGAGCCCTCCTCGCCAGCACGGAGACAAAGCCCACGGGGAGCCGGGGGCAGCAGCAGCCATCGGGCAGCACCTGCCCCCCTCGTGCAGGGCCGGGGGCACACGTGGGCTCGGGGCACTCACTTTGTCCCACCACGTGCCCACACACGGAGGCCACTTGTTCCCGTCTGATCGCAATTAGCACCGTGCCAAATTCCACTGCCCCACGCTAATTCGGGAGGATGGGCATGTCACACCCTGCCAAGAACTACAGCCACCACCGAGCCAGGGCCTGCCCACCCCTTCCATTAGGCTTTTGTTTCAGAAATGAGGGCTCCTGGACTCCCCTTCTTCATCAGAAACACCCCTGGGGGCACTGGAGGAGGTAAGAACCTCAGGTCTGGCCTGAAGGATGCTGTGTGTGTGACTGAGCAGGGCAAGGGACGGCTGCCACACCCCCTGCTCTGTCACGGATAACCTGCAAATTTAGAAAAATCAACTGTCTCCAAGATGCTGAAAACCCAAAGCTGCATCACTGCTGCAGAGCTGGTGCTACAATCAAACCAAATGCTCTCAGGACAGGGCTGCACCCTGATCACACTGGCCTGGCCACATCATTCTGAAAACCTGAGATGAAAATGGAGAAAACATGATTGGTTTCACTAATGCCCTGTATCAGATGCACTGTGCTGTGCAGCAGCTGCTCCAGTTCCCAGGCAGCTCCCAGAGGAGCCATCATCACCCCACACAAGGGAGTGGGGAGGCTCCTCCAGTGACCTGCTCAGGCCCCGTGCCCAGGGGCTGTGTCTCCCTGCAGACCAAGCCATGAGGGGTGATGAAAACACGCTCCTTGCTGCCCCCTTGTCTCCAGTTGCCATTTGAACATCACCCCTGACGTGACCTGGGGATGGCATGATGACAGCCAAAATGCCATCCACAAATTCTGCCCACTAAGCTGGTGATGCTCCTAACATTTTTGGGTGGTGATTCCCACCTGCCTCATGCTGGCTGGAATAGAATCCCAGAACCATTTGGGTGGGAAAAGGCCTCTAAGCTCGAGTCCAGCTGTTGCTCCAGCCAAGGCCAGCACTGACCCATGTCCCCAAGTGCCATATCCACGTGGCTTTTAAATCCCTCCAGGGATGGGGACTCCGCCTCTGCCCTGGGCAGCCTGTGCCAGTGCTGGAGAACCCTTTCCATGAAGGAATTTCTCCCAATATCCAACATTACACAGACTCAGCAGTCTGGCTTTTGAAGGACACTCTGCTCTCTTGAAACCGACCTGTCTGCACTACCCAAGGCTGTTGTAGCCTGTTGTAAAACCTCAGTAATTCCCACTGATTCTGAGGAGAATGCTGTGAATGACCAAATTTGTCAGGGTAGCAGCACAAGAGCAAACTGTTCAAATAGACAGAACAATGCTTCACAAAACGCAATTTAACTTATTTTCTTAACTGTGGGCTGATTCCTATTTATGCTAATTCATAACAGATTATGAACTCTATTATGTAATTGGAAAAATGGCCATAAAACTTTCACAGTCCTAGAGAGGTTTTGGTTGTCTGTTTTTTTACACTCCATCACTTACAAGGGCTGGCACACACATGGCTGGACCCGTGTCCCCATGTCACCCCCCACACACAGAACCACCATCAATTGCAGGGCACAGCCCCACTCCACGCAGCAAATGAAGCCATTTATCGAGCCCTGGGGTTGCTCTGTGAGGGACCGTGGGAGGGACATGGATCTGTGTAGAGGCTGAGGCACACCAGGATGTCGCCAATTGCCCCATTTCTGGGAATGTTCAAGGCCAGGTTGGATGGGGCTTGGAGCAAACTGGTCTAAGGGAAGGTGCCCCTGCCCATGGCAGGGCATGGGATGAAATGGGCTTTCAGGTCCCGTCCAACTCAAATAATTCTGGGATTCTGTGATGAGGATGCTGCTCTGCTCACTGAAGTGCTCCCACAAACATCTGCCTCAGATCAGGGGGGCTCCCATCCTGCTCTGCCTCCTTGCTTGGGAACAGGACAGACAGACAGTGACTGCAGAAGGGAAAGATACACCCTCAGCACCTTGGGGAGGAAACCCCCCAGCGGAGCACTGCAGCAGGACATGGAGTTATTATGTTTCACATCCCGTTTTTATGGGGTTTTTACCCCTGTGTGTGCATTGTTGGCAGGGCCTGAGCTGGAGTGAGGGGCTGGGTGTGCAGCCACTGCCCAGAACTGGGTGTTTGAGCTGTAATTGGTTTGCAACGATTGTATCTTTTCCCGTGTTATTGCTGTACATGGCTGGGTTTTGTACAATACTGAAAATCAATAATAATGCATGAAAAAATGTTCTCCCACCCCCCTTAAAAGTTAAATAATCTTGTTAGGATTCTGGCACTGCTATTTTAAATCAGTTAGTCTTATGTTTTTCACCCTGAGCTCAAGACACACTGGGGATGACCCACAGGACCCCCTGACTGTGGAGCCAGTGCCATGTTCCTGCTGGGGCTGATGGGCTGGTATGGCCAGGGGAGCCCCTGCCCCATCCGACACACACAGGGATGTGGCTCAGGCACGTCTACCTGGGCACGTGTCCAAGGCGGCGTCATTTGTCACCAAACGTTCTGGTGTACACGGAGGAGTCAGGAGCAGGAGGGAGGTTGTCTCTGCCCCAGTCATGGGGAAGCCTCTGGCAGGAGGAGCCAGAGCTCCCTGCCAGGACAGAGCACCTTGTGCTGCTCTGACACCCTCTGCACCTCCCTCGGTACCAAGGCAAGCAAACACACTCCCAAACTTACACAGTGCCACCAACATTGATGGTTTTGGGTTTGCCAACGTGTACAACAAACCATAGAACTGTAGAATGGTTTGGGTGGGAAGGGACCACCAAGATCATCACATTGCAACCCCTGCCATAGGCAGGGACACCTTAACTATCCCAGTTAGTCCCATCCCACCTGGCCTTGGACATTTCAGGGATGGGGCAGCCACAGCTTCTCTGGGCAACCTGTGCCAGGGCCTCGCCATCCTCACAGCCAAGAACCCCTTCCCAATATCCCATCTAACCCTGCCCTCTGGCAGTGGGAAGCCATTCCACCTTGTCCTGGCACTCCAGGCCCTTGTCCAAAGACCCTCTCCAGCTCTCTTGGAGTCCCTTTAGGCCCTGGAAAGGCCTCCAATGTCTCCCCAGAGCCTTCTCTTTTGCAACTAAACCCAAGGAGAATAAAAGTAGAAAGACACCCCACAGCAGCCTATTTACTCTCCACTCCAGATTAGGATTGGGACAGAGATGCTACAGGAGGCAATGAGCGTGATGAGATGAGAACAGGGGAGCTACTTAAAGAGATTAAGGGATTCAGGGCAGTGTAATTGAAAGGGCCAATGGCCTCACCGTGGCCTTTAACAGCTCCAGGAAAAGGAGTCTGACCTGCTGCAGCACCCGGCAGCAAAGCTGAGCAGCTGGGAATGGCACAGCTGGACACAGGGCAGGACACTCACAGACCACCACAGCACCCCAGCACAGGGTCATCCTGACCCCTGGGAGCCCTGGTACTGTCTCATCCCTTTTCAAATCCACTGCTTTGTTCTGGTTTGGCAACTGACCACCAAACCCAGAGCCTGAAAGAAGTGTTTCATGTTAAATGGAAACATTTATATTCCTGAAGTAAAACTAAAAATATTTTGGGTTTGATAAGAGTATTTTGTTTGATGCAAGCAAAGCCTTTCACTTGGACTGTGGGGTTTCTACAATGTTCTGTTTCAAGAGAAAACCTTGTTAACAAAACACATTCTTATTTTTTTCTAATTTTTCTAAAACATCTTCGCTTTTGTTCAACTTCTTCAATTTAATGTAGCTTTGCAAACTTTTAAAAATTGTTTTTCTGAGAACAAATTACTTCCCTGTATGTGCTGGGTCACTGCAGGAGCCTTTGCCCCACGACAAACACACACACGTGTCTCCGAGTTAAGAGTGTTTTGTCACGTTATCCTGGCCCCACAGTTTGGAATTCCTCAGGAATTAAAGCCTTACATAAACACAGCATTTAACTCCATTACAGTATAATAATGATTTTTAAACAACTTTGTAATAGGTTCTATAATCTTTTTTTAAAGTGCATATTATTGTACTGTCACAGTTTCCTTCGCTCCATAACAGCCCAGTCAAAGCAACAGATACGAAGGTAAACACAACTGGGAAGGTACCGAGTGCTACGTGGCCCCTTTCCCAGGTTTAGAACTTGCTTTTCCCAAGTGCCAGCTGCTCCACAGACAGGTCGTACTAATTGTGGGACAATTTGTGTATTCTTAAACTAAAATATTTTTCAGTTAAAGCAACGCATAAATTATTTATTCATTTGTATTTGCATTTAAATAGTTGAAAAATGTCCAAATTAATTGCTTTGAAAATTGTTCCAAAATTTCCCCCTAAGCTGTGACCTTGCGGCCAAGTTTAATCTCAAAGCGAATTGAAAGAAGGGTTTGTAACGAACACGTCCAATGGCTCTGAACATGCCTTGCTCCAGAGAACCAATGCAGCCACTTGCAAACTCGGCCAAGGGCTGCATTTAAGGCCCCCACTTGGGGTTCAGACACGGGCTTTCCTCCGAGTTACCCAACTCCAGAGTGCAAAACCCAAGATTTTGTTGCGGAGATTTTATTCATCCCACTTGGTGGCTTCCTTAAAGCTCCTGTTTGTGGCTGAACACAGTTCAGCCTTCTGCTAAAAAACCTTCCCAGCGCCAAATTTGAGCTTCAGGGAGCTCAGCTCACAGCACTGACAGCAGTTTTATTCCCATCACCTCTAACCCTGCAAGTACCTACAACCAGTTCTGCACCTCACGGCCTTGGGCTGACGTCCAGCCCGACCACGGACCTCCAAAGCCAAACACCCTTTGGTTATGGTCTCCATGGCAAGTTTAGCTGCAGGGAAACAGCCTGTTCTTCCTTTGTCATAAATCTGGTTTCTGCAAACAGCAGAAATTACAGCAGATTAATTCCTTACACCACCCCTCACAAGGAGAACTGCTGAGAGGGAAGGGAGAAGCACAGGCACTGCTCTAAGATCTCAGCCAGCAGCAAAATGTCAGGAACCAGCAAGAGAGGTGGTTTCCTGATAACATGTGTCCTGATACCAGTTCCCCCAGAAGAGGGGGAGCTCCCATGCTGACAACTATGCTCATTTCAGGAACAGAATGAAGAAACCAGTTATGAAAGAGAACACTTCAGTGTGCGGAAGAGGACAAAAGCCAAAAGACTTTGTCAAATCTTCAGTGGAATAGTCACGTAACTAAGGAAGTAGCAAAGAGGTTTATTTTATGTAATATTTAAAATTAATAGTAAAATTCTAATTCTAAGATAGTAAAAGTCTAAGTCAAGAGAGCAGGATGGAGCGGGTTTGGGGTTCCTAACTTAGCAACCAACTTGGCACCTCACCCGTGAGCATCGGCCCTTTGGTTCTCAAAGGCTGCAGACTTCCAAGCTTGGAATATCCCAGGGTTTTGGCCCCACAGTGGTCTGACCTCTAGCTCTGGGTCATGGCATGCTATGAAAAACCTCACCCGTCCTTGCTGGACCCCTGGAGCTCCCCGTGCCCACCGTGTGGCAGGTGCCGGGTGGGGGGTTGGCACAGGAGAAGGAGCTGTCGCTGCTGGGGCTGCGCTGTCACCGTGCCAGGAGGCACCAACCACCCTACAATGGATCACTACTCGTGCTGCTGAAACAGGGGTGAAAAGGAGCTGTCACGCTGTGCACGGTGTAATTGCTATTTCTTTTATACCATTTTATAAGAGTGTGTGATTCTTTAATAAAACCTTAGAGAAAACATCCCAAGTTCTCCCCCTCCCCAAATACTCATGTCTCATTTTATATAAAACAAAACCACTTACCAAGAAAAGCAAAATTATTGAAACAGATCTAAAGAGCACAGGAGGCATTTCAGCTCCCTGGAAATAAGTTTAAAACTTGAAGGAATAAAAAATATTAAATACCAATCAAGAGCATATGGACTTGGCTGGTAATTTCTCTGGCATGGCTTACTTGCTTTCCAGCAACCTTCTGAGGTACTGGACAATCCTGAAAGACATTTGCCCAGAGAAACTGTGGCTGCCCCATCCCTGGAAGTGTCCCAAGGCCAGGCTGAACGGGGCTTGGAGCAACCTGGGCTACCGGAAGGTGTCCCTGCCCATGGCAGGGGTGGAATGTGATGAGCTTTAAGGTCTCTTCCAACCCAAATCAGTCTGGGATTCTGTGATTCCAAGATGAAGAGACTATCAAAGCCTCCACTACTTCAGCCCCTTCTCACTGCAGGTCTCTGGGTTAGAGCCCTCTGAGCACCACAATCTCTGCTTCTGTCCCTTCTCCTGGCTTAGGGGCAGCCTGTGCTC
Source organism: Pachyramphus minor (assembly GCA_013397135.1). Classification (NCBI taxonomy): domain Eukaryota; kingdom Metazoa; phylum Chordata; class Aves; order Passeriformes; family Tyrannidae; genus Pachyramphus; species Pachyramphus minor. Next base: position 852,815 of record VYXB01004459.1, read on the forward strand.
AAACACAGAAAATACAAGCCCTTTGTCAGGGAACGGCTCCAGGTTGGGACCAGGTTGGGGTGCCAGAGGGGAGTAGCTTCCCACCCCTGCAGAGCACACATATCAACTGTAAGGTTATCCCACCTTCCCCCCTACTCCTTCCTAGAGCAGCATTAAGCGAACAGCGTAACCCTCCTTCCCTCAGAACGCATTTACTGTTCTCATTTTAACATTCTCCAATTCTGGTGTCCATGACTCCAGCCCCTGCAAGGCAGAGTGGACTGGCTGCCAGCCCATCCGTGTCCTCACACCAGTGGCAGCAGGAGCAGCATCCCGGCACAAAGGCAGGCGCTGAGAGCCAAGACGATGCTCAGTACCTCTGGCTCATGCAGCTCATATATATCTTCTGTAAATAACCCTCAGTTTTCACATGGATTATTTAGACTTTCTGATGAAACTGCAGAAATGCCACTGCGGTGGCCGCGCACCCAATCAGGCGGCGGCTCCCTGACCCCGGCACCGCTGCCATTAGCTTCAAGGGGAAAAACCCTCCTCGTCTCTCGTTATCCCTTTTTTTATGATCTAGGATTCTGTTAATAATGACTCCGTGTTACATAAAACAGATACATTAATGTCACCAAGTCCCAAAAGTACTGAATCAAGCTGACTCCTTCAGAAAGGAAGAAAGTAATAGATATGAGCCTTAATAAGAGCGCGGATCCGAAGGACGGGAAGGGCTCCACCAGATCGCTTTCTCCTTCCTATTTGAAACGGGGGATTTAAAGGGCCATGCAGCTCGAGAAGATCAGAGTCGTGGCAAGATGACTGTGAACACGCCATCAAAGGGAGCAAATCAAACGTGATTTTAGGTGGTGCTGCAAAGGCACGCTCAGCCTGCTCCACCTGCCCGCTCCGCTCCCGGGTGCTAATGGGGAACAGAGACGGAGAGGCTCGGCAGCCCCACAACCTGGCACCACCTTTCATCTCCGGAATGAAAGTGCTGGCTTAGACCAACAGCTCTGGAGAAAAAAGTTGCCTGGACTCAGTTTAGGGGAAAAAGTGGCCAAGTCTTTGACCTATGCACATGGCTGAGACTATTTCTATTCTACAGCTGGAGCAAATGTTATCATTAAACACAACAGCCAGTGATCACTGGTGCTGGACAAATATTAAAACAGAACGAAACCTCTAATCAGGGCAACGAAGATATGTAGGCAAAACTATTTGTGTCTGAAAGCTTCAGAAAAGAAAACCCAGGACAGTCTGGCCAAGTCACCTGGGACAGAACAAGACATGGAAGAGTGCCATGATCAGAATCAAACATCAGTGGTCTCACACAGATACAGGGTGCAGACCCTGGTGTCAAAGTCCCTGTGAATTATGGCCACGGAACATGAAAATGGATTAATAAACTTGTAAGTAGTTTTTAAGGAAAGAAAAGTTTTGTATTCTAAGGAAAGAAAAATGACACGTAAACCAAAGTCATGTTTGTTGGGGGGGTTTCCACCAGCTGGGGAGAGAGCAGGTATTTTGATTCCCGTCTCAATGAGTTTAGGAAAGGGTAAAATCCTAAGGCCAAGATGGACATATAAACAGATGCAGCACATTTTGTAGAGTGGCACCAACACCTTCTCCAGGCTCCACCAACACATCCACTGTTCGTGGTCTGTACCAGAAGCACCTCTCCCAGCAAACAGAGCCTGGGAACAGCTCTGTACCAGTGTTAAATTTAGACTCATCTGTACAAACAAATCCAAATTCAACTCCCCTGACAGAGATACTCCAGAGGATTAGGTCTATTAAAATTTGTATTTTGCAATTACTTCAGTTTGCTTTGCTTCTTTTCGAGGTTTTATGCTAAATTACATGGATGGAAGATCAAGCTTTGCTTAAAAGATCTGGTTTTTCTGAGTTGTGTCACTGTTAGAATAAATTTTAAATCATGTGATACAATCACCATTATGGTTGACAGGCTCACTTTTTAACCAGCCTGTGCATGTTTAATAGAGAAAAATCTGACTTAATCTACTAATTTCTAATTTAACATAAATAAAGAACATGACAAATTAGCCTCTTTTTTTTAATTCCTTACTGTAAGATGCTCACTGGGATGAGGTTTGTGTTTATGCAGCACACAGTGACCACCACCTTTCGGGAGAAAAAGTTCCCATCTCTGTGTCTGTTCCGAATGTTCAGAGTGGCCGTGCCGGTTCTGATCTCGGAGTGGTAGGAGGATTAAGTTGTGAACAACCACAAGTACAATGTAACTGGTAGGTGCAATCATTTTAAGTGCTAACTATCTCCCGATGATGGCAGATAGGAGTAAGACAGCAATGAGACTAAAACTGTGGTTATTTCATTATTGCATAGACAATGCCAGCCCTCAAAGCATGCCAGGCATTTTCCAGATCAGAGGAAAATGTGATCCCTGCTCGGAGAGTGCCTAATCTAAAAAGTCAAAGATGAAAAGAGGGAAGGGAACTCAGGATACAAAGGAATCTATGTAGTGACAGGTCCGAGCTTGTTATTTTAATTAAAAATATGCTAAATCCTTCTTTTTGCCTCTTTCAGCCCTCTCATCCCAGCTCTAAGCTTCAATTTCAGTGTCCACATAACCTTCCTAATCATCCACTGCTCCCTCCACATAAAGGAGCTCTTTGGAGTCAGAGTCAGTCTGGGAACAGGGTATGTGGCACAGGGTGACACTGGGTAGGATAACAGACCCTAAAGACCGGAAATCCAACAGATCCAGCCCAAATGTGCTTCCATTTATGAAGCACATGTATGAGAGCCAATGCATGTCCTGCCATGTATGTCCTGCCAACAGTGGCCCTGCAATTTGGAGGCTCCTCACAACTTAGAGGGGGTAAATTGAAGAAAAGTCCACAGCAGTGGCACCCTGCACCTCGCATCGGCGTTCAGCTCGGGAAGTGCATGTGCTGCCCCAAACGCCATCTCCATCCTCAGAGGACATCCTGGATGTCCTCAGATGGACCATCAAAACCTCTAAGACATAAAAACCTACTTTATCAATGATTAGAGAGCGAGCCAGCGGTGTCGTGCTCGTTTAAATCTTCCAAGGGTCCTACCAGAGCTCAGGGATTCCACTGCTTCCTTCCTGTTGTGTCCCAAACTCGAGGCAAACGACTGCCAGCACCGCTGCCTGTGCTGTGCTCCCTGTCTGCCCCTGGAGCCCACTGGATATTCCTTCAGATGTCTAACATGCATTGAACACAACTGAGGTTTAGAGAGAGACAGAAATCAATACCACAGCTTCCACCAGGCACGCTGAGGGATTATCCGTCCCACGGAACAGCACAGACGGCTGAATGGGAGAGTCATGACTCCGAATAACGCACGAGGTTTATGAGGCTGGAGAGCAGCCTCTGGCCTCGATAACCTGCAGCTGGCCGGGAGGAAAAGCCGGCAGTGGGAACATGCACGGCCCTGGCGGGGCTGGTACAGTGAGCCGGTGGCAGGGGACCTGCAGGGCCGTGAGGTCAGACCAAACACTCCACGGCTGTCGGTGTTTTCCACACCTCCACTCAGCTGGGTGATGTATTTCGGCTCTGGAGCTGGAAAAGGAACAACCCAGAGTTGTGGACTGGAAGTGTCCAAGGCCACCTTGGACAGGGCTTGGAGCAACCTGCTCTAGTGGAAGGTGTCCCTGCCCGTGGCAGGGGGTAGAAGGAGATAAGCTTTAAGCTCCAACCCAAACCATTCCATGATTCTATGATTCTAAAACCAACAGCAGCAAATGGCAGGCAAAGCAGGTGACACAGGTGAGATGTGAAGGCAAGGAGATGAATCCTGGGAAACTGCTGGAAAAAACATGGAAAACTGCTTGGCTAACACCATCATCAAAGGAGGCCCCACAAACCTCGAATAACAAGATACAGAGTCCTGTGTCACTGCTGATAACTTCCTCTGTCTTCAGAAATCCAGACTTTCTTTGGTCTGGGAGCTCTGCAAAAAGCATCCATGTCTGATGGGCAGAGGTAGGGTTAGGACAAGCACTTGGAGAGCAAAGTTGCTTTTGGCTTAGCTAACGTCATCTGATTTTGTGTGGTTTTATGAGCTGAAGACTTGTTGCTCCCTATTGCTCTCGTGTTTATTGTGGTCACTCTGTTGGGGCTCCAAAACCTGCAGACATGAGTTCATCTTTAAATTGTCAAAAATCATGAGAAAACAGGGACTCCAGGAGGAGAGAGGGGGAAACAATGTCCAGAAGGCCTCCAAGGTTTAATGAGGCATCAGTACTGCATTTACATAGTTTGAGAGAGGTTTTCTTTAATGACCTCTGAGGTTTCCAACATTTATGAAGTTTACCACCCCACAGAAAGTTTCTGAGAACCCTGAGAGTGAACAAACACTCTGCAATTCCCTCCCAGAGCCTGCACAATCCCAGTCCCAGTTTCCTTCACTGCTCAGGAAGCATCATTGATTGTCCACAGGACTTGCAATGTCATTCTGTGAAAGCACATGAATCCTTTACAATCCACATTTCTCCCATGGTGAGAGAAGAGCAATGAGACAACAGAGGTGTAGGAGAGCAGACAAGGATCAAGTAATATGCACAAAAATGCCTCAAGGTAATTTTCAGTCACAAGCCTCTATAAAGGATTATTTCTTTTTATTTAGCTTTCTGATTTTTCTCAAGTGAATTAACACGGGGAGGGGGAAGGCATCAATACTTCTCAGTATGGCAGCTGAACAGCTACAGCACAACAGAAAATTAGCAAGATGCCTTTTTATATGTATCTTCCACAAAATCAGCCCCGTTTATGACCTGAATGTTGCTATTATTTCACTTCCCCCAACTCACTGGATTCATCTCTCCTGATGTTCAACTACTATAACTAAAAATGACGTGGAAGCCCACATTGCCAAAGACACTCACACAACCTCCCTCTGCACTTCAGAGTTGTCTCTAGTCTAAGAGATGCTGTAGGTTGTTTACCCTGATTGAAATTTGAATCCATGGCCAGGAATGGGTCTCTGCCTGCTGCCTGGATACGCAGGACCAGTGGAGGATGAGCCCTGAACTTCAGCTCCAGCCTTCAGAGCTGCTTTGGACTTAGAATCATAGAATCACAGATTTGTTAAGGTTGGAAAAGACCTTTAAGATCACCAAGTCCAATGGCCAGCCCAGCACCACCCTGTTCACCACTGAACTGTGTCTTCAGCTGTCACATCCGCAAGTTTTTTGAACAATTCCAGGGATGGGGACTCCATGGCTTCCCTGGGCAGCCTTTTCCAGTGCTTGACGACCCTTTCCACGTAGATAGTTTCCCTAATACCTATTCTAAACTGCCCCTGGAGCATCTCGAGGCAACTTGCTCCGTTTTAGGAAAATCCAGTAATTCTGAATGCGCTAACCAATTATTTGCAGAGAAGGATGCAAGAGCTGACGGGGTGGAAGCGGATCAGGAACGTGCCTGCCCTAGCTGTGACTGCTGACGTGACCCGTGAGGGAGGGGACTGCCCGGGGCAGGGGTCAGAGCTGTACAGCTGCACACACGTGAGCACTGCACACCATTAACCGCCGGGCTGATGACCAGGAAACAGCTCTTTTGCCCCAGAATCTGCGGTGGAAGCCGTGCCACGGGCCCACTCTCACCGTGTTGGTCCCGGGCTGGCCGGCGGGGCAGCCGGGGGGAACGCGGGGTTTCTCGTGGCCGTGTCCAGCCCGCTGCCCCCCGCCCAGGGCCGTGAGCGGCACAGCCCCTGCCCTCCCCGGCTGGGACAGAGCGAGGTCAGGGCACACCGCCGTGGGTGAGACCAGCCTCCAGCTCAGGGAGCACCCCGCTCCTTAGGAGATCACCCATCTGTCCCACCCCCGCCAGGCTCCTGCTCCGCATTAACCTAAAATACGAGCGCTGCGCTCGCCCCCGGAGCTGCTGCTCCCGGAGCCTCCCCGTGCCCTCCGCCCGCGCTCCTTATCTCAGGCAGCGTGTCACGGCAAGTTTATGGCCAGCACTGCTGGCTGGAGCCCCGCGCGGAGCCCGTGGCCCGGAGCCCATGGCCCGGAGCCCATGGCCCGGAGCCGCATCCGCTCGGAGCACAGCCAGGATCCCCGCGCCGAGCGGCTCCCGCGCCGCGCTGACCCCCCCGCGCCCGCCGCCATAAATCTGCTGCACCTGATGGGAGATGGGCTTTTTAGGATCTCTCCGGGTGCTTTGAGGTAGCACTTCTATGAACTCCGTGCCACAATAAATAACGCTACCTGCAATATGTCTTGGGGAACGTGGCAGCAGCCGCTGTCCTGCCATGAATTTTTATTCTTTTGCCGTCTGGAAGATAGATTCCAGATACAGCATTTCCCCGCACTTAGTGTCAAATCTCTTTACCCCTTTGCCCCGGCAGAATGACAGGGACCACAAATAAAATAAAATAATAAAAAAGAAGCATAGGAAAAATGGCCTGAGAGCAGAGGGAAAGCACTAAACTCCCCTCTCTCTGCAGCTGAGCAGCTCCAGAGCTGACAGCAGTGACTAGGACAGGGGCAGTTGGAATGGGAAAAGGCAATTTTTGTATGCTGCTGCTGAGATTTCCACAGGAGGACTCCACAGAAAGGAATTTAGAGATAAAATTGCTATAAAGAGCATAATGTACGTAGGAGTGGAGGACATGGGAAGGTGGGTTTGTGTGCCAGCCCAAACTGTGTGCCAGGGATGGAGAAACGAAGTACTGATCCAATAAAGGGGTTTTTAAAGAAAAAAACCTTCCTCACTATAAAGAAAAGGGTCACACACAATGAGTAATGAAATGATCGAAACATTTGCAAACCTTGCCCTGCAGATCTTATACCAAGGTTAGAGTGCAAAGCAGGAATGCTGTAACAATTACAAACAGGAATCCTAGGGAAAAAGGCATTGAATTGGCACAAGAATCCTGTCAGCTTCATTGGGATTGCTGGGAGCCAGTGTGTGGGACACCCTGGGGGTCCACAGTGGGGCTGAGGGGTGCAGAGCCTCATTAACCAGGTGGACACGCTCAGAGCTCATCTCCAGCCTGGCTGAGGATGGTGCCAAAGCAGCAGGAGTGGGAGACAAAGCAGAGCTGCCCTTCAGGGGGACCTCAATGGGGCCAACAGGAACCACGGAATTCAGGAGAGGGCAAAGCCCAGTCCTGCACGCAGGGAGCAGAGTGCCTGGCAGCAGCACAGGGCACGGTAACCTGCAGAGGAGGACCTGGGCCCCGGGGCCACCTGGCTGACCACGAGCCAGCAGCGAGCCCTGATGGCAAAGGCAGCCAGGACATCCTGGGATGTGCTGGCAGGAACATGGCCAGCAGCTGGAGGGAGGTGATGCCACCCTTCCCCTCTGCTCAGCACTGCACAGGCCATGTCTGGAGCACCGGGCACAGTGCTGGGATCCCCAGTGCAAGACACCGGCTGCGTGGGGCACCCTCCAGAGGTGCCCTCCAGCCTCAGCAACCCTGGGACCTGTCGGAGGGCCAGGCTTTACTTTCTGGTTGCCACATATAAGCAGTGGAGTAAACTACCCATAGGACTCCAAAATACTTAAAAAAAAAATCCAAGCGCAGGCAGGTAAAATATTATTAGTTGTACAATTCCACTGGGACTATGAGAAATATCTGCTCAAACAACAGGATAACACCTGGAAAAACTCTTAAAATGTCAACAGCTCTAACCAGCCAGGAGTTTACAGTGCACAGGGCTTTTTTTCCTCTTAGATTCGCTGTACTAGCTCAGTGTCTTACAGAAAACCAAAATAATGACTTTTCCACTTCTGAATATCTGGGCTGCAGTACAATCTTATCTGAATTTGAAGACATTATTTTACTTTCTTCTTTTACTCTGATGAAATTACCAAGTTTCACATCCCTGACATCTAAAAGATGCGCTCTACAGCGCTCCTGTATCCTCCCACTAACACACATCCAGCTATAACAAAGAGCAGGGCAAAGACTCCATTCTTCTGCCATCAAGTCACCACGGTCCAGCCTTCGAGTGAAGCCAGAGTCCATCCACACCATGTGAAATGCCCCCTTCAGCAGGTGTGAGCCCAATTCACACCAAAAATTATGACCCTGTGGTTAAAACACAGCTACACAGCTGCCTTAAGATCTGTCCTCTTCCTACTTCCACCTCTGAAATTGAACTTTAAACACTGGAACTGAGACTTTACCAAATATGCATTTTACTGAGCAACGGCCTTACAAAACCAGCCCCCCTGAATATGCCCAGCAATGCTTTTGCCACACGGCAGAGTTAAAGTGGAGGAGATTTACAAGGTCATTGACAAATGCAAGTATTGATTGAGTATTAAAGTGTCTTGTGATTAATACAGCCTTCGAAGTAATTAGTGCAGAAGATCTCTTATATCTCCCCATGTCTAAATAATGTATCTGTGAACATGCAGACCCCCTGTCAATCACTCTGGCTGAGGCCAAACATCATCTCACCTGATAACTCATTTGGAAACTGGGCTTCCTGCCTGCTGAATCTTTCAAAACCAGCAACTCTTCCCTAATTGCCTGGGGTGACCTATATTTAGAGCCTTGCAGTTCACTAGGTGGGTAGGGGGGCCAGAGAGAGCAAAGAAAAATGCTAAAGCACGTTATTCCTACAACGGCAACCAAACCCAGGAGAAATTCAGAGGCACTGAACAGAACTGGCAAAGGGGCGCACGGCAGGAACATGCAAACAGCATTTCCTCAACCCACCATTCCCACATCCCATGGAGCCACAGAACACAACACACCATTCCCACATCCCATGGAGCCACAGAACACAACACACCATTCCCACATCCCATGGAGCCACAGAACACAACACACCATTCCCACATCCCATGGAGCCACAGAACCAAGACACACCATTCCCACAACCCATGGAGCTACACAACTCTCTCCCATTCACACTTAGGTAAGAGTTTAGATTTTTTCATGCAGTAGTCAATGTTAAAACTGAGAATTACGGAATTGTTTTTTGATTCTGAGAAATAAGCATGCCAAGAGGGACAGGATTTCTCCCAGTCTCCTATGGTTTTACTTGGGAAAGATGTGTTCCACTTAGACTTTTTAAGCACTGTCTGCATCTGTCTCACTAACAGATCCCAGCAATCTATGATTAGAATTTCTATGATTAGAATGATAGAAAACAGGAGTGGAAACAACCTCAGAAAGTCACTAAATTGATCTCTCTCCCCACAGGCAGAGTCAATGACATGTAAGCATCCTTGTGTCCTGGCACCCTGGACTGAAAGGCTGGGGCATATTAATCTAACAACAAACTGCTTGTGAGCTCTTGATCAACTTGGCAGTCACTGGCATTTCCAATTTTCTCACTCCCTGAGACTTGGGACCAACAGGCTCATAGCAAAGTCTAACTACTCCTGAGGCACAGGAGTGCAGGAAGAAGAAAAGCTTAAAATTCTAAAAGGAAAATTTGCTTCAAACACAGAAAAACTTCAGAACCAAGTAGATAATGGAAAAACAGAGCATGGAAAAAGCGCCCGCAGTTTGTAGGAGGTACAGAGGCATCAGGGCAAGGAGTCCAAAGACAAAGAATATGCACAATCCAACTTGAAAAAGTCTATGTTTTGGAAACACTATTGCTCATTCATTTCCCATTTTTGGCAGCTATTTAAGGGATACTATTTTTTTCATTATTATAGAGTGGAGATAAAAATCATAGACAGGAATGTGCTAAGAAGAAGATTTTAAAGACCCTAAAAAGTCACTCTGCTCTTCCCACATGTTCAGTGACATAACAAACCTGCTCCTGCCTTTAGTGTTAGTCTCACTCTCTTTTTTCTTGACCTGTTAATGTCCCATAACTCACAAGCCCCTCTCCCTTCTCCTCTTTCAAGTTTATTTATTATGACTATTTTACCAGCTATTGGTGCAACACACTCCTCTCAAATATTCATCATTTAGTTCTCTGGGTAAATCATATTTAATCAGCACAGCACAGAAAATAGTGTAATTATAGATGCCGGATGCCACTACACTCAGCAGAAATTAAACCTCATCTTAAGCTGTCCAGTGGTGCCCTGAAGAGAACAGGCTGCATGGAGGGGAGGTGACCCAGAGGTGAGTGCCACATGTGCTTTTAGGGTCTCTGAACCCAAGCAACAGGGAGGGTGGAGAAGCACAGAGGGAGAAGAACACCAGAACTTCTTGTGAGGAAGCCAGTAAATGCTTTTCTTTTTTTTTTTTTTTTTGAGCCTGTTCTACTTTGTGCCAATTACAGCACTTCTAATGAGGGGGTTTTTTTAAGGTAAATAATTCTATTTTAGCAATACTAATGGACAAAGCCTTTACTGATCGATAAAGTCCAAGAAGTTATTACAGTAACAAAGATGCAAATAGACTCTCCAAGTTGCTCAGAGGAAGCAGTGGGGCACACTCCTCCAGCTGGCACCGAACCACTTAAAACTCAACATTACCCTTGGATAAAGTGTCGCAGTTTACCCAGCTTGTGGCATAAAATGCCAGAGGAGACATTTCACCTGCAGACACTTGGTATCCATCACCTGCCATCAGCACACGGCAGCGACGGCCCTGGTTCAGCCCCAACAATGGCCAGAGAGGCCCAGCAGGGGAGGCTTTTTTTTTTTTTTTTTTTTGCTAATAATACATCTGAGGTTTAGATAAGTAACTAAGAGGAAGGAGAGCTCCTTCTAGTCCATCCTGCTGCCGACAATTAAGAAACCTCAAAGTAATTTTTGAAAATGTCAGCGTCTCATTTAGCAAAGGGATAAATAATGAATGAAGCATAATCACTGTCCTGCGCTGGTGGTACAGCTTCGCGGTGTCATTAGTAAACTAACGGTATAATATCTTCGTGTCACAGTTTAATTATATCTTGTAATTAGTTTCAGCAATGGATTGCACAGAGTCAGGCCCCCTGAGCTAAACAAAAGGTAATAGAACTTTCAGAGTCCTCGCATAAATCAATTATGAAAGTGTCCTGTGTTATTTGAGGCTTGTTTGCTGTAATTTTATGCACAAAAAAGAGATGATCCCTGCTGCCTACGGAGGGCGATTCACCTCTCCAATTGCCTGCCTAAATGAGCCTGAGTGCTGCAGGGGCAGTGCCTGCCCAGGGGGTGAGGAGTGTGTGAAAGCATCCCTGGCCTGGCTGAGAGCACCACAAACACAGGAGCCTCACGTGCAGGCACAGGATAATAGGAAGAAATCTTCCCTGTGAGGGTGGTGAGGCCCTGGCACAGGTTGCCCAGAGAAGCTGTGGCTGCCCCATCCCTGGAAGTGTCCAAGGCCAGCTTGGACAGGGCTTGGAGCAACCTGGTCTAATGCAAGTGTCCTTGTCCATGGCAGGGGGTGGATCTAGAGGGTCTTCAAGGTCCCTTCTAACCCAAACCATTCTGGGGTTCGATGAAACGCAGACGTGGTAAGATGGCACCACGATTTTCCTGTTGGTGGTGCTGATGTGTTCCAGGCCAGCACTGATGTTGGGCACTGTAATCCTGCGTCCAAGGCTTCATGTTGTTGTTGCATTTCACTTCACTACCTCGAGGATCACAGCTCCACCCAAACAGCACCTCCACCTTCCTTCTCCCCCTTCTTCACCCATAGTGAAACATTCCCTGCATGAGACACCCGATCTCCAGGTTGCATCAGCACATCCAGACAGATGAGATATTAGAAGAAATTTTTTCCGTGAAAGAGTGGTCAGGTATTGGAGTAAGTTGCCCAGGGAGGTGTAGATTTGCTGCCTCTGAAGTGTTCAAGAGGCGCCTGAATGTGGCACCTGGGGACGTGGTTTAAGGGTGATTACAGTAGCGCTGGGTTGATGGTTGGATTTGATGATCTTCAAAGTCTCTCTCAACCTTGATGATCCTGTGAAGACCAGCTACCAGCACTGGTTTCTGGCCCAGTGACTGTCTTCAACCTTTCTGGGGTTATTCTTTCTCCTGCTTCCTTCCTGATCTTACCCATCTGCTGCCATGAGAGAGAACCACACAGGAGAGCCCTGCTGGAAATGGATCAAGGCAGACTGAGGGGCCCATTGAGGTTATAGAGCTGATCAGAATCTGCTGTGATCCCACAGGCTGCTACGTGAGCTCTGGAAATTCTACAGGATCACTCTTTTCCTAAGAGCTCTTTTTAGCACACTGGGATTGTGGATAAACAACCCACACCTGTGAAGTGGCTGGAAATGACCCCCACCACCCCAGCCTATACACTATCACATAGTACCAGGGAAAGAAAGGTGTTGAATTATTGGAATTAAATGTATAAAATAATGTTTCACATTTCAGGCTTAAAAGCTGTATTTTATTTGCATATTTTTTCCACAGTCTTTTTAAGAGTCCTACGTATTCCATTACCATTTCTCTGCGTAGGGATGCACACACAGGGCTCTCGCTGCTCTGGTGTCTGAGTGTCTGAATCATTTATCTTTTCATGTTGCTCCTCTGCCCCCACTGCTTGGTGTTGGAAGCTGCCTATGTGACGTGGGATGGAGAAGGTGGAAAAAAAACCCCTAAATAAAATGAAATCTCTCAGTGTGTCTGACTTTGGCCTACTGAGACCTCCAAAAGCAAAAAAGGCTCATAGGAGCAGCAAAGGGCTGTCCAGGGGTCACCCAATCCAGGGCTGAGTGTCTTGGATCCCCACCGTGGGCAGCGGAGATGAGTGTGGAGAGCAGTCTGAAAGGTGCCAAGACATGTAATTGTCTCAGTCCTGATCAAGCTGCAGAACACACCGGGGTCCTGGTTCAAAGCCCTCCTCAAGTCTGCCTTGAAAGCGGATCCTGTGGCACGTTGGCCTTGCTGTTTATACAACAACTTCCAGGTTTAAATGAAAAGCTGCTCGCTAAAGCAGCCAAATCCTCCCATTGTGAGCCCTTCAGCAAATTTAACAAAAGGAAAAGCACCGAATGGAAAAAAAAAAAAGAAAAAAAAAAAGGGAAAAAAAAAAAGTCCAGTCCTCGGAGCGGTGCTGCAATCCGGCTGGTTGCCATGGAGACATGATGACTTGTTCACATGGCAACATACCTTCGGTCCACTATTAAAATGATGAGAGTAAACTGGGTTGCACTAAGTATAGTGTGTGTGTGTGTGTATATATATATATGTATATATATGTATATCCTGTGTGCTGGAGCAGCCGCTGCGGGAGTTGGGATGATGCCGGCGCGGGAGGAGGGACCAGGAGAACAGAGCTGGAGATGCCAGTTTTGGGGGGCAGGGGAAAAACAAGGGGGAAAACCCGAGTTCTAGATGTGCATCAGAGATAAATGACAGCTACCCAGATGATAAATTAAATTTCACTTGGATATAAAATGTGCCTTTAGAAGCCCAAAGGATCTTTACTGTACGTCAGTGATGTGTTCCAGAAGGCACCAAACTTCTTTACGAAGTGACCTCAAGGAGCCGTGGCAAAAAAATGAATTGGGATAGGGGTGGAATCACTGGAGACCCCATCAACACAAAACTAATTGTGGTAAAGATAAAACTTAAGAAATAGCTGCCGCAGCAGTGAAATGCAATCACATAGTTCATCATTTACATTAAAATCCCAAACAACTAGCAAGTGGGAAATTGTGCAACATCTATTTAGTCACAATGAATACCCAAGACTGCCAAAAATATATCCCCATTGTCATGTTATTGGTGGGTTTTCTGCAATTCTTTTAATTTTAACAGATTTAAACACCTCCTCCTGATAGCACAGAAAATTGTGATACCGCTGGGGAACTCATCATCCACTTGTCCCTCGTTTAGATGAAGGACAGGATGAATCTCTTTGGTTTATGAAGCATGTACATCATACAACAGACACGAGAAAGTCTCTTAAAATATAAAACATGAGAAAAAAAATGCCCTTAATACAGATTCTATTTTAATTTAACTCGCAGAACAAGGGTGCAGTGAGGCTCACCACGGGTGAGGAGGTGGCTTTGGAGGCTTTGCTGAGAGCCCCCAGCATGGAGGGCATGGAGGCCCTGGATTTTAGCAGATGTGAGAGCAGAGAAGGATTCATTTCATCTCTATCACTGATGAAACAACAGCTTTGTCCTACCCCCTGAAACACAGTGAATGATAATGGTCTCGTAAGGATGGTAAACTGCACATGGAAAAAAAGAAAAGCAACCTTCTTGTGTCTATCAAGCCATCACGACAGACACACTCATCTTCCCTCCTGAGGACCAAAACAGCTACAAAGTGCCTGAAATCATTAAGCAGATGAAAATCCCAGAGGTGGGCTTGGGCTAAACCTCATGATTTCCCAATCAAAAGGCATCAAAGACCAACCCCTCACCGTTTATTCGCTGTTTCCCTTTGCTCCGCACACACCTGTGCCCAGGAAGTTTGCCTTTGCTTGGGAAGTACAGAGCCCTTCCCACATGGAGAGAGGCTCCCTGTCTGTCCTGGGCTGTGAAGGGAAGAGCCATGGGCAGACAGGCAGGAGAGAGGATGGCAGCACCTGGAAAGGCCATGCTGGAACAAAAAGCCTTTTGAGTGCATCTGTACATCTCACACCACATCTGCACACTTGGTTTGTAGGGGCTTTTCAAACAATAAAGGGAATCTGTCAGTTTAAGGTAAATATCATATTTTGCATGAGTCAATAGGACAGTCCTGGCAGGAACCCAGGGGATAAGGGCTGGTCTGGAAGCAGCCTGGGAATCTAACTCCATATATTGGAGAAGAGGTTCCATTTTTATTCATAACAAGGTTTAGTCGATAAACTAAACAGTTCAAATGAACTTGGGATCTTTCAGCATGACTCACTGCTTTAACCAGACCTGCAATTTGATGTCCAGTACAGAAGTTAAGACTATAACTGACCAGAAAAATCTAAAAGTAAAGAACAGGCTTCACAGTTCCATTTTGTAAAGACTGACACGAACTGTAGGAAATATACCCACAGTATTTATTTCAATTGGTCTAATTCATGACTTTCAAAGCAGGCACAGAAAGTCTTTTGCAGTGCTGTTCTCTCTCATCTCCTCCTGCTCCCCTCGGGCATATTCAGAGACGTTTTGCTACTTTCCACTTCCCAGTGGTTCCACACACACCTGCCCAATCCCTCCTTAAAACAGCTGCTTCTACAAATTGCAATAATCTGACATTTAAAAAAAAATAACAATTCCTATAAAGAGAAGAGAAATGGAACCCAGTTCTCTGATTCGTAGACTTTTGAGGATAAATCTATTTTAGAAATAAGGGATAAATCAGGAAGGAATTTCAGCCACTTGAAGGAACTTCATTAATGGAACAGGAACCTGAAGGTTCACCAGTGAGCCAACAGGTGTTTAAACAATTCCTGCTACCTACACTCTCATGTCGACTTTATTTTCAAGTTTCACTCAATGATGGAGTTGTTCCTTAGCTCCTTGTGTGCTTAGCCATTTAATTAAAGCAATCCATATTGAATTCATGTCCAGATGCCTTGACCAGCAGATCCAGATCCTCATTGGCATGCCAGCTGCTCAAAGAAGAGCACAGCCCCTCGCATACTAATCAGAGGGGAAGGCAGTGATTCATCAGCCTGCGATACTGCTTCAGCATCTACAAGCACTTATGACATGTAATTGCTGGTGCATAAGCAAGCCAGGCCACATTAAAAAGCCCACAGATAGTCAGAGATAAAAATTAATGACTTTTGCTTTGTGTAATCCTGCCTGTGTTGGGGGAGGGGACGGAGACCAGGATTAATGGACAAATGTAAGGAGGCACAAAGGAACAAAGAGTTTCTTGGCCTTGTTTACATATTGAACAATAATAATAAAAGAAAAGTGACAAGTTATGGGAAAGGCAAGTGTGAATTTTCGGCACGAGTGAGTTGGAAGACTGCTTGCAGTTCATTATGGATGCAGAATTTCCATACTCATTATTCTGAAACAAACCTCCTCGGAAGGCCCTTCTGGGACCAATGGCAGCAGTTTTTATTATTCATCTTCTGCTGGTATTGAGGATGTCATTAGAAGAGCTGCACGGCACGAAGGCAGAGAGGGGATCACTATCTGGGGAGGAATAGCTTATCGCTCCTGAGGCTGGAGCAGCCACGGAGCCAGGGTCACAGTGGGCCACGGCTGCAAAACCAGGGAAGGAGAGGGAGGTAAATCAAGGACAGCAGACAAAGACATGATGTAATGCACCCACAACAGCAGCTTCTGCAGATCAAGTGCTCATCAAAATATTCATGCACCAACATTGTTGTTTGAATCTCCATCTCCCTGTCCCAAGTCCCCTTTCTTCCCCAGTGAGAGGTATGATGACAATGATGTTTCACCCTCCTTGGAACAGTTTTGAAGGAAAAGGCAGCTTTTTTATTTTATGTTTTCTTTTAAGATTTGCTTTCTGAAACCTTGGAGTCCAAGGAGAACAGTGAAACTGAAGTTGCCAGCCTCCTACTCAGAGGGAACAAACATGATGCGTGTGATTGCGCGTGTAATCAGACACTTGGTCTCACCCATTGCCCACCTCCAGCCCACCAGGCACCATAAGCTACCTCAGCAGCTTCCAGGGTTCTATTGATCTCAGTGGAAACCTGCCAAGGTACAGTAGCAGAGATCTGGGAGCAGAGTTTCTTGGCATGAAAATTCCCAGTTACGCGTCCAGCTGCGCGTTCTCCAGCACAGAGGGAGGTACCTCTAGTTTCACTCCTAAATGCTGGCTCCACTTTGGACTCTGATTTAGTCCACTTCAGCCACCACACTCATCCAAGAAAGGCAAGGAAGTTTCTTCTTTGTAGCTGGGGAGTGTTATTTTAGGACCTACTGAGTTTTC
Source organism: Pachyramphus minor (assembly GCA_013397135.1). Lineage (NCBI taxonomy): Eukaryota > Metazoa > Chordata > Aves > Passeriformes > Tyrannidae > Pachyramphus > Pachyramphus minor. Next base: position 869,527 of record VYXB01004459.1, read on the forward strand.
TCAATTACATTTATCTTGCCACTATGGAAAACTACCATTGCCATGACAATAGTGCTAAAAAAAAGATGAAAAAAGACTATTCTCTGGTCAAGCATGTTCTTCATTTTAATACCTAAATAAACCTTTCCCACAGAGGTCAGCTATGACCACTGCATGACATGGAGGTGATGGCACAGACCTGGAATGTGTTTCAGCATCTCACGCAGACACAGCGGGAAGGGCGTTATACAGATGCCGTCCTTTATGCAGCAGAAATTAATTCACCTCCCATTTGATCCCATCTCCCAGCTGGTAACATCTGTAAATGTTACTCTGGAGGAGTCCTGTGCCTTCCCATCCTTTCACAGCCTGGCAGAGCAACGGGACTCAGGGAAACAGAAAATCATTGCTATCGGCAGGTGGCTGAGCACCCACTCAGAGCCATCACTTGTGTTTAAGGTCTGCTGCTGCATTCACCCTTCCCCTCTGCACACCTCACTCTTTATTTGTTGCCTACACCACCTCCTTTCTTCTGTTTTGCAGAAATATTTACCGTGTACAGGTGAGGAAGCAGAAGCTGCAGCTGCCTCCGCAGTCACCATATGATTTATTTACAACTGGGGCTTTGTGGTGCAGCCAGATAAAAGAGGATTAAATTACGCTCTGTAGATTAAGAGTCTGAACACTATAAAACTCCTAAGCCTTTGTATGCTAAGCAAGAACTTTGACTCCCACAGGAGCTGCAATAGAGATTCTGCATACACAGGGAAGACTTGGATTTTTTTGCTACCTTAGTGCATCTTTACCAACCAGAGATATTTTCAAACAGGTTTGGAAACATTTTATCAGCACCGAAAAAGTTAAACTGAATCATGATGTCCAGCGCATTTTCATCTCAGTTCCTCCACACACTGGTTCAAACAGACTTTCCCATTGTAAAGATGTTATCACCAGTTATACAGTGTCCATATATCCATCCCACTGCTACCTGCCCACTGGAGGAACACTGTTCTGGATCTTCCCTTAAGGCAAAATGCACTAACACAACACACACCTCCCAACCCCTTTCCTGCCCCTCTCTTCTCCTTCTCTTCTCAGATATAATTTACAAAATACATGTAAAAAATTTTTCTTTCAAACAAATTATTTCTTCCTCAACCTTATTGTCCATTTTTCCCTTTGCGCTTTCAGGAAAAAAGCAAGAGAACATTTCCATTTGATGTACACATACAGCATCTTCTGTGATGATAACCTGCTCCACATGGAGAGGTTTGGGGTTAATCACTGTAAGAGCCCACTAGCAGCTATTCCTGGAGTTAGAAACACCAAATGAAAGTTTCCCATGTAAAACTGTTCAAGAATGCTGGGATTTCCTGTATATATTAATGGTTGGGCATTTTAAGGTGAGTCTTGTTGTATCACCCTTTATTTCCTTTACTCGCAGGGTGGTGAGGCCCTGGCACAGGTTGCCCAGAGAAGCTGTGGCTGCCCCATCCCTGGAAGTGCCCAAGGCCAGGTTGGATGGGGCTTGGAGCAACCTGGGCTAGTGGAGGGTGTCCCTGCCTATGGCAGGGGCTGGAATGAGATGACCTTTATGGTCCCCTCCAACCCAAACCATTCTATGATTCTATGAAGAGACTGTTGCTGGCGAAGTGTTGGAGAAGTGCTCCCTGATCCAGCCCCACGCCAGCCCCAGCTGCAGGGCGCTATCAGATGGGAACGGCCTGGGAATGGCTAAGGAGGGGATATTAACGGTAGTCACAGGTAACTGTCTCAGACAGACAGAAAGAGAAGGGTGAAAAAACCTGAAGTAGCTATCTTTAAAGAGAACAAGCAGATCTGAGTAATCCAATTTAGGGGAGATAAGAGTCTGCTGGTAGCACTGTCCTTTAGCTGGACAAACGCCTTCGTTCAAGTGTCAACCCCAATCCTGGGGAGGTCAGCACGCGGGGCCCGCAGCCTAATGGACTCCTCAATTGCCTGAGTGGATTTCCCAACAAACACGCCGGCCCAACAGAATTGATTTTCAGCCAGTGAACGGGTCCCTAACGCAATTACCCTGCAGCGAGCGGCCCAGGGCCGCGGTCAGCGCCGGGAGGTGCCTCGGCCCTGCACCAGCACAGCTCCACTTGTAATTGTTTAAACAGCTCTGGAATTCCTTTTGCTCTTTCTCAACAGAGAATCATTATATCCCTGTTTAAAGAGGTCTGGAGGGACCTCAGAAGAAACTTTCCCTTCCAGCTTTGTGTGCTAATGAAAAAAATCAAGTCTTAGCTCTCTAATAGGCGAATTCAATTTATAACAAGCAAATACAATCATCTCGACACCAGCACTGCAACAACACTTGCCCAGCTGCCGCTGCACATGGGCTCCTGCCAAGGACTGCCCAGCACAGGGACACCTGTCACCTCTGGGCCCCGTCACCCACAGGTCCCACCACGCTGCCTGGCTCAGGTGGAGAGTGGGCTCCGCTTCCAACCCAACGCAGAACTCACTTCCAGGCATGTGAATACGCAGGTCAATCCCTTAATGAAGCTCCCACAGTGCCTTTTCTGGATGTGTTGACAGGAACCAAACCACATCTAGGGAATCTTTTGATACAGAAGAGCCAAATCTCTCCATGATACAGTAGTATCAGATTTCTGCACCAACCAGATGGAGCAAGATCAGCTTTACAGTGTTTCTTCTAATTTTTTTTATTTTTATTTTTTCCTCAGGGAAGGTTTCGTCCCACTCTGAGGCAGGAGGTGAACCAGAAGGTCTGGGGTTCTGAGAGATGTACAAAAAACCCCCAAAACCCAGAAGTTATGTGCACAGGACTGCCTAGTGCTACCTCCTGCCCTGGCAATGCAGGGCTCCATAAACCATTGGATGGGGACTAAGAACCACCACGGTGGGTCCAACTGGAAGCCAGGGTCCTCTCTCCAGAGAGACAGAAAACATGGGAACAAGGGCAGTGCAGCTGCTCAGGGAGTCTCCAGATGGCACTTCATCCAGGCTCCTGTGTTCAGTACCCACCAATGAACCCCTTTTCCATGAATTTAACTTATTTTGAACTCATTTATTCTTTTGTCCTCCACAATATCCTGTGCAATAAATTTCATGAGTTAATTCTGTGCTCTGAAAAAAGGTTCTGACTCAGCTTTGGTTAAAACTTTCCCCCTTTGGTGAATACCCCACTTTCTTCTTCTAATTGCTCCCCAATCCTTTTTCCTGTGCCACTCACAATTTATAAGCTGCTACTGCATTTCTCCACCCCATTTATTACCATGGATTATGAATTCCAGTCTTTTTAGTCCCTCTGCTCATGGAAGATGCCCCGTATCCATGAACAGCCTGGTAACTCAGCTGGCCACTCGGACACTTTCAGGAAAGGCCCAGCATCCTGATCATCCTTCCGAGGCTGCAGCACTGATGAATAGACAGCCCCCTCAATATCTCCACTCCAGAGTCCCAAAGGATGTTCTACCCCTCAGCTTTTCACAAGGACCCAATTCCATCCGTGGTGCCAAAAAATTCATGGCGAACTAAAGCTGCAGCCATACAAAGCTGCCTGACTGATTTTGGATTGAGGGAAGCAGTGTAGGTACAACTAGCCTGAAGCTGCACCTGAGCAGTCAGAATCATTCCTCGACAGAACATCTACCTGGATGGGGGATTCACTGCAGCCCAACTCCGTGCTGGCTCAATCCATGTTCCCTCCAGTCAGTCAGACGCCGCTGTAACTGCACTCTGCTCTCCCTGCCGCTGTTGCACAAAGCCATCTGTCAGGTTCTCAGCCTGATTTCCCTTTTCCTGTCTTTTCCCAAAGTAGGAGCAAACGGGGCCAGATTCCAGCTGTATTTTTCATCCTCCAATTAGCAGGCTCCAATTCATCACTCTGAGTATCTCCTGGCATCAGTGCTGAGATTCCCTCCTCACGCCTGGTAAATCGGTCTTCATTTAAAACCCTCTCTCTTAGCCCTAAATGGAAATCAATTCTGCAAGTTTAGCAAATAGTTAATTACTCCACAAAGAGGATTGATTGGCCTTTGATCACCAGAAAGCTCTGTAGTGCTATTAGTCTCTTTCATCTGTGATTAAACCACAGAGAAAAAGAAACAAAAACTAAATTAGGCTTCTCCTGTTATCCTACAAATATTTAATGACGGGATAATCTCCTAAAGGTGCGATCAGGGGATATACATTCCGCCAGGAAACGTCTCCAGCTCAACCTTGAACCCAAATTCTCTCCCTGCAAAGAGCCTGGCAACGAACTTTACAGAGGCGCAGAGCTGAGCTCAAAGGGACGCTTTGTAGTACACCCTCTTCTTGGCCTTTTCTTCTTTCCTCTTCTTATGTACGTTTTAATGCAGATAAAGATTTTCCCAACGGAGCCCTGACATGAATAATAATAATAATAATAATAAAGGCTTCCTTTAAATTCGGTTTTGGCTCTGCTGACTTTCTCAGCAGGACAAGCCTGTGTCCCGTTGATTTGCAGCATTGTACAGAGCTGTTTTCCCAAATGATGGGATCCTCCCACTTCAGACAAATTTCAAATATCGCAGTCCCCCACTGCTAAGCCACACTAAAATTCAGTCCCAGGAAAGCATAAAGCTTTCCACACAGCCACTGAGCCATGCTGCAGCAGAAGGGAAGGTCAGATGGGAAGGTCAGAGGATGGAGAACATGGATAAAGCTGCATTTCTCACGTTCCAGGCAAATCTAAGGTCTAGGAATGTTGCTCTTATGACACTAATGCAAAGTTCATTAGCGGTGGCTGGACCCGGCTCTGTGCCCATCGCTGTCCCTCACAGCCACAGTCATGGCTACCAAGTGCATCCCAAGCTTCTCCAGAGCACTTGGCAGCCAGAGCCAGGGCCATGCTGTTCCATGCTGCATCAACACATACCCTCAAATTGCTTCTTTCCCAACACCACCAGAATTTCTGGAGAACCATGGAAACATTCCTCCAATTTGCTCTTCTCCAGCAAATTTTCCACAGCTGCAAAGGCTGCTGTTCCCAGCACATGCTCCTGGATGCAGTGAGGAGGGTTGAACCCAGCACCGAGTACAGAGAGTCCCAAATTTCTACAGCCTTTGCCTCCCTGGAGAAGGTAACACCCATGGCATTTGGCCACCAGCTGGTTGTGGAAGCCAGTCCCCCAAAAATCAGTGACACTTCCACAGCCAGTGTTGCCAACAGGCAATTTGAAAGGATCATTTCTGCCATCGGCATGGAAAGCAAAGCCCCTGCTCTGCAGGTCCATAGGGAAGCACAGCACACAGCCACATATGCAGAAGAGGGGCAGACAGATACCCAGGGGAAGGTCAGACTTCAGGAGATGTATCTTGTGAGGTGACCTGATTAGACGCAAGACTGGGAGGGAAGGGATGGAGCTGGCAAGGCTGAAATTCTTGAAGTTTCACAACTTGCTATGAAAACCGAGAAAGTTATCGTAACTTTTTTTAGCACTAAAATGTCATAATATTCTTCATGCAAGAGAAAAGAGGAGCCTCCTGACATGTTTTCAACTCTCGAATGGCAAAGAGTCCTTGAGGGGCCGTGCCACGCATCAGGCAACAGCAGGCGTTAATTAGCCCAGATTTCCCATTGAATTGTTGTGTGCGGGTGTGCGGGTGCGCGTGTGTTTTTCTTTCCCTGGGTGTCTCATTTGCAGAATGTTCAATCATCCCCTCTCTCCTCCTGATTCCGCAGCCGTGTGTGCTCCTGTGCGGCTGCTGAGTCCTGACACCTGTCAAACAGTGCCACCGCAAATTGGACGTGTCAGCCCCAGCGTGCTGGTGCCAAGGTGTGAATTAGATGGAGTCTCTCACCGCTGTTCTCCTGACCTCTCCGCTGCATTACTAGGACATCCCAAGCCTCGGGGCATCAAAAACCAAAACACAAGGAAAAGAACCCCACACACCCACTGCAACCATCGTGGGTGTGTAAGGATTTAAAGGAACGCTTTCTTCTCTAAGAGAGGGGAGGATTTAAATGACCAGAATTTGTGAACACCTCAATTACATCTGCAAAACACCTAGAAATGGGCTTTGCCTCCTGGTTTGTGCCATACCAGGAGGCTCTAGTGGCCAGAAGGAAAATGGAAAGTGAGTAGTTAGTGGAGCTTTCAGACGAAAAGACTCACAAGTCACTCTGCACAAAGGAAAACAAGTGTTTCTGTCCTGCCCCTCCATGTGGTTCTGGTCACCAGCAAACTGTGCCAACAACTCCCCAGACAATGCACGTGGCAGAGATCACCCCCATTCCCAGCCCTCACCTTGCACGGAGGTGGTGGGGGGTGGGGGGGTTGTTTTGTTTTTTAAAACAACAGCTCACAGAACAAAAGGCTGATTTGTGCAGCAGGCAGAGCTGGGGACCACCTAGAGCACGGGGCTGCAGCCCCATATGGTGCCGCACAATAACAAATAAGAACAACAATCAGGAAAGCTGCACCCACTTTGCTCGGTACGGTGTTCTCAAAGTTACACAGTACGAAGCAATTATCCCAAAGTGGCAATTTTATTTGAAAATAACATTTAAATTAAAATGGGCATTTCAGGGCCTCCTGCTGAAGAGTGACATGGGCTGTTCAGGGGCCCACTGTCACTTTGTCAGCTGTCACATGCTGCCTCCTGCTAAATGGGCGCAGTTTGCCTTTACCCTTTATCCAGACTCTTAAAAATGCCGCACGCATTTTATGAAGACCAACTAAGTGGGATTGCATCTCTGACAGCTGTTCCAGCTTGGACTCGGTGAAAGCGCTTTGCATACATCTCTCCTTCCTGCTAACAATTTGGATAGATAACAAAGCTGAGGGGAGACGAGTGTGCCACGGGGACAGCCATGGAACAAAGAGCTTGCGCACCCCGGTCACCTGTGAGCCTCCAGCCTGGGGTAACACCAACCACAGGGCATGTTCCATGAGAACTCAGCTCCGTGGTTTTGGTTAACTGACTTTTAGGTCTCCTGACTCCTTGCAGCAGGCAAGGAGTGATGCAAACATCACCCCAGCCAAGTGTCCCTGCAGAGGTGGGAAGAAGTGATGCTGTTCTGGCCTAGGTCACCAAGAACTAGGGACCAGCAGCACAAAGGTGACAGCACTGTCCAGGACAGTCCGGATTCCTTTACACTTGGTAAATTCTGAACTGCTCCTTAACATTTGGCAGTTTTCTTGGCAGTTTTCCTTATTCTCTCCCCTCCTCCTGTACCAACACATTTGACTATTAAGACTTGACATGTAACAAATGCTGTCTTCAAACAACACATCACAACACTGAGCCTTTGTGCTCTAAGTTACCACCTGCACAGCTCTCACCACAACCTTCTCTTGAGCTCAGAGTTCCCCAAACCTAAAATACCTTTTAAGTCCCAGATATGCTCTGGTGCTCCTGTGGACACCGCCATAAATTCCTCAGCACATGCAGACACACCCAACAGCAGACCCAGATTCTCTCTAGTGTTCCTTCTGCTGCTGAAACACCTGTACCACACAACCACTGAGGCTGGAAGAGTTCTCTAGGATCATTGAGTACAACCTGTGACAGATTCCCACCTTGTCATCCAGCCCAGAGCACTGAGTGCCATGTCCAGTCCTTCCCTGGACACCTCCAGGGATGGGGACTGCACCACCTCCCTTGGCAGCCCCTTCCAACGCCTGACACCCTTTCCATGAAGAAACTCCTCCTGATGTTCAAGCTGAACCTCCCCTGGCACAGTTTGAGGCTGTTTCCTCTCATCCTGTCCCTTGTTCCCTGAGAGCAGAGCCTGACCTCCACCTGGCTTCACCCTCCTGTCAGGGAGTTGTAGAGAGTGAGAAGGTTCCCCTTGTAGAAACCCTTTTGATTGCCCTTCACAGCCCTTCCCAGGTTCAGCTCCAGGTGGGCTTTGGCTTTCCTCAGCCTGTACTTGCATGCTTGGATATTGTCTCTGTAATCCTCCCGAACCTCCAGTCTAGGAGAAGGTAATTCCTAAAACTGAACCCCTCTTCTCTCCAGGACCATACCCCATGGGATAAGGAAAAACATTCTGATGAAAGTGGCAATTCCTATTGGCAAGGCAGAAGCAAGGCATCAACTCAACATAAGTCCAATACTGTCTCAATGGATTCCCTGGAATCACTAGACACTTATGCTGGAGACTCTCTAGTTATAAAGAGCTAAATCACTAAATATTTTTAAAACAAAACCTTCTTTATAAAAAATCTCTTACTCAGCAGAGCTGAAGCATCTGGTGGTCACCACAGCTCTTATTTTTTTGAGGCTCAAGATGGTGGTTTCCCACCAAGAAGGCCAGTCTTGATCAGTGTCTCTAGTAAGAAGGGCAGTCTTGGGTCAAAATTTTTCCTGCTCCATTGAGTCTCCCTGTGCCTCCATTTCCTTCCACAACATGAAGGTGTTTTCACGCTGGATTATGTAACAAAGATGTTCAGAGCTGAGATTTTCACATCTATGGTAATGAGGACCACTTGGAGTAGATGGAACACGTGCAAGAAATCTACTGATGGGAAGTAAATTCTAATTTCTTCCCTCTTTTATTGCTGATTAAAGTGAAGAAATGTCTGTAGTTTGCTCCATTTTGTGTTGTGAGATCTCACATAATCACTGACAATAGTTTAAGGTATTATCTGATCTATGGAAGTGCATGTATTTAAAAAGAGGTAAAAGTCTTAAACCCAACATATTAAACATGAAAGGGGTGTCTGATTTACTTGTTCAAAGTAAGGGATTTGCTCCCAGGAGTGACACATCTATTACTAATTAAACAATTAATTTATTATGCAGCACTTGCACAAAACAACATATTTGAAGTCTGAAAACGTCTGCTAAAGAATGGAAAATAATTTGGATACAAGTAATTATCTTTGGGATCTTTCTTCACACTGGAAGATGCTAAACACAATTCAAATGTTGTTTTCGCTGAGCTAAGTAACAGTCATGGTGTCACTGGCAGTGCTGAGGCACAGCAGAGCAGGAACAGGGAGTAGTTTTCCAAAACGTGCCCATTTCTGAGTCATTTTAGAGCACGTGCAGAGAGACAGACAGACAGACAGGTCCCTACAGCTTGGAACTGCCAGTCTGCGGGATGGGCCTCAACACGAGACATTCTCTGTCAGAAGGTCCCACAACAAGCTGTCACTTGGCTTCCCAAAATCTTAGTACTGGGTGGCAGGTGAGCTTCGCCATCCCTTTCCCAGTCACCAAACATGAAGAGTGGTCAGTTTTTCTGTTCCCCATAATCTAAAATTCCTTGGAAGAAAACCCACTACATCTTGTATAGCTATAGGTGTAGTACATATACATACATATAAATACATATATATGTTATTGAATGGGAGGAGATGGAGGTTCTCAACCACCAACAGAAACATAGTTGGCTCTCTGTGAGGATTCAAAAGCAAGGTATAATCCAAAATCTTGTCTATCACATGAAGAACCCCACTCAGCTGGAGCAGAGGTCCTAATCTGCCCTGCAGAGTCTCTTCCTCTCCACTTTGTCAAACACTTTAACACTGAAGTCCCTATCTCAGCCATCAGCTTTCACTCCAGCTTTTCTCTGTCATCATACTGAGATTTTTTGTCTACCTTTGGCTTTTTTTTCTCTAAAAATCTTTTACTAAACATCCTCATTGCTAAAATACTTGCCTGGACACCCACTGCCTGTCACATGTAAAATGGAAACATCCTTCCTCTACTCTTAACAGCTTCATATTCCTCCGAGAGCTGGGGCAAAGATAATCTTCCAGGTTTATCACTGTGACTGTCTACAGGTGCTTCCTTTTTAGTGCATACATAATATATTTATTTCCCTCCTTTATAGTCCCTTATGATCTGTTCTCTACCATTTCTCCATCGGTATCCAGCAGCTAATTCTGCCTTTGTACTTTCCATCAGCCTCCATCACAATTTCTTTCTGTCTTCGTGTTCTCTCCTGTCCTGCCTTCTCTAAGGTTCATAAAACAAAGACCCACTATTTTTAAATTGTTTAATAAAGTTCTCCTTTTCTGTGCTGGCTCCAGTTCTGCTGATTGTGTACGGAGCCCACTGCTGATCACCCCATCCCATGTCCCCCCAGGTTTTGTGTGTGTCACCTTTTGATTTTGGCAACATTTGTCACTCATCTCAGACTTTCCAAGGAAACCCCTTGGGCAGAGATTGGTTTTATTCCTACAGCTTTATCAAAATAACTTTCCCTGTGAACTAAAGCTTCTTCCTCCCGCAGCACACCTAGACTGAGAAACAGCAAATCCACCAGGGCTGGAGAGGCACCAACAGGATGCAACGGTCTGGTGGCCAAGTAGGAAAACATTCAGTGTGACAGAACCTTTGTTAATGCTGGAGATGTGCACAACAGACAGGAGATGAAGATACTGACACAAACACAAGTTTTCCTTCTGACCCAGCAGAATCCCATCCCATCCCAAATCATCTACTTAGTGAACCAAGCTGTGTGAGGTTTAATGAGCAAACGTGACAGTGCTCAGGAGCCTCAGGCACTGCAGCACATCTTGCAAAAAAAAAAGGAGGGCTGGAGAAGGAGAATAGGATCAAGCAATAAAACTCTGAATCATCACATTCTTTCCAGGTTCTAAAGATTTGGTCTCTGTTATATGAGAAATTGAACTCAGGGTATGGTGATGGCCAAAAGCAGAAGGACCTAAAAGTAACCACATGCAGCTTATTGAGTTCATCAGAGCTCACTGAAGGTGTGGACAAAGCATGGCAAAGAGACTGTCCAGAACCCAGTGAAAACATGGAGGAATCATGGAATAGATAAATAAATACCAGCAAGTGAGAGGATAAACCATGAGCAGAAGCAGAGCTATATCCACTCACAGAGGTGTTCAGAGAGCAGGCCAGTCCAACTGTCAAGTGATTTGAGGAGGGAAGCAAAACAGGCAGAATACCGCAAAATCAAGATACATTTGGGAGAAAGAAGGAGAACAAATCTTCTTTTTCCCTTGAAGATATCTGCCCTACTGGTACCTTGCCGGCAGTAGCACAGTGCTGACAGTTTGATGCCAACAGCTCTGCACAGAAGGGCAGCAGCCAGAATGTGCATGGGGAGGGTGGACACACACAACTGTGCCACATGTCCAGAAATGCTCCAGATCTGGAAATGACAGTGGCCAGCAGCCCCTGGGAAGGGTCGGGGTGCGGGGGCACCCGGCTGGTCTCACACACAGCTCCATCCCCACTGCGGAGCTGCCTCGGCGCAGCTCTCACAGGAGGAGCCTCAGCACTTCTGAATGTGATTAGAGAAAAGACTGGAAAATGGGATCCTCATGTTCATTATGAGAAAAGTAGTGCTTGAAATAAAGTCCCAAATATGTTTTGTAGCTGCCTTAGATATCACCATTATTAGCGGCCTTAAGAGGCGCAAGAAATTTCTATAACTAAAAACGTAACAAAGGACCAGAGTACTTGGGGAGAACAGTAGAAAAATCAAGCCTTTTTTTTTAATATATTTTAAAGGTATACGGTTCTTGCGATTTAAATTTACCACCAAACCTCCCGGCTTCTCCCCCAGTGTACCAATTCAGAGCTACTTAGAAGGAAAAAAAGGAGAGAAAAAGGAAAATCATTAAACAACCCCCCAAAAAGAGGGCTCAATGAGGTCTCATTTCGTCGTAATGAGCTCCAATTTAACATGATCATTATTTCTGACATTAAAGGCCTGTGAATAGTGTCACATGCCCAGAAGCTATTTTTTTTTACCCTCTAATGCCAGAAATAACAAGCTGCAGTTAAGGGACAGTGAATCAGGGTCTGTAAAATTACATTAAAATAGGAATTTCACTACTGATAGAATGACTCTTATCTAGGCAGCCCATTCTGAAGGAGGTTTTTGGAGCGTGTGGTTACTGGAGATGGGGCTGGTACCTGCCAGCCCTCACACAGCAACAGACCCTCTGCACTGAGAAGGAAACCAGGAGAAGGCACAGAATCACAGAATGGTTTGGGTGGGAAGGGACATTAAAACTCACCTGGTTCCACCCCCTGACATGGGCAGGGACACCAATTCCAGGTTGCTTCACGCCCCATCCAACCTGGCCTTGGACAATTCCATGGATGGGGCATGTAAATCCATTCTACCATTCGACCACTTCACACCCATGAGCTTATCAATTTCTTTAAAGCAGTGCAACAGCTTTGCATTGAGAAACTTCCATTTACCAAAGCTCTGCTGATTCTTCTCCATCATGTCAAGACAACTTGTGTTCCTGCAAATTCCAGTTTTGAGATTCCTATTTTTCCACAACAGAAATAAAGTTTCTTGCTCTGAAGTTCCTCACATCACCCTGGAGCCTTTCTAAAGACCTGTAATCACAATCAATTCCCTCAGTGCTGGGCCAGTGTCATGTACAGGTTACACGACACAGTAATTTGGCTGTTTTGAATTTGAGTTCATTAACTGTTGGCGTCTTGTCCTGACAATTTGCTGCAGTTGTTTTTATTGATTTGGTTTAAAACCTTCTCCTGACATTTTAATTTGAGAGATTTTCATACCTATTCCCACTGAAAAGAAAAGCTTCTGGTGTGTTTAGTGTTTCTTCCACATCCCTCACCAGTGCCAGGATCACCAGCAGCTCCTCTCACTGCTTTAGTCCTGGTAACTGCTCATCTCAGAATTCAGGCGTAGTTGTCCAGCCCCACTTCTGACTTCCTGGCAGCCTTGGGAATTCTGATGGATTTGAGCAAGTTTTTAGTGTTACCTTTGATGTTTTCCCATTTTTGTTCCTCAAACATGTTGTTTTGGGAGGGACATGACAACACTTGTGTTGCTATGATTTTATGTGTTTGTTGTTATCATGATTTTATGAAGGCTGGACTTGATCATGTTGGAGGTCTTTTCCAACCCCAGTAATTCCACGATTCTATATTTAATTGCCAAAGCCTATGTTTTCCCCTTTTCCCTCTTTTTCTTTACATACGACTCTTGCTTTTGTTTGTTGGGGTTTTTTAACAATTTCCTTGGCTCTGATACTAAGAATTTGAATTGCCACCATCCCACTTAAAGCATTTTAACCTTCTGGATGTTTTCTTTTCAAAAACAAAAGATAAAATAACCCCCCTCACTTTCATGTAGTTTTCACAGTCAGACTTCACTGCAGTCAGCTTTTCTGGCTTTTTTCTTACAAAACTGCTCTGAACATTTCCCACCTAAACCATGTCCTCTGCACTGCGAGAAACCAAAAAATATCACAGAATCACAGAACCATTAAGGCTGGAAAAGACCTTTAAGATCACCAAATCCAACTGTCAGCCTGGCACCACCACCATGTTCACCACTGCGTCCCCACGTGCCACATCCACACTTTTGATCCCTTCTGTCCTTCCCAGGGATCTCTCTTGGAAATGCTGTGTCAAACAAAAGCCATTTAGAGTATTTACAGAATCTGATCTCCAACAGTCTGTGTACCAGAGGTACAGAACTCAACCTTGGCTGGTCTGGCACAAGCAGGGACGCTTGGCAACCACACTTATCTAGAGTCATATTCCTACATTAATTAACTCTGCTATTTCATCTATGCAAAGCTTTATCTTTATCACATGCCTTACTCCATTGCTCCTTGGAAAAACCCATGTGTTCATTGATTATCTTCCTCCAATCCAGTTTCCAAGACCTGTTCTGCCCATGATCTCAAAGAGATACTGCAGAACACTCCCTCCATATCTGGGTGTCCCTGTCACTATTTTATTACCTTTAAAGGGAGATGGAAAAGATTCTGTGAAGTTCACCTCATCTCCCTGGAGTTTTTTTAAACTTGAATGATGGAGGTGAGAAATGGAGGCTGCTGGTCCTGTTGGGGGTCTCAACACTACCCACCCACAGTCCCTTCCAGCAGCACAAGCTCATCCTTCCCCACGTGTGGGGAGCTGTGGGGGGCGAGAAGGCGCTCGCAGAGACAACCTGCAGTGGGAGCGAGGGATAAACCAGCACCACAGGCCAAAAGCAGCTTTCCTCAAAGAAACAGAGATGGGCTTGGAAACATGGTTTGCCTGAGTGCAGCAATAAACTCCTTCTAGCAGAGGTGTGAGGCCTTGGGCTGGGGCACAGCCCCGGGAGCAAAGGGGGAAGAGACGCCAGTGCCACAGGGAGCACTTGGAGCACATGCCACAAGGTCGGGGCTGGAAGCACATTTCCTCCAAACACTCCATACCTTGACAAAACCCTGCACAGTTTAGAGCCCTTTCCTTTAGCTTTTTCTTTTAGGAAGGTTTCTGGTTTGCTGCAGGTACCTCCTGCTTTTGCCATCTAACACTCTCCGAGATGATTTCACAGACTCGGAAAGGTGCCAGGTTGGTCAGTTTGTTGGGGTGTCTGGACAAACTGGGATACTAGGAGGTGGTCAGTGTGAGGTAAAGAGAAGCTCAACTACAGATGCACTTTGGGAAGATGTGATCAATTTTACTTCCTTATATTAAATATACGTGACGACAAATTTCCACACACAAAGTACAGATCCATCAGAGCATGGCTACAGAGCTGGGCAAAGACTGCAGATGATCAGAGCTGTCATCTCACGCACCGTGTGAAACATCAGTGTTACAATAAGACAGAGACACATATGCATCTTCAGAAAACACACTTGCCTGCACACACCACACAGAAACCAGCCATGTAGTCTCATTTTATGGTACATGAAAGCCTTGCTGATGTAAATTGGGGAAGAACGGATCCTTTTGGGCGGGATTTTTGTCTGAGACATGTGCAGGTAAGGCAACCTCCAATGGAAGCAAAGAAATTCTCCGATTAATGAATGACGCCAGTTCTCTGTCATGGGCTTGTGTAAGAGCCCACGCACACAAGCATGTGCCTGTGGATACTGATTCCTTTTGCACAAGTTAATACCAGGTCTGGATGTGAAGGTGTGTAATTGGGGACAGGTAATTTGGCATGTGCAAGACACAGACAGAGAGAGAAGAGGCAGAAGGAAACACAGGTTGATGTGTGCCTGTGAAACCTGGATAAGTACAAAGCTGAAGGAGCTTCCAAGGAAAAAGCCCCCAATTTGTATCTCCATCGATAATTGGTTTGTTTGTGTGGAGCGAGCAGGCGGAAAAGGCGGCAGAAGAGAGTGATGGAGTGAAACAGCACAGGCTGTGCTTCCCTGCCTGCCGAGTGGAGAAATTGTTAGTAACTGAGGTAGGTCCCAGAGGGGTTCATTAAGTGACTGGCCCTTCACAGTCCCCTGCCAGAGCTGACCTGGAAACATTAACATGACGCCAGAGTTACAACACACACTCGAGTGAGGGGAGCGAGAAGCACGCGGCAGTGAGGGAGCGTGGGCTGCACACGAGTGTGGGTGAGTCCTGGGACATGGCACACGTGTCTGTCCTGCTGGGAGAACACCCCTGTGCTCCTGGGGGGCTGCAGCCCAACTGTGGGCTGGCACACCTGTCCCAGCACTTACAGCAGCACTGTGGAACTGGGACAGGAGAACCGAGACAGGACACGGGACCACGGGAGAACAATGTTAGAGCCCCAGAGTCAGGGTAAGCAGGACAGAAAATTACCTGCTGCAAGAGATGACAAATAATTCCCAGGAAATGAGGCAGCCACTGGGAGCAAGATGGGCAGGTAGAAGAGGAATACGGAAAACCAAAGGAAAGCCTAGGGAATTGTCTCTTATTGTTTTGTCCTTCGAAATCTGAGGATTTAGAAAACACGGAATACAGAGTTTAGAAATAGAGCTAATCATCCACCTAACAGAGCTATCCCAAAGCAACACTCGTTTCAAGGCTGGAGGATCCAAATTGGTAGAGATCAGCATTTGCGCTGGTCAGTGGGAGGAGGGAAGAGCATCAGGGGAATCCAACATACCTGCCTCAATCCCAGGTCTTATTACACTTGAGATGGGAACAAAGAGACATTCCCAGAGCAGTCAGTTTAACCTGTATTAATGGAATGATTCCAACATAAGAGTCACCTGTGTTCACACCATCCTTTTGCACGTGACTACCTCAGCCCTCCTAAAACCCGAGTCTCCTCACATCCTTCGTGTGCCTCCACTGGAATATAATCACAAGATTTTAATCATTAGCATTCAATCAAGATACATTTTAAAAGGCTTAAAAGAAACTTTAAAGGCGAAAGTAAAAATAAGCCAAAACAACTGACCTAAAAAGGGAAGGGAAGGGGCACAGGGACTTTCCTGTTATGAAACAGAGAGAGTCAACCACGTTAAAAAGTGAACTGAAACAAGGCACAAAAATGGCACGAAGGAAATGTGTCTGTCCTTCTCCAAAGGTACTTATCAGGGTGTTGTCAATTCTTGGTAGCCAGGGCAAAGAAAGCATGAGGATTTACACACAAGTAGGCAACCCCAAAGCACTGAGAACTTGTAAACAGGTGTGTGTACAGAAAAGCATTTTCCCTACTGTAGCTTTTGCAAATTTTCTCTGCAGGGCACAACCCCTGGCTACCTCTGTGTTTGCCCAAGGCATGGACAACATGGAGCTCTGCACCCATCGAGTCTCACAGGCACTGCAGGGTCTGCTGCCATCCCCAGACCTGGATGGAGAACTCTGCACTACTTTATTGATCATCTGTTCACAACATCACAGTCATACGGGGGGATTTTGACTGCAGGAGGGTCTTTCATGTGTTTGGGGTTTTTTAGAGGGGTGAAAAACCACAATCTTAAAAGAACACCTGCCCATACCTGAGATTTGTTCACAAGGCCATGGATAAGTGGCCCCAACCTGCAAAACCTGAAGCAACTGAGCCCCCCTCAGTGTGCAGGTGTGGCTGCAACAACACCCCTTGGAATTCTGTGGGAGCAAAACACTCCCATGTGCAGAACCACCTATTCTGGTCTCAGGCCAAGAGTCTTCTCATTTAAGCATGTGCCAGGTCTAATATTATTTTCCTGCATTAACTTGCTTTTCCCTTGCAGGAATCAAAAAGCAGCAAACTCTGCTTCAGGAAAAGGCTCTGAACAAACAGCTTTTCCTGTTCCTGTGACCTCTGTCCCTCTCTGAGCTCCATGAGTACCGTCACCAGCTGCTCCTACAGCAGACAATGTACTGAGAGATACAGGTCTGGAGAAGTAGGACTTGGTAATCATATATTAGTATTTTTTAAAATAAAAACTGACTCCAAGTTTTTTAGTCAATTAAACGCATCCGGCACATCATGCATGTGATGTAATGACAGCTCAAGACTCAAAATGCTTTTGATGCATTATTAACCATAAAAAAGGCATTAAATACCGAGCTCAAATGCCACAGGGATGCATATTTCAATAGAAATTATTTTTCAATATATGCTTAAAGTTTATTTTGGTAAACAGATGACTGGGGGCTGTCAGGGCTGGAGACAGATTTATGTTTAGCTGGAGTCTTTTGGAAACGAAGGGAAATAGCTGGACTTGTTGAGCACACGGAAAGGACATAATTCTTTCTGCCAGCTCAGAGAAGGGTGAGCAGTAGCTTGGAAGCTGCCCCAGTTTGGAATATTAATTTCAGGGTGACGGTTGGGAATTCTGCCAGGTAAACACAATCTTAAAAATAAAATTAAAAAATAAATAAATTTTTTTAAAAAAGGAGAGAGAAACATGACATTTCACTACCTGATTGAAAGGTATCACATTCATTTTCTGCACCTGCAAACAGAACCCACAGTTCAAAGTACCGAAAGGGAAACTAATCTGGTGCCCCAACATCCAATAATCCCTGGCAGAAACCTGGAGCTCTTTATCCAGTGTTGTATTACCAACATAAAACCATCTATTACTGCGTATTACAAAAAACCCAAACCAAGCCAACCCTTCCAGCCCTCACATCCCTCAATAACAACAGCCCTCAGGGGAAGCCTGACAGCACATTTCTCCTCTTGGTTCAGGAGGATTCTGAACTCCAAAGTACAGATTCAGGGCACTTAAAGAAAGCAGGACCCAATGGAGGAGCCCACATAGCCCCTCCACTGCTGGGATCACTCTTCCCTCACTGCCCAGGGAACTTTGGAGATTAAGCATCCAGGCCGAAAGACTTGATATCTTCCACTTCAGGAGAAATCTGAAATTCCAGCATATCAGTGTTGGAAATTTCTTGCTGATGTTTACATTACTTCCCCAGCTTCCCTATATACATATGTATATATAAATATATCTATTATAGTGACCAGTTTTGGTTTGGGGTTGGGGTTCAGGCCTGCAAACGTTACACCCAATGCCCAATGATTTTGCAGGGACATTATGAAGTGAGGTCTGCAGGACCTTCACGTTTAGATCTTCAAACATTTGTAGACTGTTATCAAGCCGCCTTGAACTCCTCTCTCTGCCAAGCTGCACATATTCAGCTCCTTTAATCTTTCCTTAGAGATCAATCCCTCAGCCCCTTAATCCTTTTTGTTGCTCTTCTCTAATCTCCTCCTGCTTTGTCGATACCTTTCAGAGCTGCAGTGCCCGGGACACTCTGAAGTTCCACCCCTCCATGCATGGGGAGCCCAGTGTCCACAGTCAACACAGAAGCTTCCAGAACACAATCTTCTGCTGGCATAATGACATGCTGACTCCATTGCTTTGTCATCGTAGTACAAATGATGTTTTTCTCACTGCACTCCAAGAAAGTGCCTCTGCTTTTCATTTCTCACCTGTGGAAGTGGCAGAATGTGGGCAGCCCCTCCCAAATGCTGATTTTTAATGTAAAATGAGAAAAGATGATTTATTTAGGTGCAAGGGGCACCTGAGCTGTGCCCATGCACTCCCATGACAGAGTCAGAGCTGCCTGGCCCCTGCTCTGCCAGACATCCACTCCCCATGCAAACCCCTGAGCATGACAAACCACCAACGGATCCATGAGAAAGGGAGCCCTGACTAAATCCTTTGGGCCTGCAAGGCCTTCCCCCAGTGCCCGGACACGGTGAGACAGCAGTTCTGGGCTGGGAGGTGGGAAACTGCCAGGGGTTTTCCCCACCAGCTCATACCCACCCCCTTTGTTTGATCTGAAACGCCGCTGCACCATTTCACTACCAAAGAATGCTGCAAAAAAAAGAAAAATACAGGTTAAGTTGCCTTTAATCTCCAATTCCTGTACAAGAACGGGTTGCATGTGGCAAAGGATAAAGGCAGATCCGAAGTCAGCGGGTTACGCAGACTGCGCCAGACCTTCGCTTTCAGAGAGACACAGCCTGGGGAATTACACAAATGGCCTTCCATTGCCCTCTTCGGTTCTTTTTATGGCAAAATGCTTTGCTTTTATCAATTCCTCCCCCTTCTCCGAGTCCCAGAGGCTCAGGCCAACAAAAGGCAGATGCGCAAAGTGCACCCTTCTCCCCTGAATGGAGCGGGAGCCTCGCTCCGCAGGGGAGCCACGGCCGGATGGAAAATGCTCTCGAAAAGTAAAAGCCGGTAAGAGCGGCCGATCTTTCTGCCTGGGTGAAGGAATTTGGCCTCAGCCAAAAAAAAAAAAAAAGGGGGAAAAAGGGGGGGGCGGCTGCTCTTTTCAAGCCCCCGTAGGCGCCATGGCATTGAACTGTGTCAGGCTGGAACAGACAGAGGAGGAACACGAGTCTATTGTCGGAGACACCATCAAAAATAGAAGCAGAGAGAAAATGATCCTGAGCACGAGTCTTGCAGGGAGAGGACACTCACCAGCTTCAGCCTCTGGAAACCAGGGGTTTTCAGGGGGGTTCAGAGTAGGACCCCAAAGGCCAGGGAGCACCCACAGGCTCCCAACAACAACAGCAGAATGACCCAACCATCCGCCCACAGGGAAGGCACCAGAGCCCAGCCGGGCACAGAGACCGAGGGCAGGATCACACGTGTTGGACCAATTTCAGGTTAAGTTCTTTTGGAATCAAACAAAATCCAACTGTTGCAGAATGAAATTAAGATTGATTTTAGGAATGCCATTTTAGACTGCTGATGCTCAACACATATAATTTTGGATGGCAGAGAATGAAGACTGTGTAATTGGCAGAGAAAGACATATAAACTGACGAAGAATCAACCAACGTCTTCCTGCCACCTTTCAATCTTAACATGTCACTGACTCATACAAAGACCTGAATAAAGAATAAATCTGTAATAATTTACTCAAAATCAGATGCTTGCACAGTAGGACCAAAGTACTACCTACATGCTAACTGAGATTGAAACAACTAAACCCACAGTGTTGGCTCATGGTTAACAACTGATGTGTTGAGTTTGCTGTGAGAAGGAAGTGTTTAGACACTGGATTAAATCTGCACACAAACCCCGACAGCCGCTGTGGTACAAGTTCACATTCAACACATCAATCTGTTGGGTAGACTAAGTCTAAATGTGAAATCTCAGCTGCCATTAGTTGTTGTGCTAGACCATCACTCTTTGGAAGCCTTCTTGTACCCATACACGCTTCTTGCAATCCTGGAATAACAGGGTTGAGGATCTATCTCCTGTCTGAAGCAAGGAGAAGCACTAGGCATCTCACTGCAGCTTTCTTCACGTGAAGGAAGTTGCTAAACCATGGGAAATGGCTATTTTAAATTTTGGCTTCTGCTTTTTACAAACATAACCCGTGGTTGCCAGTCAGCACATAACCTACGCACTGACATCTATTTGCAAATGGACCAGGTCCAGGGTGTAAGTCACACAAGTGAGATGCACATATGGAGTAACTCATCACACTTCACTCTAGCACTGATCCTTCAGGGCCAGCACAGGCAAAGCAGCCTGACAAATGTCTAAGCTCAGGCTGAATTTGCACATACTCTAAAGTCACCTTCATCAGGCCAAAGGGAAGCACATAATTAAGAGCCTTCTGCTTTCCTGAGCTGTTCCTGCACTCCCGCCAAGCACTGAGCAAACACCTCCACTGCACCTCTGCCAAGCCCACTCCTCTCTCCTGCAACTTTGTGTTTGTCCTGGACAGAAAGTAACTTGGGACACGAATAAAAGCTCTGTTTTAGATCCAGCTGTGGCTGCCCCATCCCTGGGAGTGTTCAGGGCCAGGTTGGACAGGGCTTGGAGCAACCTGGTCTAGTGGAAGGTGTCCCTGCCCATGGCAGGGGGTGGGACCAGGTGAGCTTTAAGGTCCCTTGAACCCAAACCATTCTGGGATTCTATGATTTAATGCACCAGTGCTCCACTGTCCTTCTCCATTGCCCTTTTGCCTGTGAGCATCATCCTGACCCAAACCCCTCACAGCAGACCCTTGAGAACAAGCCAGCACACACACATACCACTAATTCAGTTAATGTAACAATAATGTAAACACTTTTCATTAAAACAAGTATCTGTGGTACCATTGCAAGATGGAACAGAGCAGAGAACAGCTTGTACCCAGCAAGCAAGAGCAGAGCATGGATGATGCCGGGAAGCATCCCTCTGGGAAGCATCCCTCTGGCACACCATGACCTGTTCCTGAAGTCAGCTTTGTAGAGCAAATGCACATTTTGACATGTTTTAGCTTAAAAAAGATTTAAACTGCTACTTGTATTTACAAACATGAGATATTGAAGGTTTGCCAATGCATGTACGATTAATAAAACATCAGGTGCTGCCTCTTGCTTTAAACACTTGCGTTTCTGGAAGCTGGAGAGCAGCTCGTTTAAACAATGTGTGTATTCCGGATAACATTCCCTTGCAAATGTTCCCTCTTTCACCATGATACCCTTTATAAAGTGTAAAACATTCCATGCTAATAAGAATCAACAGGGGAAAAAAAAAAATTCTAAGCACAAGTGCTTAAATAAATTATCATCTTTGTAACTCTGCCACAGATCCGCTGCTTGGGATCCGATGATTTAGCACTTGCTGCTCTGGCACAAATCCAAATCCTCGAGTTTCTTAATGGATAAAATATTGCCTTTTCACCTTTCTGACCTCATTTCAACTTCGGTCTGAGGTGACACGAGTCTCCTGATCTCTCTGCAGTCCATGATGAACTGTGGCATTCAGAATACCAGGGCTTTTCCTGCAGGGCTGCGAGCAGGGGGTGCCTGGGCAGAAAGATGCCTCCTGCCAGCCCTGGGATCCCATGGGAGAACACTTGCCTCCCTTTTCAGGCAAACAGAAAAGATGCCAACAAATCCCCTGGAATCTGTAAGGAGAAAACCCTAAATCTACAATGAAGTAAAACAGAAAATTCATAAAACCCAACCACCAATAACCTGAACAGGAGGGGTCACATATTAGCCAGTGCTTCGTTCTTCTTGTTGGAAAGAAGCATTTGCTACTGACTTCAGAGCAAATCATGCTCCCAAGGTGAACACTTACACAGGTTATTCTGACCCAAAATGCGAACAACATTTGCTTTATTCATTCAGGGTTATCACCACAGCGAAGAGGAGGAGCAGGGATGGAGCAGCTCCAAACCCAAATCCTCTGTGCCTGAGCTGAGGGACTGAAGCAGCGTCACCTCTTTGGTGCCACTTGTGTGGTGGAATCTGAACCACCTCCAGACCTGGGCATTGTTTTTTGGTGTTACAGAGTCTCTTCCAGTCATTAAACACAGAGGATAACACTTTCCTGCAAGAGTTTCCTAGGCTACTTTCCAAGAACACTGCTCCAGGTACATGAACATCTTGGCCACACCACTCATTGCTTTTTCTTCACCATTTCAAATCTCACCTGGCTTTTCAAAAGGTGATTCCAAGGCCACTGAAGTGAGGAAATCAATTCCTCAGCTAAACCATTTTTATTAGAGCATTTAAGGAGTGAATCCTCTAGCATGTATATTTATCTGGTGTATCAAGCTTCCAGGGAAATTTCATTTTAGGGGTTTGGTTGGCTTCTCTCCCAGATAAAATGACAAGTCTCAACATCTTTATAAACCAGACCACTAACTCCAGACCCCTTCACAAGGCAGAACCAGGAAGATCAAATTAAGGAAACCTGCTCCACTGCTCCTGAGCATAACATCAGGTACTCACATCATGCTGCCGAGTGAACATGTTGGAGGCTTGTAGGTACATAACATACCCAAAAAAATTGGTGAGGAATAAACATTCTGGACAAATGTTATTCCATTTACACAGAGAATTAGCACAGCACCTTCCAGCTCAGCACCACAGTCCTGCACCAACTCCTCACCAACAGTGACACATGGGACCACTGGAGCCACAAAGGGAACATGAATGCAACTATAGGAGATATTTCTTTATCATCTTCTCTCCATCGTAACCCCACTCACAACAGTGTGTTCTTGCTCACCTCTCCTTTACCCTGGATACTCTCTTAATTCTGCCTATGCACTGAGCTACAGCCAAACACGGGGGCCCAAGAACCTACAGACACACGGGTATCTGTGGCAGTGGTCACCATGACCACGCAGAGGTTTTGGGTCTGTGGCTTCTGCACGGTGCTCTGCAGGGACACTGATCTTCCTGGTGGGAATATGGAAGCCCTGCTCTCCTCTGGCCTTGGCTTTGCTGAGGTGACCCAACGGGCACCAGTGCAGTCAACACGCACCGAGAGAGAATCGGCCCCGGGGTTGCGCTGAGAGGAGCAAAGGAAGTTGTTCCTTAGAACACAAAACCACCCGAACCAGGGAAGGTTGGTCAGGCTTCAGCCAGAAGGACCCTCGTGGCTGGCTGTGCGGGGCTGGGGGACACGACCAGCGCTCCGTCCATCCCACAGGGACAGGCTTTGTCTCCTGCTACCTCTGCCCTCAAGCACTGACCCGGGGTTGGGGGCACACTGCCGGCCTTGAACTCTCCGTCTGTCTCTCTGCTGTCTCCTTGCCATATTAATTACCATTCCACTCTGCCAGGGCCAGAAAACAACCTTCACTGCATTAGTGCTAATTAAGAAGAGTGAGTTTCCTATTCTGGCTGCTTAAATCACCCACTCTCCTCACCCAGAGCAGAAAGGAGTGCTGACAATCTTATTAAAAGCAGAAGGAAACACCTCGGTCATGCTTTGAGCTGGCAAACAGGGCCAGCCAGCTCTGTCCTTCTGTGGGGACAATGAGGCTGGACAGGACAGCAGCAGAACAGGAGGGGAGGGAGAGAGAAATGACACATTCCCTGAGCCTTGGAGATCTGTACCTCAGGGAGAGGTGGGGAGAGCACCCTGCTTTGGAAGCATCCATATTTGAAAGCAGAACACCCAAAACGAGCACATTTCCAACACAGCCCAGTTGGCAGAGTGGCACTGTGTGTCTCCACCAGAACATGGACCTGGAGCAGCCTGGAGCATCGTTTAATGGAGCCACAAGTATTTGGAAAACACCGATTCTGATCTCTCAGTATCGGAGGAAGATTTCCCTTTGCTTGAGCCAGGTGAACAGGTAATAAAGTCAATAACAAGGTACCATCACTTCCCACTGAGCTGCAGCCTGGGAAGGAAAGTCTTCCTCTTGGACACTGATGATCTCCCTACTCACATCCTTTCACCTGCATGAACTCACCTGTGCATTGTTCAGTCCAACACACACAGACTGTTTCTTCTCTTGAAAAGTGATCCCCTTGGTAATTAGAGTGTAATAACAGAGAGGATTAAATTACAAAGCAGGGATTTATGAAAGCAAGTGTCCAATCCTGCAGATAAACTGATTTTTAATATATTAAGTATTATTCCTCAGATTAGCCTTAGCTATCCCTTTGGATACACAAGACCCAGTGGAACACAGACATTCTCCTAAGCCATCCAGGCTTGAGGGCTGGAAGCCATCCTGACTTTGTCCAGCTGGGATGAGGAAGGAGCTGGATTCAGTCCTCCTAAAGAGTTACAGAACCCTGTACTATTTCTCTCTCAAAAAAACTCTTGCCAAACCAAAATTCCCAAGACTTCATCTTCTTTTGCTGTTAGAAAGTAGACAGATCCAGCAAAACAGTTTGTCTTATTCTTCTCCCATGGTTAGTCCATAAAGGGGGAGATCAATAACTCCTTGTATCCCACATTCTGTTACTGTGAGCAGCAGCAGCTCAGGTGGGAACTGGAAGGTTCCTGCTCAGTTTATCAGAACACACATATCCTGGATTTGTGTGTATATTTGTGTTTCTAAAAGGCTAGGAAAATTCACAGAGAAAAATATCTATTAAAAGAACATTCTTCATATTGCAAAGCAAGAAAAGAAAGAAAGTCTCCTTGTTGCAGATGCATTCAGGTATTTATTATCTCCTGGCACTATTTTCCCACAGACCCAAACCCTGCTCATGGCACAGGGGTGACTTGCTGCTGTCCCTTCCTGCTGACACCACCAGCAGCACAGCAGCTCCAGTGGATCTGGAGAACAGACCTTGACACCCACGCTGGTTGTTATTTCCCAAGGAACCACAGCTTCTGCGAGACAGGACATGTCCCTACTTCAAGTACATGTTATACATGACTGGAGAGGCCTGGAGCCACCGGGAGCTTCAGCAGTATCTGAGCCTTCAGTGTTTTGTTTACAGTCCCCTGGGAACAGCAGATGTGTGCTAAGCATGTGCTATTATTTTAATTTTTATTGCTGGCCAACTTTCAGAATCAGTAGGAGGCAAAGTCCTGCTCTGTACAGGAGGTAGGTTCAGAGACCTGAAGTGGTGGGAAGTCTTCAGTGCCCAAGGCCAGTCTGGAGCAGCGTCCAGCACCAGAAGAGGCAGATTTCTCCTTGCACCAAGGGCTAAATCACATGAAGTCATCCACAGAAGCATTAAAGAGTTTCCTGATGTTACATTTCTGTGTAACCAGTTAGAGCTGTTGCCATAGGAATGCTAACAAATATAGGGATGGGTATAATTGTGAATAAAAGGGATAGGGAAAAGGGAAGAAGATGGCTTATGCTATGGACAAAGTTTGGACTCTGCTCTGCTCGTCCGAGCACCGAGACCTGGAGACACCTGTGGCACCCACAGCAGGGACAATGGGCTTGGGGGCAGTGGCAGCCCCTGCACTGTGACACCTGAGGAACAGGGGTCCAGAGAGCAACTCCCAGGCTGGGCACTGTCCCCGTCCCCCATCCCTCTGCCACAGGCTTTGCAGACGGAGAGCCCCCTGGAGAGAGGCAGAGATTTAACCCCGTGGGGTCCGTCCTCCTTCCCTTCATCCCCCCCACTTTACAAAAATAGAAAGAACACATGTTCCCATTAGTCACTTGCTAGAGGGAAGCTGGGGGGTATGTGCTGACAGTTGCAAGGCTGAGCTCTAATTTGAATGCTATTTGCATATTCCAGGTAGACAAACTGCAGCCGTATGAAAAACGGGCACGTGAGGACGCACAAAGTGAGGCAGCAGGGATGACACTTGCCAGAAATCCAGCCTTTTTCCCAATGTGTTCCCAAACACACAGCTACTAATGCCCAGCCTGGCTGGTCTCAGGGAGGCTCTTAATTAAACTCTGCTTGCTAAGAACGCTTTGTATTTGCAGGAGTGAGGACACAGCTGTCCTCATGGGAACATCACACAGAGGGCTCTTCCCCTCTGGATAATGCCATTTGCCAGCCCCAACGAGCAGGAGCCATCCCAAGGCAATCCGAATGCAATCAGTGTCTTTCAGTGCTGTTGACTAAGCTGAAATTCGTTATTTTCAGGCATTCAGTGGGGACTAATGAGTGTCTGAAGCTCATCGCAGGGTTGAACGTCCCTCCTCACTGACATCCTCTTGATCTCTAAAAGCTCAGTGATCTTTGGCTTGAGCGTAACCCCTGGGAGTTCAGAGGTTAAGTTTTGGGGATGCAATCAGTGTCTGAGCCAGGTAGGACAGAACTGCACCAAGGTTATGCCACAGCACTGCTGGGTGAGGAAGAAAACCCCGACTCATACAGGTGGCTGTTATTTATTTACCCACCAATTCACAGCCGTCACAGCAAGAGCAGGATGTCTGACCAGTACCTCACCAAGCCTCTGCAACTCCAGCAAGACCAAAGGCCCTCTCCTGGTCTCCCAACAAGAAGGAGCTTCCTCCCTTTGTGGCTTTGTTCTACATCCATCAAAGATACTGTCTGACATTTTCCCCACCCTAAGGATTTTTTCCTGCATGGGTTTCACTGAACACCATTCTTCCCCTTCTGCTTGGTGACCCACTGGGAGCTCTGAGCAGAGCCAGGGCTGAGGTTTGGGCAGACCATGTTCCCAGTGTACTGATTACAATATATATAAAATAATACTTTGTACAAGTTCAGAGGGAATAATTAAACATTGCTCTCAGCTCTTGGCAGTGACTTTTACAACACAGGGTAATGAGTTATCACATTTTGACCTTTACGTCTAACTCACCTTGGCGATTTGCTGAAAAAACTTTGACCACTCTATAACAAAAACAAGAGGAAAAGGAGTAGGCAGCCACGGGTGCTGCTCCAGCTGGCAGGTAAATGATCACAAACACCAGGTATCCGTCCAAGAAGCCACTGAACTACTTCCTAGTGTTGGATTTAATAGCAAATTACCAAAGAGACACTCCACATTACTACAATCTGCACATCAAACCAGGCAGAAAGCAACCTGCAATTATACAATTAGATTGATACACAAGCTTCCCGCTCGTGTTTGTTCCTGCTGCCAATCACGCTGCTTACTGGAAAACAAGGGCTCGGAGCTTGCAGCCTGCCTCACACTTCTCCTCTGTGCTTGCCCATTTTGAGGAGCTTTACTGATTACATCTCATTCTTTAACACCCTGATGAATCCAGCTTTAAGATCACACCTTGCCCAGGTACCTTTCAGCTGTACCAAAATCCATCTTTATACGTGGGGCATAATCTATCCCAGCAGCAACTCACTGTGTGGAAAACGTGAGAGTAGCAAAGAAGAGACAAATAAGTGTTTATTATTAGCTGACAAAGGCAGCTGATTGAAACCTAACCAAACCCTTGATTTCAAATGAAAATTATGAAAGGAAAATCACTTCACTATGCTGTGCCCTGCCAGAAACCATGAAAGGGGAATGCAGCCAGGAGAAGCCTGTGCGTTTGAGCTTGGTCTCCTCATAATACAGTGCCTCTAAATGACTGAACATTGAGCACATCTCAGGTACTTCAGAAAGGTCTGCTCGCTCTGGTTCAATGCACTGGTGACCTTTCAGGTCCCCGTGATAATTCATTTTCCCACCCTGTCTTTAACCACACCTGTTCCAACAGCCACACTTTGTGTCTCTTGAGCATTGTTCCCTTACAAGTACCTCCTCCAGCCTGAATGCTGAGCCTTCCCAGAGAGTCTGTGCACCACACTGATGAGGTAAGTCTGTACAGAGACGCTGTTTATCCAGCACAGCAAGTTGGCAGAGCCCAGACACAGACATGGATCTGCCTGGGCACAGATCAATCCTGAGGAGCTGCGGGATCACACTGTGGCAGGATGGGATGGGAGTTTCTCATCCCATCCAGCCTGTGTGAACAGCAGTGAGGAAGCAAATGAGGATGTCCAGGCAGTTGTGAGAGCACAGCTTTGAGGGGGGAAGGCAGAGGATGCAGAACCTCCCAGCAAAGCTGGACAGACACAGTCTGGCCCTGAGCGGGCACCAAGGTTGTGGCTCACTGGGATCACAGTTCCCAGTTCTGACAGTCAGAAAGACACCTACCACAGACACAGCTTTACATATTTTGTACATATATGCAAACAGAATGTCTGATAATAATTCTTTTTTCCACAAATTACTTTGTTTAGATGTCTGGGTTTCATTTAGCTTTCCTGTCAAGCCCTCCCGAAAGGAGACCCTCATTTACCAGTAAGTGTTGAGAGATTGTCTCAAAGACCTCTGCACCACTCATCAGCTCAGATCTCAGTGACTCACACATGTTTTCTGAAGCCCACATCTGGTGGTGGTAAATGATTCAGATGGTGGGGGCACAACAGCTCAGAGAGACTGAGTGGCACCTGCAGGGACTCACTCGGCATTGCCCTGACTATGAGCACTGACGGGACACATCGAAGCACAAGTCACAAACTGACTCACTGACTTGCCATGGCTGTGAGACTGTCTGCCCTGATTCCCTCCTTTTCCCCTCAAAGGATCAGCTCTCTAACCCTTCCCTGTCACACACTTTACCCTGTGGGTTATCTCACTGGGCTGTGGAATTCACCATCTCCTGCATTCACTCGCAGACCTCCTATGAGCAAATCAGGAATTTCTTCTGCTCCCTCCCCTCCATGAGAATTTCTGCATCTTGGCAGAAATTCTTTTATAATGCCATGCAACATTTGGACGTACAAAGGCAGTGATATTATAGACCAGCCTGGGATTCAGATGAGGCCTTTTCCCTCAGGGCCAGGAGGGCCAGCAAGACTTCCATCTACATTTTCAAACTAAATGGGGATTCAGCTGTGGTTTTCTCTTGTCATAATAAATACAGGATTAAAACCAAATTCCGTGTCATGAAAATGCACATGAAGCTGTGATAACTCCAACACCAGGTCACAAAGTGATTGAGCCACTGGGTGCCACCACCAGCCCCACCCGCGTCCGTCCTTCCCCAGGTCCTGCCTGGACCACAACTCACAGCTCCCGTCTTTCCAACCCTTCACCTGCTATTGCATCTTCTCACTGGGCAAAGAAAATACTCTGTATTTAAGAGACATTTAGGAGCTGCAAACAACTGGATCAGATGGTGCTCCTCCGTTTTTGACATCCTCTAAGGGGAAAGCACTTCCTGCCAGTGCACAAAGAGCTCAGCCATGCCGGGGAGGAACAGCACAGCACTAAGAGCAAAGGTAGAAAATGGAGGATGCAGATTATAAAATTCAGTCACATTTTAAAATTTTCTGCTACAATAATTCACTTTATGTAGAATTAATGTGGCTGATTGAACGTTTGTGCTGTAATTTACTTATAATTAACATTTTATGGTGAACAGATTTCACCATCTCCTTCATGCTGTGAACTCCAAGCCATAGGTCAAAAATAGAGATGAAACAGATAAGCACAAAATATTCTCACTGAAATATTAATGAGATTTTAATTTACTACTTTAAAAATACATCTTTCATCAATGCCTGTATATCAAATCATTATTTTAATTTTTTTTTACATTGTATTAAAAATATAATGAACTTTCCTAACTGGTTGAAAGACCCTGAAATATCTTTTGTGAAGAGACAGCTCAGGGGAAGAAAAAGGACCAAACAAATCACAGCTCCCAGAAATCTCACACGGGGGTTGAGTGAGAGTCACCCCAAATCAAACACAACACCTTTACCCTTGACCAGCTAAAACTGGGGCTCTCCACTCTCAGGCCCAGTGGTCCAGCACAGAGATCCTGTACTTCCCACTGAGATCTTATTTAAAAACATAAGGTCAGTCTCTAAAAAAAAAAAAACCAAACAAAAAAACCCCAACAACTGCCACAAACTTCTTCCTGTGCTTCAACAGGAGTGGCTGCATTCACTGCTGATATAGAACACAGACAAGGTGCTGCTTTGATCCGGCATTCCCACCTTTTCAGCCTGTTCTGGCTAAATTTGAAACCTCCAGGACAAAGCTCTGCTGTTAAGGAAGACACAACAAGTCAGAGGGAAAACGGTCTGGAAAGAGAGTCAGAAGAAAACTTGCATAAAATCTCCCACCCACTTGCCACGTGCGTTTCAAGCCGCCTTTCCTGCTGCCCAGAGATGACAGACCACATCTGAATAAATTATTGAGTCATCTGCAATTCATCCCGTTTCCTATATTCCAAGGCGCTATCAGACAGGCAACCGAGGACATTCCCGGAACGCTCTGATGACAGAGAATGAAGATATGGGATGACAATGAAAAAGTCAGCAGAAAATCATAAGTCAATGGGACTATTTTATGCTCTTTACTTCCTCGCCTGCACCAGGCCATTCAAATGGCTCATTGGAATTTCAAATGAAAAGCTGAATAATACAGGATTATAAATCTGTAACAAACAAACCTAAAATGCATCAGGAAAAATATACATGGAATTTTCCTTCTTGAACTGCTTGGGTTTTTCTTACAGGTTTGTTTGCTGGGAACCGGCAGCTATTTGTTTTTAGAGTAAAGCTGCCTTTTCTTTACTATTTTTTAAATGTACTTTACTTGTTTACATTGAAGGCCAGTGCCTGCAATGGACCCCTTGGTCCCTCCAGAGCTTGAAGAATGGAATCCAGACCCTTTCAGGTTTCCCTAGGCAGCCACGGGCTTGCTTTTTTTTATCTTTAGAGATATTATGAGGAAAAAAAATATTATTT
Source organism: Pachyramphus minor (assembly GCA_013397135.1). Classification (NCBI taxonomy): domain Eukaryota; kingdom Metazoa; phylum Chordata; class Aves; order Passeriformes; family Tyrannidae; genus Pachyramphus; species Pachyramphus minor. Next base: position 900,527 of record VYXB01004459.1, read on the forward strand.
ACCTGTGGGAGACATTTCAAGAGAAACCAGAGCCTGAGCTTGCTGCAGCATCCCACCACAGAGTGACTCTGAATAGGAAGTTAAATTCTCATCTGTAGAAAGTAGGGCCCTTTGGAGGCACAGCAACAGGATTTCAGACAGGTTTGGATCCCCTGCCTTCCTGTGATACGGGGGAAGCACATGGGGTTCTTTCCGAAGTTGTTTTGGGAGACCAGGGGATTACTCATACACATATCTCTGCTCATGATGAGAACAACTTATTAAAAGTCCTTTAAAAAGCAAATGAAGCCTGAGTGTTTCCTCTGAAGTAAATAATTCAGAGCATTTGTAACCAACAGCCTACCACCCAAATCTGAGCGGGGTGAGTGCACTGCTTCTGGGAAGAGCAAGCAAAAAACCCCCAAGTTACAAGAAAATACCTGATACTGTATTAATTTTCATTGGGTTTTGGTTTTTAAACATCTTCCATTGTGAGAATGAAAAAAACCAAAAAACCCAAACCCTGAGGAACAGGGCAGGAAAAAACCCTGAAACACAGCAACCAAATACTGAACCAGGAATTCCCAAACAAATTGTGTAATATGATACTACAGCATATCACCCGTGGAATTCCCAGAAAAACTGCTGGACTTCCCAGACACTGCCAAGCAGCAGGAGCACGTGCATTGAGCCAGGACACCACCTTGTGCTTTGGGAAGCCAGAGTGGAGGCAGGAAGAGGAAGAGAAGCCAATGGGGTTGAGGGTCCACCCGCCTCCAAGAGCAGAGTGTTGTTCTGGATGCTGGACCCAGCAGGGATAAATCAGGACAATCCAGCTGTCTTGGGGCTGGAGAGGGAGCTGCCAGAACAGGCAAAGCCATGAGTTGCTAGGCAAATAAAATCTAAAAAATTGCCATGAGTTCGAAGTCTTCAGCCCTTCGATCCCCTCCCTGGTGCCGAGACACCGCTGGAACTACACGGACTCATCTTTAAGTGGTGTATTAATGATGAGAAGCTGCTCTAACAGATGGTATCCCTGCACTTCCTCATTCCCAGGACCTCTGTACCATCCTCTAATACACAAGATTTTTTTTTTCAGAACATCAACGAGGCTTCTACTCAAACACTGGGCCGAACCTTGAGAGACTGGCTCCCACAGGCACCTGCTTGAAGAAAATCTTCGTGCAAAATCTGCACGAGAACCTTGAACTCTAAGCGCAAAAATCACAGAAATGTTATTTATAGCACACCAAGTTCACGTGGAAGAGACACTAATCATGGCTGCAAGCCCAGGGCTCTCTGATGGAAAGGACCAGCCGACACAGAGTCCCTCAGACACAGCCCCGACACCGCCGGCTCAGCTGCGCGCACCGTCCGCGTGTGGGGACGTGGGATTCCTGCTCGGGGGAGCAGGGAAAGACATCCCACAGATGCACCAAACCAGCTTTCTGTGTCTTAAAGAAACAAAAAATGAAATAAACAGACAAATAAACAAACACTTCAAAGATAACAAGGAAATCTCACCAGTTGCAGCACACGTCCACTCAGTTTCTCTTTTTTTTTTTCCCCCTGAGTGCCTTTTCCTCAGTAAAAGCCATCAAAGATCATTGTGAATTAGTAATAATTTTTTTTTAGCAGCATCGAAGAATTAAAGCAAGAGAGAAAGGGAAGGCATGCGAGGGAGAAAAGGAGGGAGAGAAAGAGAGAGGTTAAGCTCAAAGGCAGAGAGAGCGAAATGGACCAGATTATACAAAATTAAAAAGCAAATACGCACAGACAATTTGTGCCGAGTGATTGCAAGCAATTACAGTCCGGCTTTTCTGGAGGGAAAATTGGGGAGGGGGGGGAAGGTTATTTCAGCTTAAAAGGAGACTTTATTCATTCCTGATCAGCTTCTCCTACTATTCTCTCTTTTATTCTCGGATATCAATTTTAAAAAAAATCACCCTTCAGATGTTACATGTCTAACCCTGGGAATCCCACCCCTGGGCAGAGCAGGAGGATTTCAGCTTCCAATCGGTTCTTTCTATAGCCCTGAAAAAGCAATTTGCTCATAAAGGATAAAAAAAAAGAGGGGGGGGCAGGAAGAAAGAAAAGGAGGGCAAAAAAGGGAAACCACAACAAGGGCACACGTTCTTCTTGGAGGAGAGCTTCAATTTTACTGTAATTGTCTGAAGAAGAGCTGCTTTGATCTGCAGAATTATTATTATGCTCCAAATGCTGAGCTGCTGATGTCCCAGCTGGGCTGGGCACGGCCACGCCAAAGGTCCCTCTCACCCCCTCTCCTCTGGAGCTTTGGACTTGATTTCGGGAGCACCTGAAGCAGCCCCTTGGCTGCCCTGGGCTGGGGTCTGTGCCCTCCCGGCCCACACTCGACCCTCAGCTCAGCAGGGCAAGGGATTAACACGGGCATGGCCTCGTGTGCGGATCAGGAGAAGGCTTAAGCAAGTATTTCCTGATGTTTTGGTCTCCTTCAATCCCTCACTGAAGCAGTCAAACGAGGCTTCAAGGTCTGTATTACAATTCCTGTCTTACATCACTACCTGTTACTGTTGAGAATTGTTTAATTTTTAAATTACAACTAAATAACCTACAGTGTTTGAAATGCAGCTCCCTGCCTGTGCCCCAAGTTAGGTGAATTTTGTAGGGAACAGGGAGAAGGACTAGGCTCAGCCCCACTCCCAGCAGTAGGAGCACAAGAGGATGGGCACCAGCTCCACTAGACCAGAGCACGGAGTGCCACATCCAGTGCCACCTTGAACACCTCCAGAAACGGGGACTCCACCACCTCCCCGGGCAGCCCCTTCCAGTGCCTGACCATCCTTTCCATGACGAAATTCCTCCCGATGTCCAACCTGAAAGGACACAGAGCAGAGAACACCAACCACACACCCAAATGTTGACTACTTTAAGTTCAGCTCTTCAAGAACTACACAGTCTGAAAGCAACGTCAACACCCCAGAAATTTTGGATTTTCTCTCATCAACTAATGCTGACTGGCACCTAATGGGATGTTTTCATGCCCCCGATCAAGTCCTGAGCACCAAGAGCTGCCATCAGAGGGGCTGCTGTGCAGGTGTTCACCTGTGGACACAGCACTCTTCACACCCTCACCCTCCTCCATCCCTTCCACTTCAAATGTCCCAACTTCTGCTAAAATTTCATCCACAAAGGCCAGTTCTGAGGTGAGGCACAGAACAGCACCCAGGCACTGGAGATGGACTATTAGTCCCAAGTATTTTTGAAGCTCAGTAAGGACAGAACAAGGACGTTGAGATTTTACAGAATGAGTAAAGCACTCTGTTCATAGGAGGTTTGAGAGAGGTATGATCTTAAAATCTCCCCATTATTATATACACAAAAATCACAATCTGTATAAGTGAAGGTTTCTAAAATCATCTTTGTACAATTCAGAGCCCTGGTAACTGCCAGTGTGCCTTCACATGGAGAAATCTACGAAAAATGACACAAACCACTTCTTAAAAAGTCTCCAATATCTTTCTGAAATAGTTTGCCTGTAATATATGCAGCATGCCCAAAATACACTGAGACATGGCATGACACAAACAATTTATTGGCATTAGTCTGGGATGAGCCCCGTAAGTCATGCAGGGCCTCACTCCTCGTAAGTATTGCCTCACCCCAAACTCATCAATAACACCTTCACTCCATTCCAGCCGAGCATGAACTGTGTATCTATCTCAACTATAAACATACACAATTTTTCAGTCAAAGAGTAATAGGCAAATAGCTGGATTTCACTCATTTTGTGTTCTCCAGGTAGTAAAATAGACACATATTTAATGTACATACCCAAAAGTGCAGTGCCAATAAGTAGAGAGAGTCATACATCCCAGTTAGTTTATAGATGGTTGTATTTTATGGCTGTACTGCTAAAGCCATATTTGCATGCATCTAAATATAGATAAATATCTCTAAAGCCAGAATCTGCAGATATGAAATAGAGAACTAGATAAATGCAAGGCAACACAAGCGATAAAAATAATCCTAATTTCCAGATACAATTATCAACTCTTGACTAAAATTAGTACTCAGGAATGGGATGTTGAGGATATGCAGTGTCCTCTCGTGCTGATCCTGGAGGTTGCTGTCAGAGCTATCACTCTTTTGCTTCATAATTTTGCTAATTGGTCATTAAGAAGTCTCTAATTCTAATTCTGCCTTTGCTGGCAACACACTGCGGGTCAGCAAGGAAATTAATCTGCCTCTACACCTCAGTTTCTCCAACTGCAATACAGGGAAATGCAGATCCATCACCAGGTCCTGCAGGAGTTAATCTGTTAATGTTTGTATCAATCAAGTTGTCAAGTGCTATTTAAGTGCTTATTATTACTCATACAATAATTCTCTCCTTCTGGGCTCCGTAGGTTTGTAAATACCTCTTTCATCACACACATGAGGTTCTACTGGGGCACAGGAGATGACCTGGACCTTGGCCTGACCAAACCAGTCTTTGTGGGTGGTTTGAGCTCACCAAATGCTCCAGAGCAGGGCTGACCACACGTTTCTGATCTCTGTTTCCCTGCTGCAGGACACTGGACCCTGTTTGTGTCACCACAACACTTTTACCAGCTGCCCTCTGCACTGGGTCAGGGGACTGGTGGAGCTTAAGGACACATTTGTATCCTTTGCCCAAGTACCACTACAGGGATAACCTCCCAGGAGCATCTTTTCCAGGCAAGGGCCTCCCTTCAGCCTGTTGCTCCTCCTTTTTGGCCCGGAGGCAACAAACTCCAAGGAGCTGTTCTGTTTATCCAGAGCATCATCCAGGGAGAAACTCACTTTACTCAGGGCACCTGGCTCAGAGACACCTCGGAGTGAGGCCCCACTCTGGGCCATGTGCTGCGCCTGGCTCCTGCATCTGGGCACGAGGAGGGACAGACCTTTAGTCCACACGGAATTCATGCTCTTTTTAACACCTGTCTACACCAAAGGCATGCAGCATTCCAGGCACGTGCCAGCCGGGATTCCTGGAGCCTGCTTGCACTGGGAGCTTCTTTAAAAATATAGCAGCTCCTCATGTAGTCTGCTCCCCAAATGAATTCTCTCTACTGGCACCAGTGAAGCTAAATACAACTTATAAAATATTGAGCAGATCTTCATAAGGAATGCAACTAAAAAAAGTGACACTTTAATTATTATCTTTATGCTCCAGAAATATCCCATCAATATGAGGAGGAGATAATTCACAGCCACTGTTCCAAGCACTGTGCAGCATCAGGAGATGCTGGTGCCTCATCCATACCGGGCGCACAGGCATCAGTGTATCTGTGTACGCAGCCTGTAGTTATTTATCAATTGTTTATGCATGCACTTAGTTATGAATGTGTTTAATTTATAAACATTTATATTGCAGAGCATGAGATGATAAATTCAGAAGAAAAATACCAACTCATAGAGCACGACCCCTCCTGCCTCGTTTAGCCAGGAGCTCTGTCCCTCATCCAGGTGTCCTGACCTGGACCTCCCAGCCAGCAAATCCAAAGAACTGACACTTTGGGAAGAGCAAATCCCCTTCCACTCATTTTATCCACAGTGGTCCTGAGCAAACCAGCTCTGCCAAACTATACAGTTCAGCACTGCTCTGCCCACAACTGATCCCTGGGGAATCCATGGGGATCTGCCACTGCTAAAGTGTTAGTAAATCACAGAACTTCCAAATTATTTCCGTGTTTTCAAAATAAGCTGCGCTATGTGCAAAACTGCAAATCTCTCAGTCAATCACATAATAAATAGATAAATGAATGTGTCTATATAATTACTGGTTGAAGAGCTCATTTTCCTACTGCTCCAGCATTGACAGCCACCCAAACTCAAAGTCCATCACCTTTGACACAAGACATTTAAGGGTGAGCAGGAGAAGAAATATAAGGTAAAAAAGCCTCCTGATAAGAGTGTTTTCCCAGAAGAGCTTTAGGTAAACTCTTTTTTACCTTTAAACATACATATTTTTGTTTTCTCAATGCTCCAGAGCCTGGCAGCACAGACCAAACCAAGGATGAGCCAACTTCTGTCATTTATCCTCCTTATCTTTCTTTAAGACTAAATATGCATTTTAAATAGCATCTTGATTTGAAATCAACATTTTTAATAATTTTGATCTCTTCTTCATCCTCTTAAATCGCCTAGACCCAAATCACCCTATGGTTTGAGTCTGAGCTTTCTGCCCTCAAGGTTCTAAAATTATTTGAGCTATTTCTTTTCTGCCAGCAGCTCCACCAGCTCAGTGTTTGTGCTTCATGTTCAAGGGTATTTTATTATTTTCTTCACTTTCAGCTATTGAAATCAGCAAGAACAAATTTATATAATGAGCCTTAATAACAATTTCTCCCATAAAGTTCCCTCTTTATCTCCTATTGTAGTGGCTTAGAAGGCACAAAAATGATGGAAAAATATAGGTGTAGTGATAAATCTCTGGGACTGATAGTGAATAATTTAAAACAGTCTTTATCCATGGGGTGATGCTTGGAACCCACCTGGTCTGCATGAACCTTTCCCAGTCACTTCGAATCCTCCTTCCATAACACTCACAGTAGTATCCTCTCCACACACACGAATAAAACCCTGTTTATTCCAAATCTGTCCAATCTCTCAGCTTGTAACGCTCACCCCATAGCTCCCACCTTGATCTGAGTGTTTTTGCTGTCCTGGATCATTCTGGATAAGCTGAGGTGCTGGGGAGCACACGCACAACGTGCCACAGAAAAGCTCACAGGCTCCACAGGAAAAGGGGTTTAAAGTTATCAGCATTTTTCATTTTTTCGGTTGCTACTTCCCTCATAAATATTATTTAAGCAAATCAGAGGTAGTGGAAGAGCAGACTATGAGGATTTTTTCCCTAATCAGCAGGAACAACACTATTTTGAGCCCTTCCCTTAATCCCGAGATGGAATGATCAGCACCAGGACCCCCCTCGGACACACACACACCTGGGGTACACCACTCCAAGCACCACAAGACACCCTCCAAGCTCCTTGGGAAGCAGCTACAGACTGAGTTTGTGCTTTGTACAGCACCAGGTACACTCTACACCAACAAAAGCCATGTCAGCATTTTGTTCTTAAGTATTTATCCATTTTTAATGGTGGTAAGGAACCAATATCACAAGCGCTGCCTTTGCAGAGAGGATGGAGCCCACCATTTATTCCCCCCATTTTTTCATTTGCAGGCCCATCCTCAGGCAGGTCAGAGTCCAGTAGAGCCCTGGCTCTATCCCCCCTTCCCTCCAGCACTAATTAGCAATGCAATCCCACAAAGAGTGAAGTTGCCCGAAACCTCCCCTCACTCACAATGATTTATGTTCAATTTGTACAAATGGAGAAAATGAGATTTCAAATTTCAATGCCATTTCTGCAATGAGGTGATTAAAAGAGAGAGAGGTATTGCGTTCTACTGTATAGAATATTGATCCCAGTGCTATTTTCCTTAGCAATAACCATTAGCTCAGTATTATTTGCAAACCTCTAATGTGAACCTGGAGATGTAATTTACATTTGTGCTTTACTTATTTGCTTTAACAAAACAACACAAAAGCTTTGGGTCTTTCAATCTATCCTTATTGTCAATAAAATTAGCAGTTCATAAAAAAATTAATGTATATGCAAAACCATCACTTCCTTGTAAACTGCACCGAGACTGTAAACGTTGCCCAGAACAAAAGGGAGATAAACTATTAAAAGGCTACGGCCATTAACAAATTGAATCCCAACCGAATTACGAGGAGCTCCCTTTTGTCCCCTTCCTTAATTTCTGGGCCCCTGGGAGCCCGCAGAAGTTTTGGAAGTGTGGGGAGGTGTCCCCGAGGAGCAGGGTGGTGACAAGGGGGTGTCTGATGGGGAGGGACGTGCCCAACTGGCTGTGCCACTGCCAGAGCTGCCTGTGGCAGCCAGGACAAGGCACAGGGCACTCCCGTCCTGCAAATGCTCCTGGGGAGGACACAACACAACAGAAACGAGAAGAAAGAGCCCAATCCCTGCCGAGGGTTGCGGGGGCTCGTGGCCGTTTGTCAGCACCAGCCCCTGAATGGGACCAGGCAGCTCCTTGTCCTGCTGCTGCTCCCTCCAAACCCATCAGCTGCTTCTGCTGCCTGGCAGAGTTTAGAAGATGAGAACAAGGAAAGAAGAGGGAGAAAGGGAGGAAAAAAGAAAAAGCTAATGACCCATAATTGCCATGATAGTGGAATAGGGCCCGGGCAGCTGTTTTACATTCCCGGTATGTATAGTATGCAAATATCTACAAAGGGCCGACACAGTTTCTCTATTGTGGATCCTGAGGGTAACCAAATTAGCCTTTGGCAACCATGGTAATTGGGAGGTGCTGTTCCCATTAGGAGTCCTGCAAATTATGAAGAAAAATGGACCAAAGGCTTTGTCACAAATAATAATGCCGAGAAGAAAAGAGCAGGCGGCCGGCTTTGCTTTCTTTCCTTTTTTTTTTTTTTTATTCCTACATTGTGTTGTTAATATCTTTCTGTTTAGTAATAAGAAAACAGTCCTCGGTGCCCTGCTGGACCCTCCTGGGCTTTCCATGGCAATATTGAGTTCTGGGAATACTAAATATGGGACAGAAACATCAGTTGTGAATTCCCCAAGGAGAAGCCCCCACCAGCCCCTGTGTTCAGTCAGACAACACTGACACTGCTCCATGCCAGGTTTAGCTTCGGGAATCAGAACTGGGATGAAAACCCGGAGCTGGTTCCCTTATTTGCACAGGCCGCAGAGCACAAACCCTTTTCCCTCCCTAACTCAGATTCACGCAGCTAAACACAGATTTGTTCTCTGAATCGCCCAACTTTGCTGCACAAGAGGCTCCATTTCCCACTAATGATTTGAATTTGTCTTTCACTCTCCCCACCTTCTTTGATCATCCCATAGTTCTCAATCCCAGCATGAAGAATCCTGTTTGATTGTTATGATCTACTAAAAAATTCACAACTGCCAACTTTTTGAGTGGAGCTTTCAGCTGTGACACCACAAGTCAATGCCAAACACATTAAATGCTTTTGTCTCTAACACCTACGAGCAAAGCTCACTGTCCCCACAAACTCTCCTGGCTGAGATCCTGCTGAGCTCCCCACACTGTGACATGGCCACAAGATCAATCTACATGTGCCATCAGCCAGGGTCAGCCCCAACCTCTGCTCTGGGAAAAAAACCTGTCCTGCAAACCCCAGTATTTTTAGAGAACACCACACTGACACTGAAAATTAGGAAAATTAGGTCTCAATTGGTTTTATTTATCTTCCCTAGTCTGATGTTTTGCCCAGCTGGCAGCAGGAATAGTCCCTGTCAAGTGACTGCAAATTCCAAGAGAGCATCGAGGCCTTTAAAATAAAGAAGATTCAGAACAACTTCAGGAACCTGCACTCCCTGTGGTGGCTTTAAACCCAAATCAGGGAGTTTTATAAAAAAACCCCAAACAATTACAAACCAAGTCTCACAAAGAGCAGTCATGTTTTAATTTTTCATGCTAGGACTAACTCTTCATCTTAAAACCGCTGCAGCACAAGTCTTAACCCCAGATCTTTATTTTTTCATGGTTTCCCCTCAGGGCCTCTTTAAAGAGCCGGCAGAAGAGTCACTTCCCCGCCGGTGCAGTTGGCACGACTGCAAGTGTACTTAAAGTTTGCGTCTGATCAGGTTATGTGTATTGGATCTGAAACCAGTTAGTCAATTCCTGCCGGTCCCTAAGTGGCGATTTGTGGTAATGTCTACATCAATACTCACAGAGCTGCGAGCTGCTTTACGTAAAGCAAATGTCTGCAGGATGGAGGGGCTGCTCCGAGGGCTCCTCGCTTAATGGAGATGTGGCTGGAAACACAAACACGCAGATACAACACAAGTGCTGCAGTTAAAAGGTCCATCTTTCACCCAAACACGCCCAGAGGGGACGGGGCGGCACCGCTCCGGCACAGGCGCCCTGTTCCCGGCCATCTCTCCTGGGCAGCCCTGGGAGCATCGGGACCCACTCAGCACCCACCAGACCCACCTCTGCCAAATTCATTACAATGATTGTTTTTCCATTTTCAGCACCAGTCTTTGTCCTTCCCTCCCGCATCTCCTTACTCCCTGGATTCCAAATGGCGGACAGAGAGCACAAACTAGAAACAGCAGAATGTCAAGAAAACCAACCAACCAACCAAAAACCCCCACGCTAAGGCAAAGCGTAACGGGAAATTAGAAAAAGGTAAAAGATGTCATAGCACAAGAAAATTATGATTAATGTAAAAGCAGAAGGGGTTACTGTTCAAGCTACAAATAACAGAAAACAACTCTAAGCAATAAACACTATCAGATTAAGCTTCCACTTTCTAAAAACAGCTTTTTTCTTTAATATTTTACTGTTTGGTCCCGAATGGAACACAAACTCTTCAGAGCAAGGATTATCCCTGAGTTTGCAAAGAGCACACAACACAGGCTGACCTCAGTGAGGTCCTGGGGCAGCAGTACACCCACAGGTGTGTGTCCTGGGCACAACTCCCTTGCACATGTCACTTCTCTGAGAGATGCCCCAGCTCTTGTCCTACCCCACAGATCCTCCTGCATGTCGCTGCCTCTGCTTCAGAGTGAAAACCCACGACTTCCACAGCAGCTACACATCAATTTACACCTTGTAAGTCATTTAAATACACTGCCTGAAGTGTAAAATCTGGGAACTGTCAGCAAACCTCAACTTGGCAAAGATTGTTGCTATTTATTACAGTACAGTGCTTTCTGTACACCAAAAGCTGGCTCTGATAGATCACATCTTATCTCAGACAAATATATGGAATAAATGATCTCCCAAGGTCTCTTCCAACCTGTTTTCCATGACTTTACAAAGAAAAAGAGCAGAGCACAAATCCTATGGACCAGCCCTGCCATTTCAGGGCATTCCAGTCCTTCCGAGCAGAGAAATTCATCTTCTGCACCAGCACTGCAACAAGCTCCTGTGCTCCAAGTCTCCAAGCTGCTCCAGGACTGAAGATGCTACTTCAGACCCTCACTTACACCATCTAAGACTTAATGGTGTCAAATGAACAATACAATCAGCAGAAAAACCCCAGACCTGATTTGACAAACTGCAGCAAAGAAAACATTCCCAAATCTATCAAATCTCTGCACCCTCAGTTCCTCCATGCAGGCAAAGAGGGTTTGAGCAGCGCCCTTCAAGGGGTTTGCAAAGTACAATTTCACTTTCTCTTACTAAGAGAGGGATCCTGCCCAACCACTGCAGACCAAGGAGTCAGTTGTTTTCAGAGGAAAGGGAAGGCCAGAAGCATTATTAATTTATTCAAATAGTTTTCCTTAAAAAGGAGCACTGACTGACTTCCTTCTTTGGAAGCTCCCATGGATTCCATGGGAAAGAAGTCAGGTTGAGCAGGACCAGACTCTGGCTCAGAGAAGAGCAAGGGGAGAGAAGCAGAGCTGTTTGTTTGGGAGTATCTGTTCATGGTCAATACATTTTAACCAAGGAGTGTTGTAGGCTCTGTGCCACGCAGTGAACGGGGGGTTTGTTATCACTCTGGAGGTTTGCTTCAGTTTTATATTCACATTTGTTGTTCTGTTTAGATCAACTGGCAGGAATCCTGTAAATCTGAAAGGATGCTCGTTTATTTCCCATATTTTTTCCTACATTTTCACAGATTAGTGCATGTAATATTTTAAAGCCCTGGCATAAATATGCATGCGAGCTCATAGTTAAACACTTGTAGAGTGTGTGATCGTGATATCCACATGATTGGATACAAGGAGGTGGTAAAATGCATTTAACACAAGCTTGTTTGGGGCTCAGGGCCGGTTCTACCTGGTGAGATCAAACAGTTACATCTCTCACAGAGGCTGAGAGCTGAAGTTTTCACCAGAAAAGAGAGAAAAAGTCTGTATTTCCAACAGATCTGGCATTTTCCCTCCATTCCTGATGTCCGTAAAAAAATAATGTTAATGTTGAGGATGTTTTAGTATCAGAAAATACTAAATTCAGAGACTTTAAACTAAAAAATTTCAATTTCTAATTTTTCATCTGAGTTGCATCCATGGCAGGTTATGCAGTAGCTTCATGGGACAGAAAGCTACTTTAGAAAACACTTCAAATACATGTTAAAAGAAGAAAAATCATTGAACTATAATAGTCAAAATAAGGTGAAATCTAAAACCCCACCTCAATAATTGTCTTAATAAGGTCCATGCAGGCATCAGTACTTCTGCTAACAACACAGAAAGGCAAAAGATGGAAGAAAAGTGGGATACATGGAATATGCTGGAACAAAGGAAATTGAGATGTAGTAACTGCAAAGGTTACTATCTTTATGCAATCAAGCCTGGAGTCCATTGTTAGGAAGCCCTGAACTAACCTGCAGCCTCCCTGGGCTCTGACAGCCTCTGACACTGTCCTGTTTCCCCATTCCCTCTTGGGAACAACACATCAGTTTTCCTAACTCAGGCCTTCTCTCCACTCCAAAACATGGGCAGGATTTATTTCAGGAGACGAAATGACCAAAGAGTGTCCTGGAGAAGAATTATAGGACAGGCCACACATGAAAGGCAAAGGAAACGTGTTACCCAACAAAGCAGTTGAGTACTTTAGACAAACATGAGAGAGGACCAATATTTTGTCTTGGGGTTTTTTAATATATAGAACCATAGAATTGTTAAGGTGGGAAAACATCTTTAAGATCACCAAGTCCAAACCCAGCGTGACCACCACATCCACCATTAAACCACGTCCTCAGCTACAGGCAATCACATCAATCTGGGCCATTCCTTAGTGCAGCTGCTGGAGTTTGGTACTGCCAGGGTAACACCTGTTCCCAGCAGTGTGGCTGCACCACAGTCATGGTCCTGCGCTTCTGGAGAAGTGATGGACACGCTTCAGAAATGGGCAGGGGCGCCACGTCTTCACAGCAACCACTGCCTGCCACCAACTATTTTGGCCAATCAGTGGCTCAGATTGGGGCTGATGGGATGAACTTCAGTTCCTTCTCAACATGAGCCCTTCCAGCCATCACTCAGCACCTGGGCAAGAACCAAGTCACAACAATGTCTGATGGGCTTTGACAAATGACAGAGCATGAAGCAGAGTGAAAACTCTGCCAAGACCCTGATGGGCTCTCCTGGTCCTTGTGCCAGAAATGGTGCTGGAGGCAATGAAAATACACACGAGCTCATTCCCACGGAGTGGGGAAGGAAAACATCCTTCATTTACCCATTCTGTGGTCACAACCATTCTATCTTCCAAATACCACATCGGAAAAGAGAGAAAAAAAAAAATTCTTTGCTGAAATTCAAGGATGGGTTAAAACGTAAACTGACTAACAAAATAACAGGAAGAGGTTTGGCTATGGAGATTTCAAGGGTCTCTCCATCCTGATGTGCTTTCCATCTCTGGAATAATGACTCTCTAATCCCTGATAATGTTCCTCTCTTTCCATTAGAGATGTGGACACGGGGCAGCTGGGAAGAGGAGAGCAGCAGTCTGACCTGCACCAGGTAAGTCCCCCTGGTCACTGGGCAACTCAAAAACGGATTTGAGCAAGAAAATGCTCCTTTTTTTTTTTCCTATTTTTTTTTTTAAATAGTATGACTAAGTCTGTCTGGGAGCATGTATATAGTTCATCTTCCCCAAACCCAACCCGAATGCAACAGTGTTCGCTGTGAAAAGCGGTAGCTATGGTTTACAACAAAACAAACAACCTAAAACAAATCAAGGCAAAAGAGCAAAATGAAATACCTAAAGGGGGACGTGGGCCGAGCAAAGACAAAGCAATGGACTGAACCCACCTGGAGAGCAAAGCCAGTCGGCTGGGCTTTGGGGCGGGAGGAACATCCACTCGGGCGCATGTGGCTGAGGAGCGTCTGGGGCCGCGCCGGAGCCGCACCGAGCGCTCCGTGACTGCCCACGGCCCCGGAGATTGGCTGCCGGAGCCTGCTGGGGAGGGGGGACCAACTGGGAGGTGGTGGGGGAATCTGGCTGGCTGGGGAGTGGGGCTTCAGATATTTTATTTTACTTTTTATTTTATAAGCTACATACGTGTATTGCAAAACCTCCATTTATTCCTTCTGGGTCATATGAGGGAGCCACTGGCAAAGATAATAATATATGAAGCAAGAGAACGAGAGGGAGAAAAAGGGAGGGAGGGGAGGGAAGGAGGGAGGAAGGCAGACAGAAGCAAAAGGCTTTCTATTATTCGGGACACTGGTGATGCACACTGAGGCAGTTGGAAGATTAAATTAAGTATTATATCTGCTGACCCCATTGCCATGGTTACCGGACAGCGGAAAATATTAATCAAGCCAAGCCTTTTCAGCTGAACATACCAGAAAAAAATGCTAAATATAAATATATATGTACATATTTGCTGCTCTGCCATGCTAATGTGGGCTGCCAGCAACCAAACCACCTGATATCACCGAGATAAACAAATTTAAAATATCCTTGCCGCACAAGAAGGCTGACGTCAGCGTGGGGAGCGCAGTGTGGGGACGGGCTGCAGCACTCGCCCTTCAGCCGATCAGAAAGGGAATTTGAATAAGGAAGGGCGACATCTTGCTGGGTCCCTGAGCTGGGGGGGCATTTAGGGCTCTCTACCTACCAGGAAGAAAGGGATAAGCCTGATGTCCAGGGCGAGTCCCAGCCGCAAGCTGGTTCTCCCATGCAGAGCCATGGAGTCACATCCAGACCACACACCTCCCGTGGGAAATTAAAACAATTCCCACCAACTTGGTCTTCACCTTCAAACCAGAATCAGTGCTCAGAGGAGCCCCAGCTGCACCTTGAGGGGGGTTCTTTGTGTGTATGTTCTGTGTACGTGCCCTGCAGGTCTCTGCCCTCCTGCAGGTGTGCGACAGACCCAGAGTGCAGGGGACAGACACAACATCCCCTCACTCACACACGACACTCGGGGACCTGAGGTGACACAACAGACACAGCCGGGCTGGAAGGAGAACACTGCCATGAAATTGGAGTGTATCTAATGCCAATAAACCCAAGTCAAGCTGCATCTACAGCCAAGGCTCTCCCATCTCACTTGGGATGGGGCCAAGTCCGTTCGTAAGAAGTCCATAAGCTTTCGGAAAGGGCAAAATACAACCAACCCAAAACCAGATCAGTAATAATACTGATAGTGAACTATTATCATCTTTTTAACTCTGATTTTAAACATAGAAATGGAAATAACAGCACAAATTAATATCTCCTTTTCCACAAAGTCAATCACTGGCATAACTAAACCCTCGTTCTCTGCAGTGACCACATACTAAAAACAGGATGTCCATATGAAAGCAGTATTTCCTCCCAGTCACCATCTTCACTTTGCCTTGTTGCCTGGTTTTGTCTGTATTTTACAGGTAAGTTTTATGCAGCTGCTGCTGACTTGTGTAATCTTCCCCAAGGTTTTCAAACCATCGGAACACTGAGGTGACAACTGCACATCCTTAGCTGTGACCTACCCACACATGGAGGTCCTAGAGCAGAGAAACAAACACGTTGAAAAATAAAGGAATAATAAGCCACCCAATGAGAAAGCCAAGCATTTTAAAGGAATTTGAGATGGAAGCAATCAATATTTGCTCGGAGAAGCTGTGGCTGCCCCATCCCTGCAAGTGTCTAAGGCCAGGCTGGACAGGGTTTGGAGCAACCTGGGCTAGTCAAAGGTGTCCCTGCCATGGCAGGGATGAGATGAGCTTTAAGGTCCCTTCCTACCCAAACCGTTCTATGAATACATGAATAAATGCAATTTATACCTGTTCTATGCAGTAGGATACGTCCCAGCCTGATCAAAACCCAGCAGCCTGAGCTCACCAATACAAATAAAATATTGTATAGATTATACAAAACAAATGTTCTGGTTCATTTATAAGTTCTATAAAATCAGAGCCAAATTTACTGAAGGCATAAACAAGTACATCTATTTCATTTTTAAAATGTTAATGAAGAATGAGATTGTTATTTGTTCTTGGTCTATTTTGTGTTTTTAGCCAATAGTTCTAGTGATAATTATCAACTGTTTATATTTAGATAAAAGCAGCCCATATGGCAACAGCAGAACAATCTGATGTTTAGATCCTCAGCTACATGTTTTCTATAAATAATATGATTGAAGAACTGAAACAAATTATTTTATCAGTCTAAAAGCAGATACCAATATATAACAAGTAAGAAAGCCATTTACTCATTATCTGCAAATAATAAATACCTTCCCAAGTACATTTAACACTTAGCAAAAGGCAAAAATATAAGAATACAGATATTAACCCATAAATGCTTACATTAATGTATCTTAAAATTTACTTCTTAATTTCCATGGAGGCACACACAGTATCAGATGGGTTCTTATGGTAATTAAAGGACCTGCCTAATTTTGCACACATAAACATGCACTGTTATTTTATATGTTTGCACCTGAATCTTACCCCAATCTCATCCCTATTCAAGCTGTCCTTCCCATTTCTCAAATTCCAAACCTTACAAATGCCCTTCCTCAAAGAAACCTCGATCCTCCACCTGGGAATCCTCCTCAGGTTGGAAAATATTCGCAACAATCGAACTAACGTCATTCCCAACATTACAGCAACGCTGCACACACCCGGAGAGAAAGGCTGCAGCAAAGCCTTCCCGGGATTTTTGATGTCAATCCCTCAGTCAGGATTTCCAGGTCGCACACCCTCCTGCTCCTCACACAAAGGAGCAGCCCCAGCCCCAGCCCGGTGCCGGCCCAGCCACCCTTTCCCGGCGGGAAAATGATTGCGGCACAATGGCCGGCACGGCCAGCTCAGGGCAGCTGTGTCATATAAATTGTCAGCAATGACCATAAGCACTCAGAGAAACAATTTAATTCCTCACTCCCGCCATCATGGGCTGATATATTCTTTCAAGGTCATTACCCAAGGCTAGGAGGGTCGCATGATTAACGAGTGACACGTCCAATGAGGGCGGCTGTGCCTGAGCAGGCCTTATATTAATTAGACAGAGGCGCTGAAAAATAAACGGTGCCTGGCAAGGAGGGGCCAAACCCGCACCTCCATCGTGCTGCACCTCCCCAAAATCACTGGCCCCTTCAGCCACCACGTTCCAGCAATTCACGAGCAGGACACACAAAAAGTGCTTCTGGGCTCTCGCCCCAAGTTTCCCCTGAGTCTTTGTTTTATGCTTTTCTTCCACCTTGCCATAACTCACTGACTTACACCACATGGAAGCATGAGACACTGCTGTTCACAATTAACTGTGCATCTCCAGAGCAAATTTCAAAAAGAAGTCCTAAGGTTTGCAGGTTTGTGCCTTGGAGAGACCCAGAGCAAATACCGGTCTATCAGTGAAACCTTTAGCAACCTAAGCCCATCTCCCCCAAAACCCCTTCATAACAGTTTTGCAAGCTGATTGGTTTTCTAAAACCAAAAGCCACACCTCTGCCCCAGGAGCCACCAGGCATTCCTGACCACATCTCCTGCCTCACCATGAAGGAAAAAACTGAAAATCCCCTCGATGAATCCCAGCTGATTTCCAGACACTGACACGAGTCAGTGATGAGAGGAGACTCCATGTGATCAGTCATCAGAATGGGGACTGCCTTTCAGTAGCAAAAGCAACCAAAAAAAGCCCCAAACCCTGAAGCTGACACTACCACAAAGGAGATGCTGTGATCCCAAACCCCTTGTTCAGGTCCTCAGCAGACGAAATCCACCTCCCTCTCTCCATCACAGCCTCTCTAAGGGACTCAGAAGGATTATCCATGGTTATTAATTGTAGTTCTAGCAAACACCAAAATGGTCAATGTACATTTTCAGCACTCTGAACAGTGAGCACACAGGCAAACTTGAGTCTGAAGCACACCAACCAAATACAAACAGGAATCACTTCCAAAATTCCAACCAGTTTGGCTGTTTCTTTTTCCAACTCCAAAAGAGTTCGGCTGTTTTTCCAGCATCCATGATGACCAGTACTAAGGCAACGTGCCCAGGAATACACCTTGGCACAGCTCTCACCATCTCAGCTAGAGTGACCTGGTTGAGGGAATTTCTTTTCCTGTCTCCAGCTGGCCCTGGAGAGACCCTACATGATTCCACCTGCCCATGCTGCCAGGCTATTTGGGAACATCATCTCCCCCTTAGCTCTGCTGTTGGACACTCATGTCCTCTCCTGGTTGGAAGCTCCAAAGTGCAGGGGCGCCCACACCCCATGGGGCTGAGGCTCTGCTGAAAGAGTGTCCCACCTGGAATGGAAGAAGAAAGTACCAGAGCACTATGTCATCTCGTTTCTTGGCACTTACATGTTTTCTGTAACAACAGAAATAAACCCATTTTGAACATTTATCGCCCTTCTCTCAGGTTTTTAGACAGTCCATAAAGACAAACAAATATTATGCCCTATGACAGAAGGAGAAACAGCTAACCCAAGATTAACAGGCTTGCAAGGATAAGCAAAGAACAAACAATGGGAACAACAATAAATAAGGGCACCAGCGAGCCAGCTTTAAAAACTTCATATTTAAGGAATAAAGGCCCCTCTGTTGGTTGCAGCCACGACCCAACCGCTCTGCCATGATGCCCCTCCAAGGAACTGCTGTAAATAGCGTGGCTCCAGCCCAGCCCACAAACCTCCCAGTGCTGTTCCTCCAACGACCAGCCAGCGTTTATACTCCTGCTTATTCTCAGAGCAAACCAGATTAATTCTGCCATTTTGCCTCCCTGGTGCTGTGCCCCACCAGTGCAGTTTTCACTCCTCCCAGCACTGGGCCCTGTGCATGTTTACAGTGCTGCTGCCTCTGCCCTGTTTGTGAGCAATAACTGAGCTCCCAGGACCTGAGGGGAGTTCAGGTTTTCCAAAGGAGTAATGCACCCACAACACCCAGCTCTGTACACACCACTCTCTGTGGGTCTGGGGCAGTGAGCCTGCTGTGCCAAACTGATGTGATGCTACTAAACCAGGAGAGATGCACTGTTAGCAAAGACACAGCTCAGGACTAATCTACACTTATTATTTGGAGAAGACATCTTTGGACACCACCTCAATCTCAGATCTCCCCCTTTTCCTCCAAAATGTGGCAATCAGCCTGCTCACTAAAGCCCACATTGAACAGTGCTTGGTGTACCTGTTCAAGCAGAAAAAGGGAAAACCACTTGATTTTCACTGTGTTTGGGTGCTGCCAACAGGTCTGTCTGAAGTTTATGAGTCAGTACAAAAGTACCTTAAACAAAGACAGAGTACTCAGGATCTGCCTCAGCAAGAAGGACCCAATTTTCCAAGACACTCAGCATTCACAGCTTCAACTGACCTAAATGAAGTCACCTCAACAGCTCTGCAAAATTGCATTCAAGTGTTCTTGATATCAACTGTTCCACCCACAACACTGCCATGCCTTCTAGCTGCTCAGGTGACACACTGGAAACAAGGACACCTCCTGGTATTTTATCTTACAATGGTCACTAGACAGGGCACTCTCCTCAGTCACAGCCAGATTTTTGGAGACGCAAACCACTCACCCCTCACAGCAGAGTCCAGGCATCAGGAGCTTGAATCTCTACAACTTCTAGGCTGGAATCCTCCAAACTCCTCAGATAAAATATTGCCTTTGCATTCCTGAGGCAGAGGAACCCTCCTGCCTCCATCCCAATCAGCAGGTTTCCAGCCCCTGGTGTGGGGAACAGCCAGACCACCCCCCACAGGTGACCCTGCTCTCTGCTAATCACCACCAATTAACTTGTTAATCAACTCTGATTTCTTCAGAATCCCCATTTTCTACTTCCAGTACATTATGATAAAAAGGAATCATAGAGAAGAATAAAAGTTGAGTCTGAGCAACAGCTTTTTTAGGGTGTCACTGGCCTAATGACACCCAGTGGCTTTCCTTTATTCTCACTTCAAAGACTCAAAGGACACAAGAAAAAAAAGCAAAGTTCTGCCCTAACTACAAACTTTTGATCATCACCTGCTTCTTATAACCCACCATCAAGGGTTCCAAGACAATTCCCTGGGTATGTCTGTTCGGCACTTAGAAAATAACCAAAAGCTGAAAGAGGGAATTGAGACAAACAGCCAAACACCAGTGGCTGAGTTGTTAATTAGACTCAAAAATAATTCATTTTTTAATCAAACTCAAACTTTCTAGCAGCGTAACATGGATTGATGCCTTTCTTCCTTCTGAAAAACACATTAACAAGAAATTCCCCCAATTTCCCTGTGGCCCCATGGTTGTATGAACCCCAGGTGCAACAGAAGACGCACAGGTGGGACATGCCAGCCATCCCTGGGTGTGGAGCCAGCAGCTGCTCGGTTCCTGGGGCACCTCTGGAACACGAGCAGGATCCAAGGGAAAGACCAGCCAGTGCTACTGCAAACAAAATCTAGCATAAAAATAATTATACAGGACACATATTGGGAATAAATAATAACTATCAACAAACCTGTTTTATTACAAAACTAAAAACTGACCATTCCCCACTGTCCCCTTCCCCTGGGTCCCGGGCTCTGCTGCTCATCACCTGAGGCAAACGCTCCTTCCCTTCCCTCTGTGTTCCTTTAACACTCCAAAGCACAGGGGAGGGAGCATGGAGACAACACCACAGGTCATGGTATCAAAGGTGGGAGCTGCCACACGTGTCCCCAGGTCAGGATATCAAAGGTGGGAAGTGCCACACGTGTCCCCAGTCACACAGGCCAGGAAAGGCGGCGACCCTGATTTGATGCTGTGCAGGGAAGGCACATGTACACAGACACACATATGGACACACACACACACAGAGACATGGACACAGACAACATTCACATGGATGTGGACACACACATGAACACACACACACACTCTTGCCACACAAGACCCTTTGCACACCCAAACAGGAGCCAAACTCCATGTTACCCCTGGGCCTGGCAGCCTTTCCCACCTCCAGGGGTGCCCACAGTTTTGGCAGGTACAAAGCCACACTCCGGCCCTTCAAAATGGCCTCTTCCTCCTCCCTGAGAGGGACCACTAGGGACTGGACTTTATACACTCTTGGCATTTCTTTTACTTAATTTTGGTTTACCCAGAAACACAAA
The DNA here is from genome assembly GCA_013397135.1 of Pachyramphus minor. Classification (NCBI taxonomy): domain Eukaryota; kingdom Metazoa; phylum Chordata; class Aves; order Passeriformes; family Tyrannidae; genus Pachyramphus; species Pachyramphus minor. The sequence continues at coordinate 921,533 of VYXB01004459.1, forward strand.
AACTGAAAAGAAAGAAAACATGAAAAGGCGACCCCAGCCATAGACCCTCCTTATGACATGGGGTTATGACTTGGACCTGGTAACACTGTTTGATACTTCCCTACTCTTAAACTGCTGCATTTTTGACCCTTCCTCGTAAGATTCCTCTTCATGCCCATAAATTGCACCACTATGGAAATCTGGTGGAAGAACTGAGGTTAAATCTCACGCTCCCCTCCACTGCCAGCATCGGTTTGGGTCCAGGCTGAGTTGTGATGGAGGCAGAGCAGTCTGCACCATTTCACAGACCTGTACACCCTGAGCAGCCTGTGCCCTGTGTATTGGAGCACAGATGAGACCTGGAGATGTGGTGCAGATCCCACCTCCTTGCCGGACAGTCCCAGCACATCCTGCAAGCAGAGCTCACACACACGGAGCGATGCCACATGCTCAGACATGATCCTGCATCTCAACGCATCAGAAGCAGTTTGGATTCATTTCCCAGGCACCTGCACACTGACACTCTGCAGACACATTCACTGCAAAGCTCGGGACAGCCGTTTGAGCAGGGGCTCTTCAGCACCAGCATCATCACCACGAGCAACATTCCCTGGCCTGACACCACACAAAGGCCAACATTAATTAGAGAGGCCAGAAAGGAAAGATATCTCCCTTCCTGTTCCAGTCCTTCCCTCCCAGTAACAGTCCGTTCCTGCACATCTGGGAAATGGGAACAGCGCTGGGTTCTGCCAGGTGGGCAATTCAGGTGAAAAGCTGACTCGGGTTATTTTTAATGTCTTTCCTGTGTAACCATTTACGTTACATCTATTTAAGTGCGTGTGAGTTTACGTGTTAATGCCTGCTCACATCCAGGATAAAAATACACAGCACAGTTAGGCAAATACATGGAAATACAGACAGAATCCAATTCCTCTGGCAGACCACACAAAGGCTAAGAAATGAAAAATGCACTCACACCCTCTGACACCGTGGCCGAGTGCACGCGCGAGAGCTGTCGTGGTGGGACTGAAGGCTGCTGCTGCTCCCTCTCTCCCTCTCCCTTCTCTGCTAAGGAGACACTTTGAGCGCCGGGATTGCTCACAATCTGGCTCTGTGATCCACATGCAGGACTGGTAATATGCCTGCTATTTCCCTCTCTCCCCCCCATCAAACCTCCCCCC
>VYXB01004459.1:922738-991403 GCA_013397135.1 Pachyramphus minor
CCCCCCCCCCCTTGTTCTCATGTTCAGTGGTTATTTTAGCTTAATGTGGTGACATCACAGCTCGCTCGGTAAAGCCCTTGCTGTGAATACAGAGCGCGGCTCCACTGATCACTTCCAAACGATGGGATTTACTGAGGTTTGATATTTAGTGCTCGTCCCCACAGCAGAAAACGCTGTGTCCTGGTGCAGCCCTGTGAGTGTTTTGCTGTGGTTTGCACTGCCCTGCTGCAGCAGGGGGAATGGTGATGTGTTTCAATCCCTAAATTGCGAGTGAGATCTGGGAGAGACACTTTTATAAGTTCCCTCATTTTAACCAGCAAAGAGAGCAGCTGGACACCTGTCTGTTGCAGTCCCCTGAATTTGCGGGGGGTTGTATGCACAGGCTGGAAGGACATGGTTCTTAGGTGGGGGAGAGATGGAACGCTGGAAGGCATCTTGTTTCTCAGCATCACTGAGGAGCCAAGCCCCCACCTTGTATTAAAATGAAAATTCTCTGTGAATTTTTAAAGCTGAACCCCTCTACAACTCTTTATCTATCAGTAATTCCTCCAGCCCGTCATATCAGATCTGCAATAGCCTCAACAGCTTCATGATTTTGTTCCATGTTCTTCTAAAATGGGAAACAAAGAAACAGCACATGATATTAGAAAAACTTCACAGCAGAACAGATAAGAGATGCAGGAGGAGAATAATGCAGTCAAATAAGCTTTCCATTATTAACAACCGTGCCCCGAGGTCTACGGGCATAGTCCCAAAACCTAAATTATCTTAAATCATGAGGTTACCAATAAAGACAGCTTGGGATGGCAGAAGGGGTCTGTGATTTCAGGGAAGTTGCAGACCACATATATATGATTAACATTTCTGTGCTACAGTTTATTACTTCATTATAATATTTTCCATCACAAATGAATAGGTAAAACACCTGGCTATTAAACATAGACCTATCCCTCAGGATGATCAGATTATCACTTGAATTTAAAATCTTTCTGAATTTTTAATAATGCATAACAAATAAGATTATTTATGCACTTTCTTGGCTCTGCTTGCAGGCCCATGGTGACGTGCAGCCACCTCTCCTGAAATCCAGGTCTGGGGGGGGGAAACACACTCCCTACTTGCCCCCTCCGCTCCCTTACCCAGCGATGCCCCATATCCCCGCAGTTTTGAGGATGAGGGATTTTGGGGGGATTGGGCCCCAGCCAGGCCGTCAGAGTGCAGTAATGAGCCCTGCAGAGCCGTCGGCCACGGCCGTGTGGAGGCAGCATCTGAGGAATCAGGGCAGGCTGATGGAAAGTCAAGTGGAGGCCTGGCTGTCTGAAACCTCTTCAATAGATCTGTAGTCTGGACTTGAACCCTGCCCTCTCACCTCGGGGTCCCATATTTCTTCCCCCACCCCCCGCGCTCCCTCCGTGGTGGGCGAGGGGCCGCGAGTGACCCCGGCCCTGCCGCCAGCGAGGGAGGGGGAGAGCGAGGGGGGAGCAGCACCCCCGACTTCCTCACAGGTAATTAAGGGACTGTTTTCAAGGTTGCATGGGCAAAAGACAATTCGGCCTAATGAAGCATCGATCGGCCAGCGCGGGTAAACAGGCACTGACATTCACTCCGGCCCCTCCGCCGGTGGAGACATCCCGCCATCGGCACTGCCCGGGATCCAGCTGCGGGCACGGGCTGGCACAGCTCCTCATCCCACCATCACCCCAACCTGCACGCTGAGCAGGATAAAAATATTAACTGGAGGGGCAAAGTGGGTTTGTGGTGGGTTTTGTTTGTTTGTTTTTCTTTGGAATGAATGTTGCTCGTCGTTTCCACTCTAACCCCGCCAATCAGCGCCGGCAGGGCTGGATGCATGAGGTCAGTTATGGAGATGCAGGAAATTACTGGGGATTGGCAGGGCTGGTTTTGTCAATTTGTAAGCAAAACCCTGTGTTATTGCCAGGTTTTCATCTTTTCATCACTGTCAGCCTGTGCCGGCACACAAGAGCTAAAAGCAAAAATGTCTCAGAGGCTGCTGGAAAATTAACAGGGGAGGATTAAAAATATTTTTGTGCAAAATAGAAATAGGAAACAGGTACTTACATTAAAAAAATAAAGCCAATTAAGCCCCTGGAAGTGCTGACACATCCAGCTCGCTGCTCGCCCTACCCAGGCATCTGCTCCCTGGCTCAGGAGCCGAGCGGCTCGGCAGCATCGCACTGCCGGGCTCCCAACCTGCCCTCGCCTCACCCAGCCCCTTTCTTCTGGCCCAAATGTTTGCATTTGTAGGACGTCTGAATGGTAATAAAAAGGCCAGGAAATGATAGTTGTGCCAAGTAAATTGGGGTGAATGCTGGGGGAGGGGAGGCTGGATCGATTGTGAAACAACTTGTGCATTATCCAGGAAGGATTTGCTCACGGTCCTGCGCTGCTCCACCGTACGAGAGGCCCCGCACTCAACAATAGCGTGTCCCCTCGGAGCAGGAAACACAAAGGGAATTTGCTCTGATTCAATCCACACAGTGAGGCCCCTCTGGGGCTAAAGAGGGTCACTTTTACCCTGGCTAAAAATAAAGAAAAAAGATTTTTTTTCCCCTCTTAGGCACACTCACACATACACACACACACACACACACAGATGATCCAGGCTGGGGAAAGTAACCTGCCTCCACTCGACCAGATGCTTAAAAATGATGAGCCTCCTCTCTCATTTTTTCCATTTAGAGTTTAGAATTTATCAGAATTTACTTGAAAAAAAATTTAAACAAGTAGAACATGATCAAAGAGCGGCAAAACGGCCTCTTTCTTTTATTCCATTTCCTTGTCTAACAAGTGCTTTACTCCGGGACTACTGCAGCACCGGCCCCTAATAACAAAGGAGGTGACACTGCGAGGGCACAGAACTGTAAACTGAATTTTAAAAGCCACACGAGAGCCCAGATATCAAGGGTCTGCTGTATTCAGATATATTTGTTTTCTAATACTTTGCCTTTTTAGTTCAGAGTAGCAATTTGTGTTCTGCTTCTAATCCCAAATTCTTCCATCACGCACAGGTCAGGAACGACACAGCAACTGTGTGCCACACCTGCTGAAATTATACACAACAGCAAGTTTTCCCTAAAAATCACTAGAATGTAGCTCAGCAGATTCTATCTGCATTCATTTGGTGGAACAACAAGATATTGCTGGGGACAAACTCGGCATAAAGCGGCCCCGAGCCCCCTGAGTTGGCGGAGCTCAGCCCAAACAATGGCCGCTTCCCATTCACCTTTCCCCAGCTTTTCAAAAGAACATCCCAGAAACACAAAGCAGCAGCGGGAAATGGCAATTTTATGAATCCTAATCAATCAAAGGGCTTATTAACTCAATGTGAAGCCAGATTAAAATCTTTAATTATAAATCGTGCTAAAAGGAAAAACAAAATGTACTTATGGTACATTGAAAATTCCGGATATTAACATAGTTGCCATTATCTCTCGCAATATTAAATTTCCCCTCCCTGCCCTGCAACATGCTCACCTTTTTCTGTTCCTAAAGAACAGAACCGCGGAGCAAACTCATTTTTCTCCTTCCCAGCCTTATTAAAATGTACTCCTGCTCCCTACAGCCGGGGCTCTGCGGCAGCGGGTCTGTGGGAAGCCCCATTCCAGGCGGGAGTGGGTGTATATTAAGTGGGCCGAGTCGGAGTTCCAGATGATGTTTTTTGGGCCACCATCCAATGTGAAGCATTTCTGGCAATGGAAGTGGCTCGTGTGTCCGCGCGGGCGGTCGCAGGACTGCAGAGTGAGAGCCACAGGAAGGGCCTCGGCGCGCGAGGGGCCACGGGTGCTTTTTTATCAGGCAGACGTTGGGAAATGACCACGGCAAATATAATCCTGGCTGGACGGGAGGGGGAGGGAGAGCAGGGAATGAGCCACATGTTTTATTTATTTGTTCAAAGTCACGGTCATCCCATTGTGTCCCTGTCCGTGCCTGTTCCCCGGCCCCGGTGCCACGGTCAGACCCGCGGCAGAAGGCGCACACCCAACTTCTCCAGCACACAGCATTTGGCTGGGAAAAGGCCTCTTTTCCATTTGGAGTATCAGCATTGTGACACCAGACTCTAACTGTTGTTGAGTGTGATGCTCCCTGTGCTGCCTCTACAGTAGGTTCCCTCTGCACCCTGTCCTCATGCCCGTTCCCTCTGTGCTGTCTCATCTGGAACTAAAGATCCTTTCTTTTTTGCACCAAATTTTTCAAAGGAGAGTGAAATTTCCTTTGGAAAAAGATCCAACAGGACACACTCAGACTGTGATTCTAGGTCATGTTTTGCATAAAATTTCTCTTCTCCCTTCTCTCAATGAAACACTTCCCTGGGACTTATTCCTCGAGTACTCCCCAAAGGAAGAGCACCTTTGCTGAACTGGGATTTTTCAGATTTGCTGTCACTTTTGGAGCTGTAACTGAAACCCCAAATCGTGTTTCCCTTCTGTAAAACTTAAGGAAAACACAGCCAGTGAATTTGAAATACAGTTTTAGTTTGAAAAAATGGGAACTTAATTCTGTATTTCACAAACAACTGCTTGGCTCCAAAATGCTCACAAAAGGGGATTTCACACCTTAGGGAAGGGAATCACCTTCTCTGCTTTGTAGTTGCTGCCTGACAGTTCTGCAACCTGTCCTGAATTTCCTCTCCCACCCCCTGTGCTGGGATTCCCTGCCTGGCTATTCCCAAACCCTCCCAGCCTGGGCCGGGGCCACGTCTCACTGAGCTCCTCAGGCAGGTAAATCATTCCTGATGCTGCCTTCCAAAACAGGGACACACCTGTCTGCAAACCCTGCCCAGCAACACAAATGGAAGAGTTTGGGGACATGGAATAGAGAATTGTAAATCTATAATCCATCTAGGACCGAACCCTTCTGTGCTCAACATGCATTGCTCTGATTTGGGGGGTTTTTTACCCCCACATACACCCTTGCATGTGCACTCCGCACATCTGTTCCTGCACTGAATATTCCTGCTGTGGCCTGTGCCCGGAGCACAGAGCTCCACACTGGGATTACCCTGATTAACACCCGTGTGTTATGGGCTGAACACCCCAACACTCCCGGAGCCCCCCAAGCCCTGAGCGTGGCGTTGCAGCGATGCTGCTCCGAGGACGTTCATCACCAGTGACCAGGCACCGGAGCCCCGGGTCCTCTCCAGCTCCTGCCTTTCAGAAAAGATCCTTTGTGCCCAACTCGGGTTTCATTTCATTGCTTTTAAATTTGTTCAGCTTGACTTTTGACACTTCAGAGGCTTAAGCCTTCTTTAAGTACAACAATATAATAAATATTTGTGTTGCCAAAGGAAAAGTGGATCCGTTGTTAGTGTTAGGGAAAGCAGGATCTCTTTTTCATTCGTTCGGTATAAATAATTCACACAACTATGTGCATTTTATAAACATCATCTTTAGGAAACTGATACTATCAAACATTTTCGAGACAACACTCAGCAGCATATAAATATGCACAAAGTATTTACTACAGAGGATCTGAAACTAAACAAAAAAATTGTTAATGAAAGCAGAAAAATAACGATATTTTATGTAAATAATTATGTTAATACAAAGTGTTTTCAGACTTATTTATACAAATTAGTCATCTGAATGACAAAAAGCTTTGACAAACTACAAACACCTATCAAAAATCATATTATTTGGCTCATTTTCCTTTGCAATTTCCATCTTTGGCTTGCCTTAAAGAAGCAGATTCAGAACCTCCCCTGCTCTCTGTCAGTACAGCAAGAGCAAGCCCAGTCAAGGGCATTTTCTTTACTTATATATTGGTTTTTTTCTTCAAAATATTTGAAGAAATTGTGTTTTTTAAAAAAAAAAATTTCAAAAATTAAACAAGATAAGTCTATTTTAATCCACAATTATTTTCCCTAAAATATTTGTGTGAAGCATGTTTGGTTCAATCAGAAAAAAAAATAATAATTGTATTTTCAAATAACAATTTGATAGGGAGCAAATATCTTTTTATTTTCTAACAGAAAACACTTTAAAATCATCCAGGAAATAAACAATATATTGGTGTGCACGAACTACCCAGAGCTCCATTTTTTGCACTTTTTGCTATCGATCCAATTTTAGGATTTAAGTGTTCCTGGCTTTTTGATGGAATGGGATTTTCTTCTTTCCAAATTACAGTTTGGAATAAAACTTTACGTTATTTATAAATCCAAACCATAAAATCCCCCCCAAAAAAACTGTTTTAGAGGCTCTTTCAGCTGTCTGGGACTGCCGTGCTGTTCAGCGTTGCGGTCCCACAGTGTCCGTCCGAATTCCATTATTCCCGAGAACAACAACCCCGTTTCTCTAACAGATGCTTCCACAGGCAGTGCCGTGGCCGGGGACAAAAAGGCTCTGCGGCGTAAGCGGTTCCAAATCGTTTAATCTGGATTAATCTCGCTCTGCGTTTGCCCACGGACCCGCCCTCGTGGGGGGCGACGAGCGGCACCCCGGGGCTCCAGATGCCCAATTAGCCCCGGCCCGGCGCGGGCTCGGCCTCTCGTTGGGGTAGATCCATTTATCTTCCCCGCTCCCGGGCGGGGGGGCCGGGGGCCCTCGTTCGCCTGTTGTCAGCGGGCATTGATCGGCCCTTCCCGGCTGGTGCCGGGGTGAGGGCAGGTCCCCCCGGAGCCCTTTGGGGGGAAGCTCTATTGAGTCATGATCCGAGCGACTGCTCATTGAGGAAAACGGGTATTGGCGTCCCCATCAGCAGAGACACCCTGGGTAAGCTTAAACAAGTCCACTCTGTTAATGTCAGGCCACGGGGGACACGCTCAGCCCCTCCGCTGACCATTAGACCCCTTGATGGAGTGGACAATAAACTTGACAGGACAGGCTGGACACTGCCGGGGAGCGTGGCTGTGCTGACAGCACGCTGGGGAATGTCCTCCACCGCCTGCCCACGGTCCATCCACACCCTGCCTGTGATCTGTGCATCCTCCACCCTGCCCACAGTCCATGCTCCACACCCTGCCCACGCTCCATCCTCCACAGCCCTCCACGTCCTGCTCATGCTCTCCCCGGGCCCAGGTGGGCACTGCCCATACCTGTGACAGGTAAACTGGACGCCACAGCCGCCCCAGCCCGCACCAGAGGACAAGAACCTTGGAGAACGTTCCCTAAAAACACTGCAGCCAACGTGCCAAACCCCGGGCGGGGAAGGGAAATTCGGCACGTTTCGGGTTTTTGAGTTAATTTTTTCCCTCCAATTTCTATTGACCAGATATTTTGGCACCTGTTTCTTAACCGAACTTCTGTGAGGAAAAAAAACTGTTCTGCCACTAGGAAGAAGGGAATGTATGCAATTAACTGCACTTTGGTTATGCCACCTCAAAGGCAGACTGAGAGCGGGTTATTTCATGCCATGTTCTTGGAAATGAAAATAATCAAAATGGGAAAATAACAAAATTCACTACCCTTCTCCATCCAGAGAACAATTATTGGGGGGAAAAATCAGGTTCCAAAGTATTGATTCTGCATTCATCAATCAAAACCAAAAAATTAATAGGAAATTCAGCTATAGCTGTTTTCAGATAAAGTGTTGATAATTGCATTTATATTATTTAGAGAAATTATATTTAATTTTTTTTGTTACATGTGAGCTTATTAGTATTTACTTTCTTAAGTTTCTGCCAGTAAAAAGGGCCTTGGGTTTGACAGAGCAAATTTTCCAGCATTTGTAAGCTTTTATCCCAATTTTAACACCTTATCTCTTTTCCTCTAGAGAATTAAATGATATTGCATTAAAACAGAAAACGATATAGAATTTTAAACAGTCCGCACAAGTGGGGAACTGACAGGTCATTAAATGGCTCGACTGGAAAGAAACTTCCTCCTAAAAATTTAGGGGTTTATATATAATATAGGAGCATATATATATATATATTTACACATGCACATATATATTAACATATATACATGTGCTAACATATGCAGCAATTTTTCAATAGCTAAATAATTTCTCTAAAATTAATTTAAATAAAACCTACCTCTTAATATTAAGTACTTTATCGATAAAAAACATTAAACCTGGAGATTTTCTTTTAACCTAATAGTCAACAAAAAGCAACACAGCTAAAGAAAATGTAAGTATAATCCAGATTACTCCGATCTGATTTGTATTTTCAGTTAAACCTTAATAGCTTTTAACAAAAGAAACATCCTTTTTGGCACTAATGCATTGTCTAAGCTGCAGAACACACTCAAATTTCAAGATATTTTTTAAAAGCCATTGAAAAAGCCACAACAGTGACATGTTTCTGACTAACTCAGTTAATGTTGTGTTCAGATGAATCCAACAACAAGAGGGTTTTTTCCTGCCTCCCCAGGTGACAGCACTTGCTCAGTGAGTTGGAATATTTTATTTGTTTATATATATAAAATAATAATTTTTCATTGTGATTAAAACAATACATAGAAATTAAAAGAATGCCAACTCTTATTTTTCCCTGTAGGACCTGTTACTTTAAGATTCTACAAACAGTCTGGAATTCTCTGGGAGTGCATGATCCCAGGGCACGAGGGCACGCGGGCTCTAGATAAGGAATAATTTAGTTTATCACGAGGTGAAAAGAAAAAGCAGAGTAGGAAAAAAAAAAGTCCTATTTGTGCAGAAAGCCTTCTCCAACAATTAAGTGTGAGGGCTCTTGTTTATCCCACTGGAAGGCCGCGGTTTTCCCTGGGCCCACGGATGCAGATCCCAGTGTCAAAGGGGAGCCGGCACCGCTGCCCGGAGCCTCACCCACGGCTCCTCTTTGTGCTCCGCTCCCCTCACATCTTCCCTCCCGCATTTCCATTTCAAGCAGCTGCACAGGCATCGCTGCACGATCAATTTCCACATTGAATATTTAGGAATACAACCAAGGTATATTTTATATAAATATTTTCATTTATTAGGAGCAGAACAGGCCTCTCAAAATGAGGGATGCAGAAGCTCCTCACTGACTCACCTTCCCCCCTGGATCCCCCAGCTTTTGTGGAAATTTCCGATTCTGCGTCATTCCCACAGTTCGCTCCCTCCTTCATGAAGCAGCTCTTGCCCTGCCAGTGACCCGTGGACACCTGGAGGTGTCCCAGTGCCCGAAATGTGCCTTTGTGCTCAGGTACCACCCATGCAGTACCCTCTCTGTCCCCCGGTCCAACCCTGCTGACGCTGCCCATGCAGAGTCCCACAAGGGCATGGAGCACCTGAGCCATGGAGGGGGCTGGAAAACTGGCAGGGAAAAGTCTGAACCCAGCACCCACTGCCAATCATGAAATCTGTGAAAGAATTTGGTGTCATCAGGAGAATGTCAGGGGCAGAACTGTCCCCTCCACAGGCACACGGGGATTGCGGAGATGCTGAAGCCTTTGGAAAAGTGATTGTGCTCCCACTGCCTGCCCTGCACGTGGCACAGCAGGGCCCCAGGTCCAGAGCAGAGCCTGGACCTGCTGTGCAGCACAAACTGCAATATTTACACACTTCCAGAGCTCGGAGATCACAGAAGGTCTGGAATGCCACCGAGCCAAAAGCCAGTGTTGTGTGGGCATAACCACCTGCCCTACGGGGTCTCCGTCACACCTGCCACAGTGTGAGGAACAGGAAACTCCCAAAACTAACTGAACTTTCACTTTTGAATTGACACAGCAATTATAATTATATTCCAACAATCATTGAGGTCTCCCTGTGATAGCCAGTTTATGTATCATAGAACATCTACAACCTTAGGAAAAAAGCAAAACACTAAAAAAAAAAAATCTCCAACCACTTTACTTAGAAGGAGCACAAAGGAAAAATGGTTCTAAACATAAATAAAACCCTAAATGTTGCATCCATATGATCTCTATTTTCATGTCCACCTGACTATGGTGCCATTCCCAGCACAGCACAGCTCACTCAGCCTGTGGATCCCTCTCCTGCCAGTTCTCCCTGTGCACCAGCCCCACACCTGTGTTACCTGTGTGCTGCACCTGGGGTGCATCTCACCAGGATTCCCTACTGATATGGGAGTCTCTATGTTGCTCATGCCCCAAAGGATTCTTTTTTCCCCCTTTCTTATCTTTTCATGTGGTGTCTAAAGTCATATGTGACCACTCCACTGTTTTTAATTGCAAATTTTCTTAAACACCCTAAACCTGCTTGTTCCTTTTCCATTTTATCTTTTGCAAATCACCTGCGTGTTCCTCTTTGCCAGACACCTCCGTGCTAACCAGCAAGGTCACTGCAGACCCTGTATTGATTTTCCTCCTAAATATCTGACCGCATAAATACAGATTTTACCAAGGGTTCAGAAGTCGTCCCCGAGAGCGAATGTAAACACAAACCGATACAGCTGCGGAAGCCTCCAGAACGTGGAGTCAGAGATGGACTCGTGCAGGTTCCCTGGGACAGACAGGCTGGTTAACCCTTCTCTGGCTCAGTGGGAACCGTGGCTGGGACCCAGCACCGGGGCCGAGTCGGAGCACAGCCCTGGCACTGCAGCCCCATTTATCCCTCAGGGGTGTGCAAATACAGAGTATTTTGCTTGACTGATTGATTTCAACATTCAAACAGACCTTCCGCTACTTCAACCCACAGAGATTCGCTGTCCTTACTTTGAAATATATCACATGTAAATTTTCCAAACTTAGCAACCCAAACTGGAGTCTTTTGGCAACCACGATAAGTGTCTGCAATCTCCCTCCATGGCTGGGGAGCCTGTGGGGCTCAGCCTGGCTGATCCCACTTCTGTTCCCCACAAGAGTTTAAACCAGTCCTGGCACTCACCAGGAGAATGCCCAGCGCAGTCAAGGATTTAACACTGTTAATTTCTTTTATTTTTCATTTCTTTTCCCCAGAATGATTGAGTCTTCCGTTTTGCAGCCAAGTAAAAACCAGCTCTTCCCAACAGAAATTTTCACGTAAAATCAGATTTTCCTTTTCCTTAGCTTGGTCACCTCTAGGTACTGAAACACTTAAATCAGGATTACTACAAAAAACCCAAACATCAAGCACGGATGGCAAGAAAAAGGGATCAATGTGGGACTGTGCCTCAGACACAGATTTGTAAGAAACCAACTTTGCATTGTTGTACCAGATGCAGTCCCAGGGAAAAACGTATGCAGGCAACAGGGAGTTAAGTAAATAATTTTTTTCTTTTCTTTGTCGATGTGTTTAGTTCTCTTCCTGCCAAGACTCATTTCACTCTGCTATCTTGTGAGAGACACATATGGTGCAGTGAAATTGCCATCCAAGAAAGCATGTCCCAGCCTGTTGAGACATCATCAAATAAGATTAAAGCAAAGTAAAAATAAAAAGATAGAACGATTTTTTTTCTTTTTCTTGTACAGGGAACATCTGATGAAAGTCACTGAGGTACTTGAATGCTTCTAAAGGTTTTGCAACCATTTCTTTACTTTGCCTGGTTAAGAAAAAGGCAGAAATAACAAGCCACTATCTCCTTTTTCTTCTTCAAGTTAGTGAAAAAATGTGTTTCATAATCAACCTGATGTATGTGAATGAAATACAATAATGCCTTCTCTGCTTCTGAGAAAACAACACTTAAATGCACAAAAATACCCCAGACTCTGCACTGGTGGCCTCTCCACCAGCACCTCTGAGTTCTACATGCAAAAAAGGGGCCAGGACAAAGAAATCAGGCTACTAATGTACCAGTCAGGAGCTGGGCTTCATAATCCTTGGGGGATCCCTTCCAACCCAGGATATTCTGTATTCTATGATTCCAGTCCACAGAAAGGTCCAAGTCACCTCCCAACCAGTGTATTCAGGTGTCTCTGGCTACCAACTGCTGCGTTAAATTAAAATTCATCACCTGATAAATCCAGAAGTCCGAGCTGCAGGATTTAAATACAGGTGGAACTGCTGCCTCTTTTCCTTACAGAGGAAAAGGCCTCAGGACACTGAGTAGGATGAAGATGACTTTACAGGTTCTTTCCCTACGAGGTCCTTTCAGTTTCCACATTAAACAAGAAGGACTGGTAACAGAAATCCCAGAACATCACCACTTGTTCTTTCCCATGGTCCTTAACGACAAGCTGGAGGACGAGGGTAGAACTGTTGTAGCAACAGGAATCACTGAGAAGCAACTTGGCAGCTCCTCTCTACCACTTCGAAATCAGGTTCTAGAAATATTCCACCTCCCACCAGGAAAGCACCACCAAACACAACACATACGGTATGTTCTGTACTCTAAGTAAATAAACAGGGGTCTGCTCAAGGCCAAAAAGAAATCCCAGGGGGCAGGAGGAAGCCCAAATCAAATTCACATTGTTGATCATCAGAGAAGTTCAGGGGGAGCTTCTGAACCCCACTGAATAATCTGCAAAATGGGTCCACTTTGAGAAAAAAGAACGTATTTTGGGCATTTCTCTGCCAACCTCCCCAGTTAGAGCTGCATGTCCAGCGTTTCCAATGCTGTCACTGGACTGCAGGAAAGCAACAATGCATCAGTAGCAGAGATTATCCCTGGCCTTAATAAGCTGTTGTTGGCTTTCATAACAACTGCAGCCTAGGCCGAGTCACACCGAGCTCAAAGACAATCTTACCAATAGCCTGGAGCAAGGATTATAGAAACAAGAATCCAAGGGGGGTGGGAGGGAGCAAAAATCCCAAGAAACAGGGGCTAATGTAAAATCGTTTACATATTAACCTTCTTCCCTTCTGACAGTGGTCAAGTTCTGATTCAAAATACAAATTATCTCCAATTACTTCAAAAGAGGCAGTCACAGAGCTGTCACTTAACCTTCACCATCTGTTTGGCTCAAAAGCAAGCTGTACAGCCTGCCACTTTGACCTCATCTTTCTCTTTCCACACTGGACAGGCACCAAAAGAAGAGAAGATGGTTTATTGTTCTCCCGAGAAAACTCCAGCCCGTGGGGAGCGGGGCTCAGGGTGCCGGAGGGGAGGGGAGGGCAGGCTCTGGAGGTGACTTCATTTAACTCTTCAGGGGGATTTCTTTGGGGAGGATGAGTTTGCAAACCTTCCTCGCTCCTGCCAGCCCGCCCCAGAGATGGGGTTTGTTTAAAGTGGAGCCTCTCTGCAAAGAGAGCTGTGAAACAACAGGGTGGGGGAAAGTCAGGCGCTGGTTCACAGCGGATTCTGGCCGAGGCAGTTCTGTGAATCCAGTAGCCAGATGCACGCAGAAAAATATCAGCTATTTAAGACGTCAAAGGCAAAATAAATCCTGGAAATGAAACAGCTTTCTAGCAAAGACAGTAACACAAAATGTTTTGGGGAAAAAAACCAAAACCCAAAAAACCTCAAACAAACCAACAGGAACCCCAAAGAGAAGAACACCAAAAGGTCTGGGAAAGCACAGCTTAAAAGTCATAAATATGACCTCACTGTAAGATAAATCAGAGTTACCACTACTTTCAGCTGCACAGATCTGACCAAGGCTTCTCCCAAGCTGCTCATTAACCATTGCATATTCCAGCTCCTCTCCTGGCTCTGGGGGAAGGCAGGAGCTGAGCTCAAACTCACCCTCGAGCAGTGGCAGCGTGAAGGACCCAGGACAAATCCCCCCCCGTGGGGTGTCAGCAGCTCGGGGCGCAGAACCACAGCCTACAGTGCAGAGGTGTTGGGAATAAAACAAATCTGTTGGAGAAAAGAGATTCCAGAGGGGCTGGAGGGCACAGTAATAGGGTGCAAATTTCTGAATGCCTCATGGTTTATGGGCAGCTTCTAATGCTTCTGCCGAGAAACATTACAGCATTTCCACTGGCTCTGATCTTTATTTTTAGTTTTATTACCCACTGCATAGCAGGTTTCTTCAAGAGAGAAAGAAAGAAAGCAGATCCCTCTGTAAACAGGAGCAACTCCTGATCGTTTCACATCACAGTGGTTTAGCATGAGGATAATTCCACACGTGGAAGCAGCTCCGAGAACAAAAGTCTCTGTAGCTGTGCAGCTGCATGACCCTCCTGGCATCATTCGGCGTGGGGAGGGAAGCCCCTTTTCTTGTCACACAGTATTTAACCCAAGAAACACACGCCACAATGCACATGAGCTGCAAAGTTCCTGTTTCCAGAGCAGATGGTAACAAGTCAATTAAAGACGCAGCACTCGGGCACCGCTAATAGCAGCGAGAAGCTCTGAGCATTCCCGTCGTGGGGGAAAGGAACGGGCTGCAAAAGGTTCCGAACCAAATCATGATCTCAAGCAAACAGCTCTGACTTCCTAGAATCCAAATTCCTTTGCTCCCTTTTCATGAAGGCAAACAGAATATTGAACTCGATTTGCAGTTCAGAGGGGGCAGGAACGTCCCCGCGCTCCCGTGCTGGAACCGCCTGACACCCACTGTAGCCACGCTGAAATGTTTAATTTTACTTAAAACATTCTCTCAGGCCTATGTATTATTTGAAGTATAATGTACAGGATTATCTAATGAATTCTCAAATCAAATACTCTCATTTTGCTGCAGGCCATTTCCCGAGAACAAACTAAAGGCACACAGGCTGCTCTGTGTGCCTGGCTGCTGAATTTAAACAGATGTCCAGTGGACATCAGCCTCGCTCAGATTACCTCTCCCATTCACTCCTCTCTATCTCTGGCCAGTGCAAACCCCCTTAAATTAAAAACAAACAGAGAATCAAGATAACAAAAAAATACAGCAAGACTTGTAGGCCCAGAAAAGCCCGTGGTGGATCGTGGCCGTGCCCTTGCTGTGCTGAGGGCCTGGTGACACTGAGAGCGTCGCCGGGGAGCAGCATCTGGCTCTGATTAGGTAACAAGCTGTAGCATCTGCAAACTTGTCACTCCTCGGCCCACAACAAAGCCCAGCCAGCAGATCTGTGTTTAAAAAGGGAACTGGCTGTTGGGTTTTATAAGACAAACATTATCTGTTCCCGTTGCAGGGTGCCGTTTTATTAAATGCCAGCTAGAAGAGGAGAAATTAAATGTGCTTGTTGCATTTTACTTTTCATCTCAAGGAAAAAAAACATTTGGTTTTGTCTGTCAGAAACCTTTTTACTTGTCTTTCCCCTGTGGAAGGGCTGAGATACCAGCAGAGCTTTCAGAGCCCGCAGTGAGCAGCCGCTGTGACCCTGGGGTGCTCCCACAGCATTTCAGTTTTCTCTAAACAAGAAAAATAAAATAAAATGTAACTTACATGCAGTGAATCCAGGCGTGGTGAGGATCAACTCCCCCAACAGCTGAATTAAAATTCACTCATCTCTGTGTGAGTTTTACTTAGACACTTCAGCAGTGTATTTGACTATGAAAGCTTCTATATTTCAACTTTTTTTTCTTCCACTTTTTTTCTTGGTATGTTGGAGTTGGCCTTTTTCTCTGCTTCTACCTCACTGAATGACAGCTACAGTCCTCAGCGCCTCTTCTGTACCCTGAAATGTATTTATACTTCTCTTTTGAAAAATGAAAAGAGAATACTCTGTGCCCCATATAAGACCGAAGTTCAACATAACTGAGGAAGAACTGAGGAATATTAAACCTGAAAAGTCAAATTTCTGTCCAACCTCACAGTTATTTTTGAACATCTAAGGGAAACCACCTATGAGCACCTCCACAAAACAAGGACCTGTAAAACTAAGCATTAGTCAAATCAGTAGTAGAGACTTAGCACAGATCTCTCTACGTAGTTCTGGGAATCAGTCAGAAATTCATGGAATTTAAGAATTCCTCAGTTTGAGCAGTTTGCTCCTGGACGCACTTCCTGCGGTGCCCCAGTCCCTCTGGGACCCAACCTGTGTGGCTCCTGGCCTGCTGGTGCTTGGCACAGCACACACAAAAATACACCAGTGGGCAGAAGGAACACAAGCCAGGCACAGCCTCACCACAGAACACCAGCAGAAGGAGAAAACACTATTTTTCCCATACTCAAGGTAAAGCAGAACTCCAAAATAGGACGCTGAGGGGAAAATGCAGGCGTTACGAGAACTTGGGTACAGGGCCTTTGGTTGGCTTTTTTCAAAACCTTGCTAAGAGATGTGTCCTATTTATTAGTTGTGAAATACAAACCACGTTATCAACCATCTTAAGGAAATGGATTGATGTTAAGTGATACTTGAGAATCTGCCCCGTAGCAAAGCTCCTGCACCAGCACAGACAGATAAGCAGAAAATCCTTCCTGCAAACACAGCCCTGATACAACATAAACCGGGCGGCCAAGCTTGGAAAGGCACTGACAGGACTTATGGCTCTGGAACACTTTGGTACATGTCACACTGATGAGAAAAGAACAATTCCTAATCAAGGTAATTATCCCAAATGCTGTTACATAAGCTGCAGCTCCAACTCTTTTTGTTAGTAACTCAAATAAATCTTCAGGTCACCTGAGCCAGAGGATAAACAGAATAAAATCCTCTACTTGAAAAATTAGGAATTGGTTTCTTCTGAAAAACCGTATGTGATATAAAAAGTAATTGATGTGTTTGGTGTTTTAGCAATCCTTGCTGCTGGGGGATCACTGAAACGGTGCAATGAGAACTGGAATGTGCTGGAGAAACCCCTGGGAATGGTCTGATGGGAGCCAAGGCCACTCATAGAGCATGGCTCTGTCCAGACACAGCCCTCCATCACCACCACCCCCACCACACACTGCCTGCCATGGAGCAAGAGCCCTTCTCACCCTGCACAAGGACCCTCACAGCTCTGCAGTTGCTCTTTTCCTCCTGGTTTCAGAGCTTTTTTGAACCCTGACAATCCCCAGGCCAGACTGCCCCGAGTCCCACCACACCCCGCTGCTGGTGCCTCCTCAGTTACAGGGGACCTGGGGGTACAGCTCAGGTATTTAACTTTATTTCTATTCTGCTTCTCTATTCAAAACAAAAGTGTCCCCTAAATGCTTCAGCTCTCTGAGTGTTAAAGCCTTTTTCCCAAACTGCTGTGATTGCCATTACGGAACTGACGGAGCCGGTGTTCCCTGACAACCATTTTAAGTGCTCAGCACAAGGCCGTGCATTCCAACTGCAACATGGTTTGTCCATTATTAGGATTTATTATTTTTTGCATTACACTGGTACCCAGAGGCCCCTGCCAGGGTTCCTGTGATGGGCATGTACAGAACACACAACACACACTGACCAGAAAAACTTGAATTCAGCCTAAAGGGTCCCAGACCCATCTTTCTGGGTATTGCCTTGCTCACTGCACTCATCATTTTTATCATCCTAATAATAATAATTAGAATTTTTTTCACAATACTAAAGATTTAAAGGTTTCCCAGCACTTCCACTTCCAAATACAGCCCTATGATTAACTCAGCAACGGGCTCCAAGATC
The DNA here is from genome assembly GCA_013397135.1 of Pachyramphus minor. Lineage (NCBI taxonomy): Eukaryota > Metazoa > Chordata > Aves > Passeriformes > Tyrannidae > Pachyramphus > Pachyramphus minor. Next base: position 939,962 of record VYXB01004459.1, read on the forward strand.
ACCTGTGAAATCCTACAGCTGGGATGCAAAAAGTCCTTTGGATCCAAGGACATGCAAGGTACTTGTAAGCATCAAGATGACTCTAACTGGCCTGCACCAAATAAAATAATCAAGCAAAGACATGATTTGATGTGATTCTCTCTCCTTTAGCTTAAAAAGAAAGCCCAAAGCAGCTGCTCTAAATGAGAAAAAGTATTCAGAAGCACAGCAAACAAAAAGAGCAACACGGCGGTGGATGCACAACGTTCCACGGAAACAAAGGAAAGGTGAGGAGATGGCATATATCACCCTGGGAAGCAGGACTGGAAAAGCCTCTCCTATCTCTACAAGCAGCTGGGGATGATTCGCAGTAGATTTTTCTGTAATAAAATTGCCTCACGTTTCTTTACTTGGAAAACTCAGTTTATAGGTCAGTTAACAAGTATTAAAACCACAAGAGAACATGAAACGCACCACCTTTTCCTTTTGATCCCGATCCCTTTTGGATGAAAGTTTTGAAGTTGGGAATATAAAATCCCTGAATTTTTGTTATGTTTTATGCCTCCACGAAGGCATTAAAACACCAGTTTGTGGGCTGAAGAAATATCCCCTAACTCAGGGGGGAATTAAAGCAAGCTGTCCTCAGCACAGCCCTGGTCGCCAGGTGTGCTTGCTCCCCAAATGGAACACCTCATTTACAAAACAAATCTGCCTCCAAAATTACCTGCCCCTCTTGATTGCTGCAAATGGTTTTCATCAACCTGCACCGGGTCTCTCTAAATTTACAGCATCGGCTACAGGAGTCATTGTAGGAGGAAGAGGAACAGCAGCAATGTTTAAAAGCCATTAAACAAGCCGAGGGTCCCCACTGAGAGTGGCCGGGCCTTGGGTGTCCCTTCGTTAAGGCCGCGTCCCGCTGGGCACACGACACAACCCACCACCGGCACGGAATTGCCTTGGCTTAAAGGTTTTAAAGGCCCCGTTCTCTTGCAGGATGCTTCGGTTTTGAAATCTATCAAAGGAATCTCAAAACAAATTACATGGTAAATTATTATCTGTGTTCTGGCCTCCTCTCTACACCCCACTGTTCGGCATGAATGGCGATGGGAGAGCCCTTGTGAAAGCCGGCCAGATAAGCAGATTACAGAGTGTCAGGTGCCTCGGGCTACTCGGAATTTCACAGCCAAACTTCCCGGCCGAATCCGTTCATCTCCCGAACGTGGGTCACGGGCTATTTCAATTAATGCACCTCTAATGACCAGCGTTTGTTCCTTAATGGGAAAGGAATAAATACGGAACACACAGAACAGCCACAGAGAGCAGAACGCTCTCCCCTCGCTCTCACCGGCATCACTGCCTTTGGCTTCTCCAACCAAGTCGCAGAGAGGGGAAACGGGCTTGTGAGGGATAGAGAATTTCTATCAGAAAGAAAGCTTTTATGTAGCTTTGCTATCATTACCCACGCCTTTCTGCCAGCTCTCAGTGTCCTCCAGATCCCAGCGCGCTGCCTAACAAGACCTGCTATGAAAACAGAATGCAGAAAACAAATTAGCATTTTGGAAATAAAAAGCCTGGCTTTTAATCCTATTAAGATCATGGCTTTTTTTTTTTTTTTTTTAAGTTCTCTGAAAGATATACTGATGTTTCCATTACCATAACTGCTGAAATCAGCATTTCCTTTGAAAGAAGTTGTTAATATTTGGAAATGGTCGGATTTCCGATCCTGGATTCGATTGTTATTCTGTGCTACCCCGCGAGTGCCAAGGTCACGGGGAGATTCACCTGCACACCGAGCGAAATGAATGCGCTCGGCCACAATCCATGTATAATTTAACATTCTCCTCTCCAGTACCACCATGCATTCCGAAAAATATTTTATTACAATAACAAATTGGTTTCAAAATCATGCATTATGTATCCTGAAATTAGGTCTGCCAATGAAACCTGGATATACAAACACACCAGCAGCCATGCAGGGCAGCGCGAACACAGGAATTATGGGTTCTAGAGGGGCTGAAAGGAACAATTAATTCTTCCCCTAACTCTAAAAAGTCCTTTTTTATTACTTTAATCTGCATAGCTAAAAAGAACAAAACAATCAATTGCTGCGAAATGCATTTAGGAATCCAATAGCATGTCTTTTTCTAGCTGTCTTTATAGAAAGGAAATGTTTAAGTGCAAAGTGCCCAGTATATCAAAACATCCATTGGGGACTTCACTTCTCAAGGGCAGGGCTGGGAAAAATAATACAAAGCTCCTCAAATATTTAAAAGAGTGTTAGTTATTTTTCAAAACTTTACCATTATAACATTTTAAATGTGGGGGTTTTTTTGCAGATCAAGCTCTTCCAAATATTTCAGATCAATTTATCAAAAAATTCCTGCTAAATTCTTGATAAATAGAAAGAGTCCTTTGAAATTTCCTTTTTAGTTAGTTAGAGTTAAAAATTTCATAATATTCCTGAATTTTCAGCAGCAAACACTGCAATGTTAATGCACTTTCATGATAGATGGTTGGTTCTGATTTGCAGGTTTCATTTTAAGTTAAATTTACATTAATAAATCCTCCTTTTACAGCCCAAATATCCTTTTTTCTCATGCAAAATAAGCATGTTTCTTGGTCAACTGACATTTTGTTCAAATGGACTTGAGGTAGCTATTTATGAATAATTAAGATTAAAATGTTTCTGTGATTCCCTCAATGCTTTTTTATTTTAAAACATTTATATCATGTCAAAATGGACTTATTCTTCCAAAGGTAACTTTCCATTAAAATAATGGAGAAAATGACATTTCTAATTTTGATAATAGCCCTGAGTTCAGAACGAAAGTCAGAGCTTCCTGCTGCAGAGCATGAGGGGGTTTAGGATTGAAACCATGATGGGAATTCTTTGTAATGGTGTTAAAATCCTGGATTTGAACTATTTACAATATGACAAATAAAATCAACTACATTTCCATTTTAAAACAGCAGCCCTGACAAAACCTTTATTTTGGACTCTGTTCCACTCGGTTAAAACAATTTGCCTTTCTGTTCTTTATGGTAAGAGAGTCTGGCAGATATTGCTATTAATTAGACTGGGTTCAATTTTAAACTTTAGGAACTATTTTCATGAATATCTTACAAACATCTATTCAACCCGGACGTTTGTAATTTCATTTTTATTTCACGAAGCAAAAATGAAAAATACCCTAAACCCAGTGTTTTGCCACAGGAAAGGCAGAACAGATCGAAGCCTTTACATTTGCAAGATATTTTAATTCAGTAAATATTGCATAAAACAAGAACCTTTACTCTGCCCTGTTTGAATCCAAGTGCAACCGTTGCCCTCAGCCGCTGTTTGTCTGTAATTTCGTTGAGCTGCTCTGATCTGACCAGACACAGCTCGCTCGGGAGCAAAATCAGGAGAAATAATTTAATCTAATCAGGATATCTGAGAATGGGAAACGTTTGCAGCTTAATTTGGGATCTCTTAAAAAGCCTTTTGTAGTGCTATTTACTGACACGCTGAAGCTTCGCTCTTAAAGCAATAATTAACAAATTGTTGACAGAAATTAAATGTCCCTATTCTAAACAATATCGCTGTTCTTCCCCCTTTCTTTCCCGAGGGTGAGCCTGACAAACAGGGAAACCGAGCCCACCATTAACAGGGGAACACCACTTTCCGGGGTGGTTTTTGCAGTAAAGAGACGTGATTCATATAAGTAATAAGCAAACCCCACGTTCTGGATTTTTAAACATCCTGGCTCGTAATCCCGAGGTTAAATGATTAAACCCATCCCTGCCTCTTCGCTCTGGCTGCAGATACGTTCCCTTGAATTTAGCTGTGGGCAATTCGAAGCTGAATGGGAACTGCTCTTTTATTTGTTATTAAAGTCCCTTGCTATCTTTCAGAACTGTTTGTTACACAGATCTGAGCACATCCATGTATTAAGAAAATACACTGAATAAAGACAAGGTTATAAAAAACGGATGAAAATCACTTGCTGTTCATTTTCACGTGGCAATTTGCTTAACGAAAATGATCAACGTCAATACCTTGAATCAGTAAATACCACCATTATCTGTCTTGTACAAATTTAAGAACAAACCAAAACTATTTCCCAAACATTGCACGTAATCCTGAGGGAAAAGGATTTGCAGAGGCAGTGACTGGGGGGGCCTGGGCTCTGGCCAGGGACATCATCACTGGGCACTGCTCTCTAGGGAGGGTTTGCTGCTGAATCCATCCTGTAGGTTAAAGGCAGCAACCACTGCAGACCCTCTGCACAGCTCTGACTGGCAACAAACACATCTGGAAGCTAAAATGGAAGCAGGTTTCTCCACATGTTTCCCACTCAGGATGGTGGAACTGGCTGGCGAGCGGCACAACACCGCAGAAACGCAGGCTCCTAACAGGATTAGAGGCACAGGGAGAAAACCCAGCCCCAAAGCACAGCGGTGTTTGCCAGTGCAGTTGTGTTTTGTTCATGAAATAACCCCGTATGATTTAGTGCGGTGAGCACAAAGAGCTGAGTGCAGCTCGGGGGGGCCGGGGCTGCCTGGGAGGGAGCAGCCCCTGCTCCATGTCCTGATGTGACACTACCCAAGGATCCCCAACGGATGTGGGCATCAGGCTTTAGTGTGGACATTAGGCTGGGGTTGGATCCATTCCTCAGTTTCTCCTTTAAAATAGCTTTCTGTTAAATGCAGCCATATTAATTCATGATTCCTTTGGGGTGTTGGAATTCAACTGGTGAATAGTTGTGAATTTAATGGAAAAGTTACAAACCCCAAGAACTTTATTTTACCATGATTATCTACTGGGCAGAGACTCCCAAAGCTGTTTTATTTCACATCAGTAAAGTGTTTCCTTAAGAAATCCTAAAATCCATGACCACATTTATCTGCTACATGATGTCACAGGGCAGGGAGTGAAACCTGCCCCTCCTGCACTTGGTAACCCAAATTCACCTCCCTGAGGCCAACCCACAGTAACACACCCTCAAGAGAAGCTGCTGGATCATGGTTGGGATGACACTTCATAAAACACTGTGTGTCCAAAGGCTCCTCCACACACACACACTGCTCCATGAAAACACCCAAATTTGACCCAAAGGCACTCAGATGAAAATCCCCACCAAGGAAGAACACGCAATATATAACCAAACCAAGAATAATTTGTGGTTTGGAATTTTAAGAGTAGCAGGAAGGTACAGTTCTATCCACACAGGTCACGACACCCAGGTCACCAGAAATGATATTGTGGCATTTCTGTAGGCAGAGTTCTAAAATAAAATAACCAAATATATTCACTTGATTTTTTTGTAGCAGCATGTGAAAATAAATTAAAAAATATTTAAAGCATGTTCCCAAGAAATAAGACACATTAAGGAACAGTGGGACGATTTGCTGCCCAAAGAAGTTCTGGGAAGACAGTGGGTACAAAAAGGCTTCACCCTATGTTCAAAACAGTTTTTAATTTCCTTGAAAAGTAGATCAAATGTTTTCCTTCTTCCTCTCACTCCTCCCTTGCCTTTCCCCCTCCTCTACTAGTAGAAAACAACCTTTTGCTTGACTTCACTATATCAGTCTTCACTTCTTCTATACACAGCTTCCATCATTTTTGTAAAAGTTTTCTTTCCACATATGTCGTTCTTCCAGCAAGCAGAACCAGAAAATGAGATTTATTGTTTGTTTACCAACAGTCATGAGCATTCAGGAAGGTTTCTTCCAATGCACCACTTTTACACCCAAGTTTACACAATGACACTTAGGCAAAACTAAGCCTGGAAGCAGCTGGAGTCTCTTCCAGTCCATCAGGAATTTGCTGTCACTTGCTGTTTTTTTTATCTCCAGATAGTCTCTGGAAACTTCTTTCTCAGGGTAACAGTTGAGGACAGTTTGTTACCTCTCTTCACTTCTGAATCATCAGCTCTTGTGTGTGATGAGTTTTGGGTGAGAAGTCAAGCAATGACGGTGATGGAGTCACCTTTATCTTACCCCTCTCTTCCCTCTGTCCCCACAGGTGCTGTGTGGGCACAGCCCCACCACCCTCTGCTCCCACAGACACTCCCTGGTTGCAGCAAATCCAAAGACAGCGATTCAGGAAATGATCACCTGCATTTTAAGCAGCAGTTCCAAGTGTTCTGCCACATCCCCCAGCAGGGCCCGGGCCAAATCACTTTCATTTTCCTGGTTCTGAGTTTATTGGGGCTGATCAGCCACAGAGTCCATAGGAACGAGCCATTTTTCAGCATAACAGGTTTACAGTAAAATGAGATTATAGCTTTCTAAATCCCTCAGATAAACCCCCATACATCCCACATGTGCAGAAGGGGACACTGCCTACAGTGTCCTTCTTTAAGGAATAGCTTCTCTGCATTTCCCCCTTCTCTAACAGTTAAAGGGCTTTTTGCCATCAAACTATTGGCATGTGATTGTCACTCCATCTCCCTTTATCCTCCTCAGTGCATTTATTGAGTCCCCCGAGGTCCCTTCCCCTTCTGTAAAGGAAGGCCTAAGAGACTGGGTGGATGCTCCTGCTATTGTCCAGGTGAATCCAGAAGCCAGCAGCAGATGCTCCTGCAAGTTGTGATCTGGGTCCCCTCTGAGCCTGGCACACAGACAGCCCTTTCCCAGGAGCAGGGAGCAGGACAGCAGAGCTGGAGCAGAAGGGAAGCACGGGTCTAGCCTGAAAAGATTATTTTTAGATTGAATGAAATACACCGCCCACAAAGACAGGGAAAGCAAGACCTTGGGAAACCACGGGACTTCTTTCTTTCTCTGATTTAAAGGAAAACACTGTTTCCTCTTGGCGTTGTTAAAAAACAATTCCCATTTAAGCAGTGACAGGCAGGACTCTGTAATCTGTACATACAATTTAATCCTTTCAAGAATCAGCAGAACCCACATCAATCAAGCCTTCATCAACTTGTAAAAACAATATTTTGATTCAATCAGATTCAAAGCCCCGAAATTCCCAACTAATTAATGCAGGGTCACTCGGAGGCAGTGAGGCAATGGCGAGCAGAGTGGTCAAATATTTACCCCTCACCACAGTAGACATTAGGACAACCAAAGGACCTGGAGAGTGGGCAGGAATAGATAATGTGACTCTTGCTGCAGCAGGTTTCATTCACTGAGAGTATTTGGATAAAGAATTATTACAAAGGAGAGGAAAAAAGCAACTGAAGCCTCTGCCGTGAGCAGCGTTCTCACATCCTGCTCAGGGGCTGTGAAATGGGCAGTGACCCAGGCAACATCCTTCCCATTTTTGGATTTTTAACATGCATGTCTCCAGACAGTTGAGTTGCTTTGGTTCTAGTCCTGCCTTATAACACTCACAATAAATTACATTGTAAGAACGTAGGCAGTAAGAAATTACGAAGAGTGCAAGGCACTGAGACCTTCTGCCCTGCCCGTATTCCTAGAAATTATACTCGACTTGAGCTTTTTCCTTTAAATATCTTTAAAATCCATGCCCAGCATGCAGGATATTCTCTGCACAGAGTGTGTTTTCCCCGTGTGGAGGTGCCTGTCTGTGCTGCCAACACTGCTGAGCCTCCTGTCTCCACGTGATTCTGGGCAGTACATTTAGGCAGCTTTAAACTTTGCCTTGGGAGGACGTATTTTGTGTACATTCCCTTCCAAAGCTAAAATCTTTTAAAATGCAGTCAGTAAAGAGTCAGAGCTGGTTACTGCAGAGTATGGAATCCTATATGTGTGTCCATGGGGACTGTGTGCAGCTGAGGGCGTTCTTTGACCTCACATGTATGGAATGGGCTGCCCAGAGAAGCTGTGGCTGCCCCACCACTGGAAGTGTCCAAGGCCAGGTTGGACAGGGCTTGGAGCAACCTGGGATAGTGGAAGGTGTCCCTGTCCAGGTGGAAAAAGATTCTTCCACCGCAACCCATTCTGTGATTCCATGATGCTCTGGATAAAGAGACTTTAGATTAATGATGATGCACTTAATATGTGCTCTTCCTTGCACAACAAAGTTTTCAAAAAGTTTAAGAGCAACCATTTAATAATTCCCAATTTTTACACTGCCTGTGTTCTGAGACACCTTGGGAAGGAATTATATGCCCAGAGGAATTTTTGAAAAGCCATTTTGTAGAGCCTGTGCTGATGGTATTTCACTGCAACAACAGTCAGTACCTGGTTACACCAAATGTGTTTCAGAAGGATGCCCTGATCACATGCCTATGGAAATGGTAAAAACCTGGATGAAAATATCTCCTCTTTAACTGACATTACTGCCACTACTCAGCACCACAAAACAATACATGGAATCCTATTTGCTTTCCCAGACTCCTGGGATTTCCTTGTGTTTGCATTTCACAACTCCCCCATCAAAGAAGCTGCCTTGGTCGATTTTGGGACTCGATTCTTACTCCATGTGCCAAAGTGTGTGGGATCCTAAAATTATTCCAGCCTTAAAAATCACAATCACAAGTGTCATTTTGGCCCTGGGTTGACCTTTCCAGCAGATTCTGACACATAAAGGGAAAAGCAGCTGAGGCACCTGCTCCAGCCGAGGCACCAGGGCTGTGTGAGGGCTGCTGCAGTTGCTGAAATGAGGAGTAATGAACTCACTGGTACAAAACCGCGCCCTTTCCAGCCTCCTCTACACTCCAGCTACTACAGATAGAAAAACTCTGGCATGGAAGTGCTACTCCTTCCATTTTTTAAGAAAGACAAGTCCCCTCTGGAATGCTTCCTGGTCCCAGCGGTGACACTAATGGGTGTTCCCAGGCTCGGGTTCCCTCGGCAGCCCCCAAACAGGGCACAGCTTTTACTCCTGCCCCTGACTGACAGGGGTTTTCAGAGGAGATGCCAGTGGTTGATAGGCAAGCATGGGATGAACCATATATCCATCTTTCCAATTTACATCCTCCAGGTTTCCATTCAGCCAGCAATCAACACTCACAGTAGCAAATTTTCATGTTGAAATCACAGCTCTTTTTGAAAGTGTCAGTGTTTCAGTTTCACCTTAGACATTAATCCAGCATCTAACCCCTAACTGTTAGGAAATATGCACATTTGGGGAGTTATTCTAACCCCGACCCGAAGATCTTCCCCTCAGTAGCATTCCTTCCATGACTCTGCACACCAGCCTGAACTGCTCCCTGAAGCAGCCCAATGGGATGAGGCTGTTTTTAAGTTCTAAAATATAACAGAAAAATTTTAACAATAAATCATGGATCAATGTACTAAGTGCCCTGGATAGCAACAGAAATGTACCTCACACACAGGAGTTCTAACACTTTTGCCACTGATATTTCAACATACTAAGGAACAGAAATTAAGGAAGCCTGGAACCTCAACTGGCAATGGATATTCCCAGGAGGAAATGCTTTTTACATCATACTTCAATGCAAAGTGTGCTCCTAATATCAAACGCTTCCCATTTTTTTTTCCAGAGCTTCTCACAAAGAACAGGACAATTGATACAGCACCAGAACAATCTCTCATCATGATGCCTCTGAACCATTTTGGCTCCTGATCCTTCTGTGCCTGTGTCCCTCCTCAGCCACCACAACTGTCCCCTGGCCACCAAATCCATCCTCCCCCTTGCATTTGGACATGAAGGCACTACCCTGGCACACTGCCCTTCTTCCCCGAGTCAGGAGACGTGTCACCTGACACTGTTACCTTCTGTCACCTCATGCCACTGCTATGGCAGGTGTCACCTTGCCCTCTGAGCCCTCCCCACGGCACCTCTCACTCCACCCAGCCTCTGCAACCAGCATTTCCCTCCATCTTTACTCTACTGATACCCCCTGTGGTGTCAGGATCAGAAATTCTTCTGGAAATTAATTTTTGTCTCACTGTCTAAAAGAATTGATTTATTTAATTTTTTCCCCACCAGAAATAAAGAGCTTAAATAGCAGCAAGATGGGCACATGCCAAGAGCAAGCAACTGTCACTGTTCCACGGGCTGCCTCGTTTTTCTCTCCATGATCCTCGCTATATATCTCAAATCAGACCGTAAGCTCTCGGAAGTAGGGCTTGGTTTTTCTATATGCTCCAGTAAAACAAATTACATAATAAAAATAACTGATGTTTGAAATGTAATTGGTCACTAGAATTTGCAAATCAGTAAGATAAAAGTAGAACAGCTCCGTAAATCAGGGGGTGATGAATTGGCCCAGAGTGAAATAAGCAGAGCAGCCCCTGTCAGTGTCCCCCGTACGTGTATTTACAGTCCAGAGGCACTCGCCTTCGCAGGAGAATTTGCAGATTCCGGATTCTAATCTCCAAAGGCAAAAGACTCCACATGGAACTCATGGATCATCAGCACAGGGTGTGTCAGCAGTGTCCACACCACTCAGAATCATGGAAAGGTTTGGGTGGAAAGGAACCTTAAAGCCCCTTAAAGCTCATTCCACCCCCTGCCAAAGGCAGGAACACCTTCCACTAGACCAGGTTGCTCCAAACCCTGTCCAACTTGGCCTTGAGCACTCCCAGGGATTTCTCTATTGTATGGTCGGCTTTGACTGAAGGAATCAATACATGACATTAATTCCTAGTTCTCAATGTTACCTTTACAGGTGCAGCTACAAACAAATAATTTATTTTTCAAAGCAAGTAAGAAACAAGCTAAATACTACTGCCACGATGAAAATGAGAAAGCAAAATCAAATAACTGCAGCAAAATAATTCTATCAAAGTAAAATAACTCTATCAGCTGATACTGAGGAATGCCAAAGGACAGGAGGTGTCCCTGCCCACAGCAAGGGGTGGAACAAGATGGGCTTTAAGGTGCCTTCCCACCCAAACTATTCTGTGATTCTGTGATCATTAATACCAATTCTGTCCAACTCAAGGCCATCAGCCCCTCGAGAGATGTAGACTCGCACTGTGCCAGCCACATGTCACGTCCCACATCACAGGTTTTCCAGAACTTTCAGCAATGTGGGTTCCTGTGTGCTGGGACAGTGCTCCACGAAGACAGATATAAAGGCTGCTGCAGTGAAGAAATCCCCTGGCACTGCTGTTGCTGTGCAGCCCACAGGCTTCCATGGAGCTAAACAGAAGCTGTTTTCTCTCTTTGCATCTCATCTCTTTGTACAAAGAAAGTGAGAAATCTATAAAGGATTAATTAAGACAAAATGTGTTAAATCAAACCTCTCCTTCCACAGTGGAGGATTATATCCCAGCACTTTGTCACAGCCTGAGGAAGGGCAGATTCACATGGTGGAGAGGGGGAGAAGGGGAGGGCAGTGTTGAGGTGGCTCTAGCCCTTGTGTGGCTGTCACCGCACGGCAGTGCTGCCCTCCCACCTCTGCCCAGCCTTGCTGCCAGCTGGGCTCTGGAGTGGGGGGAAAGCAGCGTTTTCCACAGCCCCACAGCCTGATCCCAGCTGCAGCCCTGTCTGCTGTGCCAAGAGCAGCTTATTTACCTAATAGACTCTAAAAGGTATCAAGGGAGTCATTCCCTTCAATTGGGTCAATCTGACGTATGTAAATATGTATTTAAATTTGGTAAATATGTACAGTATTTAGAGTATGCTGAGAATGACTCTTCTGTGGAATGGGGCACCTCTTTCCAAAGGGTTTGTGCTACTCTAGGTATTAAACTCCATTCCATGCCAATCTTGAGAGCTGGAATCTACTGGAGAAGGGATGCTCTCCTTGTGAGCTGGTGTGAGCAAGCCCTGCAGAATCCAGCAGCATCCTGTCTGCAGTTGGGAATTAAATGTACTGCAATAAATGAACCTAGTGCATTTGAGATGATATCTCGTTTTAAGGGTAGAAATAACCATCGGTTTCATGTGGGAAATGATTCATTCATGAAAACAATTCCATTATTTAAGGACTGGATGTATATATGTATCTCTGTGTGTCTATATATATATACATATATATATATATATATGGCAGCTGGTGACATGGTTTAGGGGTGATATGGTGGTGCTGGGTTGACAATTGGACTCGATGATCTTGAAAATGTCTCTTCCAACCTTGATGATTCTGTGATTCTCTGTGTTTGCCTACATGCATGAGCCCCAGCTACGGAAAACGCTTTACAGACACATTTGTGTTTCTCTTCTCTGCACTAAAAATGTGAACAGTTCCCCAAAATAATTTCCCCATCATCCTTCTAGTTGGAATCCCTCATAGGAGAATAAATCCGTGGGTTCTACACCACTATTCCCACTGCTCTGCAACCCTGAGTTTTTTTGGACTAAGCAGCCCTGTGCTAGAGAAATAGCTTATTGAAGAGTTCTCTAAGTAAAACCATCAGCTCGCTTGATGCACATGAGTTTGGACTCTTAACAGTTCTGAAATATATTTTTGAGGTACTTATGCCAGGTCTCATTTTTGTAGGAGAAGCCTGTCCACCATTCCAATGGCTTGTTAAGGAATACTGGAGGGCAGGAGGGGGAGGCACAGGAAATCAGAATATTTCAAGGCTTAGAGAGAAGAGGTTTTGAGCCACAGCAAAAGCTCTGGAGGTTTCATTTCACAGAAAATTCCTCTCTAGTCCAAGCTCACACCTCACATAGTCGGTATCGAATAAAAAACACATTAGACCACGCTTATTTATATTACACCCTAAACAGCAAGTCTGAATAATTTAGGATTTCTACACCTTGAAGGGAGGAAGAAGAAAAAAAAAAAGAAACCATTCCCATTTTGAAATGGTAATTCCCTTTTTGGAGTTTCTGGATACAGCTTTTCAGACATGGAGTATTTATGTATTTGTGTATATTATATATACACAGTGTGTATCTGTACACACCCAGTCATTGATAAAAGGAGGAATAAAAACATGCAAAAACCCAATAACATGTTTACATTTTGTTAAATGTAAACATTGCTGACACATTTCTAAATATAGTAATTGAAATACATTAATTTCTGTCTTCAAAAAGGCACGTGAAAACTAATCTAACCTGGATTTCCATACGCCCCAACCAAACAACTACATCCCTGCAATATTCAGGGAACTTACAGGCGACGAAGGCAAACACAGGGAAGATGGTGCATAGGAATTGCAGCACTGACCTAACAACCAAAACTGTCCAAAAGGAGGAACAATTTTCATAACTGCAATAAAATCAGCTTTTGCAACCAGTGCCGACACCTTCGGCTGACGGCTGTTTGCCATTAAAGCTTTCCCTTAGATCAAGTTATACAATGAAATTCAGCTTTCTGCTGCCTCTGTTTTCAGCAGATTATAATGAACAACATCTTAGGTGTGCATAATACCTTTAGTGGTGTGTCAGAAAAGAAGAAAGTGCTCTTTCCAACACAAGCCTGGTTAGGGTAGGAGACACAGAGAAATCACGCAAAAAAACTCTTATCAACTAGTATTGAATTTCAACATTCTACCTGCTTATCATATAGTATAAATAATTCACACTTGAAAATCTTCTTTTCAGAAATGTTTACTGACACAGCAAAAATCCATGTGAGGGGTTACTGACATGGCATGTAAATGCACACCTGAAGAGACTGGAGTGATCACCAAAAGGAGGAGAGAAGAATTAATCTAAGGAGAATGTCAGCCAAGAAAGTACATCCTGAGTAAAGCAGGTAATTAACAGCTCAGGTCTGCAGATCTCCTTTGGCTCAGATCTGGCCAATGGTACACGGGCTCCAAAACACCATCTTGCAGTACAGACTACTTCTGCCCAGGTGGGTGTCCTGGGCTGCCCTCCCCGCCCACTGTGGCCACCTCCATGGCCTCAGTGACCATCACATCTTTCCCAGGGAGCAAAGCGCCGAGGAGAAGAAAAGGTTTGCTACTTAACACAAAAAAATTGGTCCAGGGAAAGGCAGAAAAGCTACACAAAATTTTAACTGCAATTATCTTAGATTAGAATATTTGGCTTGAAAGATCTGGAGGGTATTGTTTTTGATATGGCAGAGCCACTTGACAAGGCCTGTCACCACTCCAGGTCTCTGTGTTGTCAACTCAAGATGAAAGGACATCACAAAGAATTAACTTCAGCTTTTAAACATTTTGAAAATGTCAAAGAGGTCATAGCTGATCTATTTCCTTATACAGCATATTCACTTGATGAAATTTGTGGTAACAATGTGTTTTTACTTTTCATTCAAATTGGTCTCAAATCCTGGTAATTGATCCCAGACTAATGAGAGCTGACAGGGCCCCGGCGCGATTGGCTGAGCTTTGTATCAATCACAGCTGCTGCCGGGCCACGCTGGGCACATTAGACTTTGTAATGGCACTAATTGGGGACTACAGAAAAACCTGCTCAAGCTCCTCCTGGAGTTTCCAGCACCATTTATTTGGTTTCCAGTTACACTAAAGCCAATTTAAGCCCTTTTATAACCAACACCTTCCTGCATGTCGGACCTATTGTTCCTGCCTTCCCACAAGACGTCTAAATAGTCCTTAAAATATTCAGTGAGATGACTCTAAATTAAAAATGGGTCCAATCTGTGAAACAGCACAAGCAAAAGTAGAAGCTAAATATTTGTATTGACCTTTTAGGAGCATTAGCCAAGTCAGTAAAATATCTTAAAGGCATCTTGTTATGCAGAAAGAGGTGAAATTTTTAAATCTCATTTAAATGAACGTGTGACCACATTTGCCAGAAAGTGATTTTATATTTCCAGAACAGATTAGAGTCCCTAAACATGAAAGTTATCAGTGAAAACCAGTTGAAACGCGGTTGGATGGTGCTAATTCTGCCCCCACCCCCGTACGGTTTGGAGAGAAAGGTCAAGGCTGCTGTCACATCCCTCCCAGTGACGCTCAGAGCCCGTGTGCACCGAGCATGAGACGCTCAGAGAGCCCAAGAATCCGGCCATTTTCTGCATCAACTGGATTAATCATAACCCTCCATCTTGAGCTAAAACAAGGGATAAACACACATGTGTGTTTGTACACAGAGAGAGAGAGAGAGAACACCTGACAGAGGAACACAAGGGACACAACGTGGCACTAACAATCTGAAACACTTTGTATTTCAAGCCATAATCTAAAAAAAAGAAAAGAACAAGACAGAGACAGAGGTAAAGTTTAGAACAAGCAAGCACTAAGGTTTAGAACAAACAGACCTAATTATGCTGTTTGTTCTCCAACCTGAGATAAAAATAATCCTTAACACATTAACAGGACTCTTCAGTGATACTTCAGATATTCCTCTAAGTGATTTGTATTTGCTCAGAGGAAGTAGCTTAAGAGCAACAACTCTCCCAGGTCTTCTCATACATGTTAATGGAAAGGACATGCAGGAAAACATATTTTAATAAATTTTCATCTGCATTTCCAACTATACGCCAAAAAAAGGAAATAATTTACTGTAATTTTTAAAAAATGTATTTCCTTTACAGTATTTAGCAGATGGCATGAGGTCACAACTCCTGGACAAGCACGGCTGGCTGAAGGTTTAATGAGTGACCTGTCCTGCAAAGGTGAGCCAGGATCTGAATGGGAACGGGAACAATTCCCAGCAGGATCTACAGACGTCACCCAAGGTGACTGTTCCGAAGTCTTTCCATTCAGAATTGTCTCGCTTGTATTTTGAAGTGTTTCACTTTCGTGAGCCACTGCTCTGCCACAGGTAAGTGTGAACCCAATTCATTTAATCACTGGCAGCAGCAGCACTTCAGCACATAATTACCCAAGTGTCATCTCTCCTTTCCCAAACACGGGGATCCAGCCATGTCTCATCGCTGGGCTCACCCCGCTCACCAACAACACCTTTCAAGAACAGGCTGTCCAAAACATGAAGAGAAACGTATAAATGAAATACTGATCCTAAAGATACCCATATCTTACTGAAAAATACTGCAAAAGCCTTAATTTGCCAATTTCTGTGTACAGAGAGCTCAGCATGATGGGCCATGGAACAGTCCCTGCCCTCCAGTGCTCAGGTGCTGGAGAGCCAAAGCAAACACAACAGGGAGAGGCTCCCACCTTTCTCTCAGCAGGGTTGTAAGACACAAAGATCACCAGATCCAACTGTCCCAGCAGCACAACCACATTCACCACTAAACCCTGCCCAACGTGCACGTGTGTGTGGAAAGGAGAGGAGCCCTTTCCCCAGAGAGTCTCACAGAGGAGTGAGGAGCTCTCCACAAATCTTAATAGAAACAGTTTTAAGCAATCCTTCCAAAACTTTCTACCAGGCTCTCAAAAAAAAAAAAGAAAAAAAGTAACCCCCTTTTAAAACTCAATGCATATGAAAAAACCTGCAGGAAGCAGCAAGGTCCCCTCTGCTTCCTCACCTTCTTCTTAGGCCAAAACATATTGCACTGACATTGAATTTTGGCACAGCAACATCCAGAAATGGAGGAGGAAAGTCCTTGAAGAATATAATTTCCCCATCAAATTATATTTGATGGCAATAATACACATTTTCTATTTTCAGTCCTAGGATAAAAAATCAGCAAACTAACATAGAGGCGTTTCACATCCCCTGAACTCTGCAGCCCCCACTTTCTTATTAAGAGGGTTTAAGGTTAATCAGTTTAAAATTGCATTGATTTATATAATCATTTTGATTCGGTGAGGGAATAAATTGAAATGAATTATGAGGTACATCTTAAGTATATGCTCCATTTTGCTGCTTGTTCAAGATTTGGATATAATACGAGGGAAAGCAACACTCATCCCATGGAATTCTCATGGATCTATGGCAGTCCCAGTGCCAAAGAGACCTAGCAGAGTCTCTGAAATAATACTTTAAGCAAGGGAAGATGTGATAGAAAAATTTAGTTTATCAGTAGTTCATAAACAGAAATGAAAGAGATTAAGAATTAATATAACTTCTGTTAGTACATTTCTTAGTCCTGTTGTATTCACAACTGAAACCGAATTACTCTGGCACTACCATCATCTTCCTCCTACAGTCTTTCTACTTGGACATCCTCGTTCTCTCTTAGAGCACAAGTTGTTCTGGGGTAACTGAAGTCCCATTTAAAAGCTGATCTTGATCAACTGCTTTGCTAAATCAAGAGGAATTTGATTATAGCTTTCTAACCTGCTCCACGTCGGTACCTCCTCAAGCTTTCTGGACAGAACGACTCCCAGAAATTTGATGGTCCAGCACTAGAAATCCCAACTGCTGGAAGCCTGACACAGAATTTATGACTACCAACATGATCCTTCCTTGCTCTCAATTCGACGCACGAAGGGCTGTGACGGAACCTGGTCCATGAGGCACAGGGCAGATCACTTGCTCTGCACAGCACTGTCGCCTCCTTGGCTTCAGGAGACCTGTTGTACCAGTTTGCTGGCCCAGAATCTCTCCCAGAACAACACCACTGTAATGACTGTGCTTGTCCAGCTCGGTCCATGTGAATCCTCACACACGTTTCGAGGCATTCGTTAATTAGAACTTCTAAAACTCTGGAGTTAGTTTTTGGACATGACATCCCACCGTGTCCAATAAAATGCAGATGACTCCAACACTGGCAATCAGTATTCTAGGGTACAAAATACTGGTCTGTTCTATAGGAATATTATTTGCTGAAGCATCAAAGTATTCCCCAGAAACCTCTGACCAGCACTGAACTAGAATCCCACTCCTTTTGAGGACTGGAGCCAATTCCAACAGAAGGTGCGACAGTGCTGCTCATCCCTCAGCCATGCCAGGGGATTACAGCACCCAGAGTCCCTTCCCTAAGGGAACCCTGCATTCCTGCAAACCATGGGAATAACGCCCCATCCCTGGAAGCGCCCAAGACCAGGTTGGATGGGGCTTGGAGCAACCTGGTCCAGTGGAAGGTGTCCCTGCCCTGGCAGTCAGCAAGTGACCCTCGCTGGCAGCACACTGGGACTGCTCGAGAAAGCCCCAATCATTTTCCATGTGCCTCATAGCTGGATTTCCTTATGCAATCGGAAGGTATTTGAATTTTGTTGAATTTAGTTCTCAGCCTGACTTTTTTTCCATCTGCTTTTATTTTGTCATCAGACTGGATTCTTGAACAGACACAAACACAAGCAAAATCTGGCGATTTCCCCAACCCCAGACACACCATTCCAGGGATGTTTAAGTCCCTCCTGGTGAAAAAAACCTTTATGTTGCCAAACCAGCATCTCCTCTGCCCTTCTAACCAACTTCACTCTTCAAAAAAGAGCCAGCAGCCACTAAAAGGACTTCTTGGAGAAGCAGATTATATTTTGAAAGTGCAACTTACTTTTTTCCCTAATTCAAAACAGCGAATGTTAAACTTAAAGACTCTTCCTAGTGCATGTTAGTGACAGGCAAAGCTCCCAGAGGGGTGACTGCCTTCAAAGACAGGTAAATGAGGGCCCATATAAAACAGCCAAGTATTGATGTTGTAGTAAAATTCAAGAAAAACACATTGGCAGACAAGTAAATTTGTCACTAATAATTTAATGTAATTTCCCTAAAATGGAGGTAATAGGTACTCAGGGAATACACCTCCAGGGTTTACATCAAATGTGCCTGTGGAAAATGGTGAAATAATATTTTTTTAAAATGTAGATGCTTGGGCTGATATGTTGGTTTATGATGAAAATCACTCTCCTGAAATGATAAAGGGGAGGGAAAAATATCAGCTGCAAAACATACCCACCTTGTATCTTCCCAAACTGTCCCCAAAATGCCAGTGCTGAGATCACTTGTTTGGGGTTTGCTTTCCCCTCTGTGCACAGTTGGGCTGCATAGTGAATTCATATCTAAAATTACAAATTATTCTAATGAAAGTTAAAATATAAGTGCATATTTAACTTCTGAACTTAAGATTTGGTAGATAATGAAGTAACAACAATTATGTTCCCAGCTACTTGGTAATGTTTGGATCTTATTTTCCACCTTCTGAAACAGCAACTGAGCTGAAGCTTTTCCTAACTGAACAGCAATATTTGATCCTAAATTTTGGCAAATGCAGAAAAAAGCAATGGAAAAGATAAGGGGGGACATGTGTTTATAGGGACAGAAGAATTAGGCTGTGAATTGCTTAGTCTGGTTTTTCCCCAGTTTTACTACAAAATGACTGAAGAAGGGTTCAAATTTTGAAGTAAAATCTGTGACTATAACTATAAAGAACAGATTCATAGTTGTAGAGTGATACAAAAAACAAGCGAAAAAAACCATTTTCACCACAAACTGCACCTTTTTCTCAGCATTACAAAGAGCACAGAAAAGGTCCCAAACTATCCCCCAGCAGTGCTGTCCCTGGGCAGTGACAATCCCCCTGGAATGAGGAGCAGAGGCTCTTGCCATCCTTGCCAAGCTCTGGAGACAGGGATCTGTTCCCTGACTTCCCAGACAGCAAACACAGCACGGAGAGAATCAGTGCCATGAAAATCAATGGTTGTTTAAATCTTTCTCTCCCATTTGTTGTCACTGACTGTGTTTGTTGTGTTGGTCTGGGCACGTGTTTTAGGCACGCAGGGGACTCGGGCACCTCACAAACAAAAAAACATCCACAAATTTTTAAGCAGCCAGAAAAAAAACATCTTTTTCCTCTTCTCCATTTCTGTTTATCTTTGCAGTATTAAAACAACAAACAGGATAGAGGAAATTCCCAGCTCCTTTGGTGAGAGCAAGGAAGCCAGACATCCAGATTCAAGGATTTTTCTTCTTCTGCGAGAAAACGTCTCTTTAAAATTGCATTACTGGCATTTATGATTCATTCTGCAAATAGTGAGACTTCCCTGTATAAATCTGAAATTCATTTCTGATATTTTGAGTTTAATAAGAATAAAGGCGCCCCATTTTTCACAGCAATAAAGAAAGATGCACCTGCCAGGAGCCTGACCACAGAACAGACTGGGAAGATACTCACTTGGTGAAGGTAAAAGCAGAAAAAAATATGAACTGATACAAAAAACCCAGAGCTCATCTATCACTTTGTACTGAAAGATGCACGTAATAGGATGAATTTAAAACAATAAAAAAAAGCTGCTGGTTTTCTCTTCTCCAGATTGGGAGAACCTGAGGAGCAGTAACAGAGAAGGGACTCTGTGACTGGCACCAAGGTGCAGCTCAGGAGTGAACGGGCCCTACCAAGGCTCTGTTGGCCAACAACCTTTATCTAGTCAGAACCTGAAGCTTAAGTGTTTCCCAAGCGTTCATGAAATATTTAATTACATTTTTGCAGCAACATAATAATTAGTCTTAAATCCAACCTGTGCTTTGTGCCTTTTCCCTGCTAATTTTCTCTGCTGTTTCTCTGCTCTCCTAAAGAGTCTCTCCATTCAGGAACTCCCTGGAGCATCTCTCTGGCACCGACATCCTTCCCAGCACTAGGAATCACTGGGAATCTCTCTTCTGTCATCCCCCCTGCCCTGTCAGGGCCAGTTGAGCACTTCAAGTTCAGGATACGTCAGTTTTGCTCTTCAAGGAGGCTGAGAGGGGAACACACCATGATGACACAACTCCTTAACTACAAAAAGGCAAAGCCATCAAGGCAGAAGAAATTACAAGCTCTAATTTTAAGTAATCCCTTTGTAAGTGATGAACATTTTACTAACAACACTTTAAGATCTAAATTTCATCACTTAACAAATCATCGAGGTAATTTAGGTTATTGTGAACCTTTAGAGAATGTTTCATTTCTCCTCTGGCTATTTTCTAGTTTTCCATAATATTTTGGGTATGAATCCTTCCCAGACATGAAGATTGTGTAACAGTGGGTTTTGATGCACACAGACACCAGCCAGGAAATTGTAAGTCCAGGCTGAGCTTCATCCTTCATTTACACCCCTGCTGAGAAGGGGAAAGCAGAGACATCAAGGTACGGACAGGGAAGGGTTTAACTTTTAATTTCCTGGATGTTATCATTTTAAATAGAAGGCTTGCTGTTATTTAAATCTGTCAGAGGGAGGCAAAGGGAGGGAAGAAAATGGAAATAGTACGATTTCTTTGAGCAACAGGAGCTGGACGGTCCAAGTCATTTGCTCCAGAAGAAAAAAATGACCCCCAAAGCAACAACCCCCAAAGCAAAGCACCCAAGGGGTGCCAGGTTTCTGGAGTTTCGCTGGATAATGGCAGACAGTGTCAAACAGCAGCTGCAGCCTCCCAGGAGTGAACCCGTGAGCCAGGTTACACACACACACACAGGCATTCAGAGACTGGAATGTTCAGGCACTGCTCTCACGGAACCAGGAGTTGGATTCTGAGTCCTGCCCAGACAGGTGACAGCCCCTGATCCTGGAATCAGCACATGGAACACCTCTAGTTCAAATTTTCAAGCAATGCAGAAGCTAAATACTGTGCAAACATCACAGACGGCACCCGGACCTTCGGAACAACAAAGTCTTGCCATGACTAAGTAGATCTTCGTGCTCTTGTAAGAAGAACTACAGAAATACTGATGTTTGCTTGGCAGGTCACCCCCAGCTAAGATGCTCTGGTGTCTGTACACCAAAAAGTCACTCAGTGCCCAGCAACTTCTGCTGTTCTGGTTTGGAGCAGAGCTGAAGGCTCTCACATGCAAACATCAGCAAGAGAAGTTGTATTTTAAAACTCTGAACAGTCACTACTCATTTTTTCAATACCCAGGTCTCACATGAGAATGAATGATGTTCATTTGCACACTAAACAGTTACAAAATTGGTTCTGAAAAAAGTATAAAAGATTTTAAAGGGTCAGTTTTGCACTTGATCACTTTACTTTCAAAGTTACATAACAAAAGTAGGAAAAAGAAGAGGAAGCCCTGACAAAAGAAGAAGGAAGCTTTAACAGTTTTTCATGAACTTCAGAGTAGCTGCAGCAGCTGAAATGGGACATCGAAGTGCCAGCATGAGGAGGTAGTTCAGGCTTGGCTCTGATTTATTTCCCTCTCCTGCACAAAAGTGCTGACATACATCTTGAAGCACATTTTGACATATGAATGTACACTAGACCATTTACTCCATAGGTAATTGTACAATTTCCACTGGAAGACAATTCTCAGGTCTTGGTGAAAGAATACTTTTAGTAATGGATGACACCTGAATAATTAATTATCCCTCCCCATTCCACCCATCTTGAATCCAGGAGTCAATTCATCCACGCACTGCCTGGTATTTTTCAGAGCTCATCTTTGTTATTAAGTTGAATTTCTGGGTCCTAAAGCTTATATTTTGTGTCTTTTAAAGGCCAGGAATGTTTTCCGCCCTGAATCATGTGAACATGGAATAGTCTGTAGTTCCTGTTCAATTTAATGGATAAGGAGGATGCCAGAATCTTGCAGCAATAAAAGCTCATCAGCACAGCTCTGAACTGGCCACACTGCCTCGGCCAAAGGAGAATTTTATGAGGAAGATTTATATCAAGAAAATTAACAATGAAATCATCATCCCACTTTGCCACATGGTTCTTGATACAGTATTTTATTCTTTATTTATCAGCAGCAATGGGCTTATATAAAAATGGACCGTGGAGAGAAATGCAGCGTGTTATGTTAGGAAAAACATGTAGGGGCTGTGGTGACACCATCGTGGTGTCACTATTGCTGACAAAATTCACAAGGAGATATAGGAAAAATGTCCTTCCTTGCTTTGTATGTACAGAGGAGAGACAGGGACAGAAGGGATGAGAACAGATAACAGGCAGATACGTGGGAGCATCTGACAGAACATATGCCAAGAACACTGATCACTTCAGGACTCCAGTGAGTTAAAATCTCTTAGTATCCATGTCATAAACCAAAGCTCCCAAAGCTCTCCTACCACTCTCTTGCTGAATACAGAAAAAATTGTTTCCTTTTCAGCTACAAGGAGGATGGTGCCATCAAACGCTCCTGTGCCACTTCCCAAACTGCCCTGGTGCTCCTGGATCTTCAGCAGAGCTGTTTGGTGACTGTGAAAAACAACAACTGAAGGACCCTTTGTTGAAAATGATGCCTCTGAGAACAAAGTGGGATGGACAGAAAGAGAGCCCAAGGGCAAGGACCAAGGATGGGGCGATGGGAGAGTCACTGGATGGACCAGCAGGCAACACCAGTGATGAGCAGGAGACCCACACGACAGACATGACATATGACACGAAGCCATGGGAGCTCCTCTGGTGACAGTCTCCAGGCAGCTGTTGCACAAGCATCACCCAATGCTGTCACCTGCACCAGCTCTTCCCAGTGCTCTACACACTCCCAGGACACTGACATTAATGTTCTGTTAACGAGCTCTTACGATCCAGAGCGAGTAGAACCAGCAGTAGGATTTGTGAATGAGCAGGACGACAAGTATGGGAACGTTGGTCCCTAACAGAAGGCAAATGCCCCCACACATGATTAATTCTACCAAGGTAATTTTAACTGGCATTTCAAGTGGCACGGGCATATTTAGTTCCTGGCTTCGCACTGAGAAATTTACTGTACAGAGGAACTCACTTTACATTCACCAGAGAGCAAAGACAAACTATGGAGTATGTTTGGAAAACCTACACCTGGGAGCAGAGGCCAGAGACTCCACAGCCTGAGAGCTCAGAAGGTTCCCGAGGTACTTGGCCTTGTGGAGGAGGTTTCTCTTGTCAGACACAATCAATTAAATCAGTACTTCTTATTTTTAAATAAGTCCAGTATATTTTTCATCACCAATTTTACAATAAACATCTATATCTCTTTGCAAATAATATACTCTTTGCACTTACTAGGAAGCCCAACTGCTGCTAGTGACATTCCCAGAAATTTCCTTTTTTTTTTGTATTCTGAGGCTCTCCACCAGCACCAACCCCGTGTTCACCAGCAGCATTTTCCCTGTTCTCTGCTTTCACTTTAAAAGGCACAAGAAATTAAAAACGGCCGGCACCAGAATCAACCCTTACAATATTGTCTTCCACAGAATTCTGAACAAAGAAACTCATGTAATAATCTCTGCACCAAGCCCATATCTCTACTTCAGCTGTTACAGTTACAGGGGAAAAACCTTAAAAATATCCAGCCCTGAAATTCCAGGAATTCAGTGACAGGGATCACACGATCCCTAGTGATGCTGTTTTAGCAGACGAGGACACTGCTAAAAACACACATCTTTTATTTATTTACATTACACACAGATCAGGCTCTGGCTCGTCCCCTACTTTCCTGTTTTCACAACCTACGGTTCTTTATTTTTTTAAACAAAAGCACACCTTTGTATTATCCAATATTAAAATGTACACTAATGATAAAAGATGGCCTTAAAGATTATTTGGGTTTGTCACTAAAATGGACCCGCACCCATCAATACTTATACAATATGATTTTTTTTAAAATTATCTGCACATTTGCACAACTGTTTTACACCTTTTAATTAATGTGTTGACTGTTGTGATTCCAACTAGACCAGGAGCGTGTGTTATTGTTCTTTTTTTTCCGAGCTATTTGTGCTTTTATATGTCCTCTGTGAATTTTAGAAACTAAGAATTAGTTCCAAAATTAAAACTAAGAAGTTAAGAGTTTACCAAGAAAAGTAAACCAAATTGGAGAATGAGGAAATAAAGGAAAGATCATAATGTAAAACCACGATCCTACCAAAATTGGTGGCAAAACTTGTATTCACTCCACCAAGGTGACAGAATCACCCCAGAATTCCTCCCCTCCATGTCCTTGGTAGAGCCCAAAGGCAGGACAGGCACTCAAAGGCTTTGCTGAGATCTGCTCACATTTAACCCTGACAGTTATAGTGATTTTCCATTCTTTAATTTAAATATTTCCATTTTTTTCACCCATATCAACCAAATAAATTACTTCTCCCTCAGGACTCTGTACAAGCCAAGTCTCAAGTGGGAAAGTTCAGCTCCTTCTGTCTGCATCAGTCCTTTAAATTGATTTTTAGACTTTAATGAAAAAACTCCCTCCCCGTGTTGGTTTCTGGATGACGGTTTGGCTCCGACATGAAAGGAGCAGCCTCGTGCACCCAGTCAGGGTCCGTGTCATCCTCGGAGGGAAACTCTGGACAAGGAACAGAAAACCTTTCTGATGTACCAGCAATCTGCAAAAGCATCACAAAGGAGATTCTTGTGCAACTGTAAATTCACAGCCAACTCAAAAGAACTGAGTTCATTTTCTCAGCTTATCTGTGGGCAAAATAAGACCTGTTTTATGAAATAATAAATTCTCCAGATGGTTCTTGTACACTGGTTTGCAGCATGGGAAGTACTGGAATATGCACATCCTCAATGCAGGTCGCTGACAAATTCTGAAGAGACTTCACTGGGTTTGCCAGCAATGATAAATAGATGTGATTTTTATAGGATTTTTTATATTTCTATATGTATGTGTATCACAGAGCACGCCCACCTACCAGTGTTCTCTCCATGGATAAAAGCAGGACTGCTAAAAAAAAAAAAAAAAAAAAGAAGCTGTACTTTCTTCCTGACAAACGGGCATGAAATAAGAGGCCGACATCTGCCTCTGCAGGTCATTCCAGTCAGGCTGCTGCGTGTCAGAATTCCAACTGCTCCATCCATCAATGGCAGCCCAAAAATTAACGTAGCTTGGAAACTCTGCAGCCAGACAGTAACAGCCCAATTGAAAGGCTGACCCCGGAGAACGGCGGGGTAAGATGGAAAAATTATTTCATGCCCTGTACCAAAGCCAACACCACAGTTCAGAGGGATTTGCAGTTAATTTTTTTAGATATAAAATCAGGTTTGCTGGTGTACAGTGGGGAAACTGCAATGACAGGAAAACTGTTATAAAGGCTTTTCATTTCTAAGGCATTATCAATGACAACCGCAGAGATATATTTGCATGGAATTTAGGATTTTAATTTCTCTGAATTGCTGATTAATATATTTTTCTAAAGTATAATCAATATTATAAACAATGCTATTTTCTTAGTGACCGACTCAGTAAAAACTAGGGTTGATCAGCCTGAAAAATTTGACTGAAACAGGCCACGATTTTTAGCAAATATACATTTCAGGTCCAACTAAAAAAATAGGACAATCTGTTTTAAAATTCTCAAAATTCCAGTACTAAGTTATTTGTCAATCAGAGAGTTATTGAATCACCAGAGGAACATGTCACCCCTGTGCACAGCCCAGAGCAGAGGTGCTTCACCCTCCCAGGCTCTACCTCAGGCGAGAGCAGTGATTAATCCCTTTGTTAAATCACCTGCTGACACCCTGTTAATAGCTCCATAAGCTAATTGAAGTGGAAGCTTAATAACACACAAATAGCAGAAATACCATATAGCTTAAAACTTCAAGTAGTTCAATAAAATTGAACCAATTAAAAAGAAAATTCAAATAATCCAATAAATTGCCAGATCATGTTTTACATGTGCATCCCAAACTTGAGAAAGTAATTTATTTTTTCCGGATCTTTCTCTGGAGATCATTGAAAAAGCTCACTGAGTGTTTTCTCCCCTCACACATTTTTTCAAACATTACTAAACATTTTCCTTTTTACATGGGGAATTGACTCAGCAACAAAATCAAAGACATCAAGAAATCTGGAAGGTGTAATTAAATGATTAGGAGAGAAGAGAAAACCTCAGTGTCAGAGTTTGCCAAAACAATAGCACCTGGATATTTATTTGTTTGGTTTTATACAAAAACAGAAACAAATACGACCCTGTTTAGATCTAAATATGTTTAATGGCAAACTTAAAGCCCAGAAGAAGTAACAGAGATCATTTCTTTCATCAATGATACAGAGAGGAGCAGCAAAACTCCAGTTTTTTGACAGACAACAACTACCCAGACTTTTGATGAGACAAGAAGTTTGATTGACAGTGCTGCAAAAGATGAAAGTTCTCTCTTATCTTTTAGTATAATAAAAGCGGTAATTAACACATCTTCACAATAATCTACCAATAAGCCATGGGGAGAATCAACCCAGAACTTTGCCCAGAGAAACTGTGGCTGCCCCATCCCTGGAAGTGTCCAAGGCCAGGCTAGACGGGGCTTGGAAAAACTGGGATAGTGGGAGGTGTCCACCCCATGGCATGGGGTGGAATAAGCTGGGCTTTAAGGTCCCTTCCCACCCAAACCAGTCTGGGGTTCTGCGAGAACGAGCTGACTGACAAGTCTGAGCAGGTCTTGGCCTGAGAAGATTGTCCTGCCTGGAAATATCAACTCAAGTAGAACCAGCACAATAAAGACTCTATTCAAAGCCAAGTTTAAGGCTTAATGCAGAATTAACTGGGCTCATTTTAATGGTACATGTTATCTAGGGTGTCAGATCAGACGATTTAACACTCCCTTCTGGCCTTAAAATCTATAATCAATGCAATAGTCCATTAGCTGCACTTAGAGAGTTTCTTTCGTGTTCTTGTGAAGGATTTGGGGTGGCCAAAGCTTCACTCCCAGACTCTGCTCCCTGCTCGGCTGGAGTAGGGAAGTGGGACACTCCCACCCTAATTACCACTGAGAGAACAGAGTGGGCAGCTCAGCTCAAGTGTAAGGATTTCATGACCAAACACACACATCAGCAAAGCTGCTGCACGACACTAAGAAATTGGAAAAGTTCACGTTACTCCCGGTCATCTGACTGGGATAAGCAATTATTTTCCACATTTTCTCTTCAGCTGCAAATTTTTGGTGTAAGATTTAAAAAAAAAAAAAATTAAAAAATAAAAAATCAGGTGTCTCATGCAAGAGTTTTAACACTTTCTGGTAACTGTTTAGACCTGGGAAAAAAAGTACTGTAATAAACATGATTGTTTACAGTAGTAGTAACCATATGGAGTTCTTTACAGTATCCTAGTATTTTATTCTTCAAATAAACTATGCAATTATAACAACCAGAGAAGCTGTGCCATTATCTCATTATTTCCATTAAACTAACGGAAATTTTTTATTCTTTTTTTGTTTGTTTTCCACAGAATTACCACACGTGATGGATTATTTTTAACTAGTCCCGAGACTTAACAGTTTACAGTCAGTTCACAGACTTCTTGACAATGAATTGGACTTACTGAATCCCAGTTATTTTGAGGGGAAAAAAGTCTTTCTTAACAATAATCTTTACACCAAGTGAAGGTATGAGGAATATTCTCTGCTTATTTTGAAGTAATGAAAGCTGCAGTCAGTGTCCTTTAAAGGAACTTAAAAGGAAACTCTCCCGAGATTAATCTGTAACTGAGTAGGACTATTCTGAAAAAGCAAGTTTTCACTCTTGCCTGTTGGACTCTCCCAGAAGGGTCCCGTGGGAGAAGCTGTTTAACTGAGAGGAGCGACACTGATTCCCAGGCAAGGGAAAGCCATAAATTTGTTCTATGATCAACATTCCTTTGATTCAGGGTAGAGCAGGATGTTGACCTACTACACAGATATGGGAGATGTAACTAAGGGCGACCTTCAGAAGAGGTCATTTCCAGATACGAAGATGAACTGATTTATTTTCAAGGAGAGGAACAGAGCCCCTGTTTGCTTCTCCCTCCCAGTCACAACCTGTACGATGCAACAAATCCCTGCAACGGCAAACGGAGCCACCCAAGCCTTTAAGAGCAACTCCACTTCTGCACTCCTAAAACAGATCCCACTGTTCACTTCCCACCTGCCCCCATCACACCTCTGTTTCACTCTGTAAGAGAGGGAGTAGGTCACCTGTTGAACCGGCAAATTATTTTAGCAATACAGGGCAACAATTACAATTATACTAAAATGGCTCAGAACAGGATTTGATGCTACTTGGAGCAGAGTCAAAGAACACGAGTCCAGGATGGGGTTAGGAGAACCCAGCCCAGCCCAGCCTAGTTACAGGAGGAAGCTCAGTTCTCCCTAGAACACACTGCGAGGAACTCCAACCAACGCCCCAAAGGAAAACCCACCCCCTGGCACCGGATCCTCCTACAGCACTGCAGAGGGGCTGGGAAAGTGCTGTGCTTCCCTTCGGCCATGTGGGCACATGGAGACACCCAAAGCTAAGGGGAAGTTGATCCATTTGTTCCCAGCTGGAAGCCTGCACACCTGTGGAGTGACCGGAGTGTTTGTGGCTGTGGGGAGGGGGCAGCCAGGCCTGAGCCTTGGGATGTGCCAAGTGGATTTACGCACCCCGAAATATTGCAGCGCTTGATTCTTCTTCTTGACAGAGAGCAGGGCTTCCACTGAAAGCTCATTTAATAAAAATAATGCAATGCAAATGAACCTGAATCAGAAAAATTAGATTGATGGAAGTAGCTCGGTCACTGTAATTACACAAGGTGTATTATTTCCTAAATTCTCTTTGCATTAAATATATACCATACATTTATCAAACATAATTAGCAGTTTGTGTGACAAGGATTTGATTTTTCTCCTGCAATAAAAAATCCCTCTACACGGGGATGTACATGTAAAATGTAGTATGAACATTTTCATACTATCATTGTTTACTCCTTGAAGAAAAATTCTGTAAGATCAAAGAATCAGAGGGGAAATACTGTGTGAGACTTACAAAGCAGAAGATGAGGCAGACAGCCAGGTCAGCCTTCTGTGGATTTCATGAGCATAAAATAAAATTAAATCAGTCCAAGCTCTTAAGGTTGTTAGTCAAATAAATTGTATTTGAAAGCAAAATAATTGATGATACCCCAGACTTCCCTTATAATCAACCTTTCATTTTTTCAAGCACAGAAATAAATTGATGAACAAACACCAGGAGAAACAGAAGATACAAAAGAAAGTTGACAAAGTTGAATGTGGCCAAGAGGAATTCTGCTTAAAGAAATGGGGTTTCAGAAAAAGACAAAGTAGTCAGTTTTCGCTTTAACTTAATATTACTGTGCCACATTTTCTAAGTGATCCTTGTGTTTTAAAACAGAGGTTGCTCCCTTTTTTTGCCCAGGATTGTAACAGTCAATACAGTGGGGTAAACCTTCAAAAACATTGCAAAGATGAATTCAATATTCAAGACATTGTGTACAACCTGTGTTTGTGTTTTGTGGGAGACCTCAGGGCGTTTCCAGTCTCACAGCCCACCCCTGCCAGAGCCAGGATTTACAGGTTGTGATTCAATTCACCAAACACAGGAACATGAAAAGCTATTAGACAGGTTTAAAAAATTTCACTAGCACACACAGACAATTATGAAGCCGAAATTCTCCCAGGTGCAACATCATCAGACTCACCAACCTCCTCGCGATGGAATGAGAACATTTCCAACACAACTAAGTTAATCAAGTTTTTTCTTCTCTCTGTGGGGTTTTTGGACTCGTGGGGGGGTTTGTTAAGGTTTTGGGGGGGGTGTTTGTTTGGTTTTTTAATAGTTTCACAGAAAATAACTATATCAAAATAATGGCAGAAAGCACTTCCATTTTTTCTCTCCAAATCCCCATGGATTATGTGGGGACCTCAAGTCAAAAACCTTCACTTTAGAACAATAAATAAATAAACTCGCTAAAGCCTTCCCAAGGCTGGCCAACTGTAGCATAAGTAATGCAAGAGGCTGAGAGATGCCAGATAAATTTGATTACTATAAAAGATGGGAATATGTTTCTTTCCTCGGAGAATTCACAAAAAGGGGTCAAAAACAAAGCAGCACTGAAAGCCAACAACTTCATTTCGCCGGCAACTCAAGGCGAAAACACAATACAATTCCGTGGGAACGTTTTATCACATTGGTGCAGACACCTCCTAATCTTCTACTTCTGAAAAAGGAAAATAGCAAAGATAGAGTCCAGGCAAAATGGGGCTCTTCTTTCTTTTCTGGAAAAGGCGCTCCGATTAGTGTATCAATTTAGCAAAGAGTTCAAGAACTGTTTTCTTCTTCCACCTGCTACCAGTGTCATAGTGGCTCTAACACATTTCAGTAGGGGGAAAAAGGTAATCTTACACTTCATGTTATTGTTCCTATTTGTCAGATGACCAAAGCATTTAACTCGAATGCATTCAGGAGCATCATTAGGAGAAACGACCCATCATCCTTCCCTTGGTAAAGAAAAACAAAGTCCTGACTTGGTGTTAATTGTTCCGGCCCTGAGTAATGATGAGATCCAGAGATGCCTGGTGCACTCACTCCCTGAGTGAGAGACAGTCCTGACTTCACATTTAAACTCTGTAAATAGATGAGCTCCTGCCACTTACTGTTACAACGGCACCAGTATTTAGCAAACCTCTCTGAAATTACTTTTCCTTTGCATGTCCAAGGGCTGCCCTTGTCTTTTCCACGAGCACAGGGTGTTGGTGGCACAGCTGGACCGGTGTCAGCCCGTGCCCCCTCCCCCTGATCAGAAAACACTACACTTGCAGCAGCAGCAAAGCTGTTCTGTACTAGCACCTTATTTTAAACACTCCTTCAAAGACATCCAGTTCTCCCTATTTAACATCCCGAACTCTCTCTCCATTAACAGCATGTCTCAGTACTGGCTCTTCAGCCCCATTTCAGTAAACCACAGGTGACATTTATAGAAGAGTTACAAATAAGATGTGTAAAAAAAGGTTGAACTTTGAGGAACAAGTAACTTCCAGACAGCCTGATAAATTCATTTCCAGCACACAAACAGTCTTTTATTTGCACAACAGTTCTTACAAACAATCTGCTGCAAACAGTATTTTCCACAGGCTGACAGTGTCAGTGTCTCTGCAGGACTTGAGAAAGGATTGAGCCTGTAGCACTTTTTAACAAGAATGTTTTTCAAAGACTAATATCCACACCCAAATTTGGTCAAGACCAGTTCAGATTCAGTAGTAAATGCTTTTCAGTAACCAAGCAGAACCCTTTTTTGTGTCAAACGATTTTAGTAAAAAAGTGGTTGATTACCTGGTCAACTCATGCCATTGCTTCTTATTTTATCACAACTATCTCAACTACCCTTATACCCCTTATTCCCTTTTTCCCAGAGTATATGCATTGCAAACCCATCAATTTCCAGTAAAGCAAAGTCTAATAATATTAAAATACTATATAATAATATGACAATATTTAATCTTGTAATACTAGATATTTGTAATAACACACTAAAAGTATTACCTACAATAAATGACCTTAAAGGCAACACTTCATTTTCAATTTCAAGGCCAAATGACAACTATAACCTGGAATGAAGAGCAGTTTCCTCAGAAGAACAAAACATGTTTTTAGCACATTAACAAACACTCGAAACACCAATCAATACTTTTAAAGGAGTGATTTCTCTCTACAGATTTCAAAACATTTTAAGACAAAGAGTGAAACCAAGATACAAAGACATTCAGTAATTTGACCCAAGACAACTCGGAAAAAAAGAGAACGAAACAGAAAACCAGAAATGTTCTCTGGCTGAAGTTCTGGTTTTATCCCACTGTATCACCAGAGCCAGGTTTGCTGAGAAGCTGAGCTGACTACGGCGGCTTCCGACTCATGTGAGGGCTCCCTGCAGTGCTCTGGGAACAAGAACTCCTTCAGGGGATGACCCAAGGAGCTGGGGAAGAGGCAGGTCTGAGCAGAAGAGCGTTATCACACTGGGAGTTGTAAAGCACTGCACCAGAGGAAGGAGGGGAAAAGCTGGAGAGATGGAAGGAATCGGGCTCAGGGAGGAGCAGCTCTTGCTCCCCCATCACTAAACCACGAGCAGTGGCCACTTTTGCAAGTGCTCCCTCTGAGCCCAGCAGAAGCCAAGAGGGGGTTGGGACACCATGGCCACAGACTGGGATCCTGCGCTGGGAGACCCGGAGACAGGAGGGCATAAAGAGCTCAGGTAATGCTGGTACAGGCCAGCAGGAGTGAATTTAGGGGTCTGTTCATCACTTCATTGCTTTTGCACTTCTGCTCTGACAGGACAGCTCAGAAGCTGGGAAATTCCACCAGATGGATCAGACAGGCAATTCAGAAGCCCCAGATACTGAATGAAGGAAACAATATTGAGGAACTAAGAAAAGGGCAACACTGACTATCATGACAACAAACAAATCAGCTGCTGGCTTTAAAAGCCATCTACACACTGTTCTCTTATCATCTTTTTTCTTTCTAAGCACTGAAAAGATTGCTTGGATCAGCACAGAAGAGCTGGAAGGAAGGACATGCTTTTAGAGAGCAGAAACACAGCATGAAAATCCAAAAAAAATAAATAACGAAGTAGGATTTATGAGTGTCCTCAATTTCTTCAAACAATATTTTCTCCTTTCTAAGAAATGTGAGAGCACAATAAAAAAATTATTTCCCTTCCAGTATTGTTTTCCATAGTAATGTAAAAAAATCCTGACCACCAGCAATTTAAAAACACAACAAAATTCTATGATAAGACTTGGAGAATGACATATGCAAAGACTATGCAGAAAGG
The DNA here is from genome assembly GCA_013397135.1 of Pachyramphus minor. Classification (NCBI taxonomy): domain Eukaryota; kingdom Metazoa; phylum Chordata; class Aves; order Passeriformes; family Tyrannidae; genus Pachyramphus; species Pachyramphus minor. Next base: position 972,971 of record VYXB01004459.1, read on the forward strand.
GTGCTGAAAGGTGCTTCCTGTGCTTGAGAGATCCCTTCTAGGTCATCTGTAACTAAAATGCAAAAGTCTTCTAGAGTCAATAATCTGTGTACTTCAGTGGTGCAATTACTTGGGTTTTTTACACCAAGGAATTATTGAAAAAACAGGTGAAGCCTGCTGAAGGATGCTGTATAATTCTGTATATCTTACAGGTATGCAGTTACCTATGCACACATTCCTTAAACTACATTTTCAGACTGACACAGATATATTGGATTTGACTGCTAGGAAATACAGATGTTTAACTAACCAGGATAACGTTACTTTGAATCCCTGTATGTCTGTTTTAACTGAAAGAATGTCATTTTTCCCCATAGGAGCCATGACATCTAATGCAGGAAAACAGTTTGGGTGACTAAGATGGAATACTGGAGCATGTCCTGTCCCTGGAGTTCCTGCTCTGTATCAGCCATCCATCCCTACAGCACAAACCCTGTACTCTGATTTGGTTCTCTGGTGGGTATCAGTCTCACCTTCACTCCAGTTCCTAAACCCACTCTGCCTCTCAAACCATGGAACTCCTGAACTTGAATCCCATCATTCAGCCTTGAAAATTCTCACTTTAGGACGGTTCAAAGCGTTCTCACCGTCACACCCACATACTGTTCTGTGAAGTAAAGCTGCCCAGGCTCAAAAACACACACAAACCCAGAAAACTGCCTTAGGATATTTATTGATGCAGCATCTTGAAAGATTTTTCTAATGAATTTTTGTTGCCGTGAAAGAGTTCAGTCTTTCACATAAAAGCAGAAGAGTTTTATAAAAAATTAAAAGTTGGCATTTCTGAAATATTATTAGAAGAACTTGAGTAACCTGGTCTAGCAGAAGGTATCCCTGTCCATGGCAGGGGGTGTGGAATGAGATGGTTTTTAAGGTCCCTCTAACCCAACCAGCCAGTGGTTCTCTGAAATAGCCTCTCGCAGCAGCGATTTCACAGACATCAATGGCTCTGCTCACCCTGTGCATCAGACAGGAATTTTTCATTTCATACATCATTTAAAACTTGCTGCAGTGATTCCACAAACCTGTCTACAAGCACCTTCTTCTTTCCCACCCCTGCTGCAATTCAAGTTATTTTGGCCAAAATTCAACGCGCAAGCAGAGCACTGATGACAGAGGAGCAAAGCACACTTAGCACTGGATAATGCAGCAAAAAAATCTGATACTCTCAAATAATAGTGGATCGTGGTTTTGAATACATCAGAATAAAATTACACTGGTGACATCATCACCAAACTTACCCTGGAAACAACACCCCACAGCAAGGAACCAGCATTAGCACACAGGTGTTTCAATATTTCTAAACACAGATTTGCATTTATATCCTGTTTTCAGAAATTTCTCTCCCAGGACAGTGTGAGAGTGTGGCACAAAGCTTGTCCTTGCAAAAACACATGTTCAGACAGAGATCTCCATCGTATTCTGGGGCAATTCACATGGGCACATCACTGACTGCTGCAACTGCCACAGATAAAATTGTAAAGATCATAATTATTGCTACATTAATTATCGCTGGAATATGGAGCTAAGTTCTGAAAATACAGGATTCCTATCCTGTGTGCAAAGACTTCAACTCACAGTGCAGCCACAACTCCCACACCTCCAGACAGAGCTGGAAAACCAAGAGCTTTGACCTGAACCTCACTGAAATAATACTAAATATTCAGTCAGAAAAACCAAAGCAAGAGGTTTACTCACCATTTATGAAGGACTTCTGGACTGTAGTATGTAACACAGGACACTCCCTTCCTGGGCATTAATTCAGTAATTCCACTTCTCGTTCAGGATAAATCCAGAAAGTAGCTGGCACAAAGAAGTGAAAACCACAGATTTAGCTGGGGTTGGATGTGAACAAACAGAATTTCTTCCTGTCCATATGATTAACAAAAAAATCTTCCCTAACTGCTGAGCCTATATACTGATACCCCCTTCTTTTCAATCAACACCAAAACATTTCTGTAAGTGTTGGACCCTGAAAAACTTTGATTTTAAGTAAATTAAAGGACAAGGTACAATGATAACTTGGAAAATTCCTAGTATTTTTAACACACTGGAACACACATAAGTATCAAAATGTGGCAAGTCGTATGAATCAAACGGGTTTGACTCATGAGAATATTTGTGAGCAGCACAGTACAGGAAAACAAGGGAGGTTATAAAACCAAAGATGTCTCAACAACAGCTTCCAGAAAGGTTCCCAAATTACTTGTCCACGTGCCACGGAACAATCAGCACACAACGAAAGAGTCTACTAAACATGAGATAAATACAAATGGTTATCTAGTTCCACTTATGCAGCAAGTATGTAAATGTGCTTGTCTATGCTCACCAGTCTCAGGCCAGTGCCACCACAGGAGCAGCAGCTGGAAATTCCAAGGGAACTCCAGGTACTGACTAACGCTGGAATTAAAAGAGGTGAGGGACAGAAAACAGAGAAAGTTATTGCTGCAGATTTCCCTGTTAGAGGTTTCCCAGGTTCTCCTGCATCCACAAACCAAAGGCTCCGCTCCCCACAACGTCCTGTGTCGCAATGTAGAGATCTGTAGCTCTAAACTGTTCCACCTCCACCGTGAACTTCTCAACTCACAAATCAACTGAATACTGAGCAATAATGAGCCAGAAATATTCTTGAACAAAAAAACTAAACCCACCTTTATTCAGAATTGTGAATCGTGCAGCTCACACATTTTCCAACATAAGTTCAGGAAATAAAAATCTCATTAAAGCTTTAGCCAAAATTTCTAATTCATCAAAGGGGCATGTTCTGAATACCAATGAATTTCATGAAAAAGAAGTGCTTTTTTTTTTCTTGTCTGCATGTCTGTAAAATCTCTCTCAGGTTACAGAACCAAATCTGATGACACTGAAAAGTCTTTCAGGAACAAAGACAGATGAGTAAAACAACCACCAGATCTCTTTAATTCCATGCAAAAGTGTCAACAGCAAAATCACTGCATCTCTGCCACAGCAGAATATTAAATAGTTCATTAATATCCATTTTCCCTTCTTCTCTTTTCAGAGGCTACTAAAATTGTTTCTGTTTGATTTTACATGAGTGAAACTCCTCCCAAATGAAACAGGTACAAGGATCTTGAAAGAACACTCAAGTGCACATCACTCAAGCCCCTGGCAGGCCCTATCTCTGCGAAACAACAATAGCATCCCACCAATAACAATGACTTGCTTAACTATTCATTTTGGTAAATAATGGAACTGAAAATTATCTAGTGATGGATTTACACTTTTACAATGCATCTCAGGGATGAAAATGAATAGGGACGGAGAAATTATGTGTGTTACAATGGGTGACGCACAGAACTTCAGATCCTGCCTCGCTCCAAGGAAGAGCACGAGCTGGAAAATGTGGCACGACAATTTTTAGCATTTTACCTTTGTCTGATTCTACTGAGAGACATCCTATATGTATTATTTGTCTTACAGAAGCACTTAAAGATGCCAATTAAAACTCAAACACCGCTATATTAGTCAGATATCGTATGAAAATTACAATAGGTGTCACAGCCATTTTAATTCCAAACAACCACAATACCTGTTTCTCGGATATTCCTTCCTTTGTCTTGCAATTACCCACAGAGTTTAACAGATTCGGGTTTATATTTGGGGGAGCACTAACAGAACTGTCTGGGCAGTCCCTGCAGCCCTTTTTTATTTGGAAGGAGGCACAGGACCCAGAGAGCCACAGCCTAAGGACACAAGGCTTGCTCTCCTAAACCACCTCCCTTGAGCAGCCCATGGAGCCCCAAGACCATGTGGACCATGAAGTGAAAAGTCAGATTATTTGGAGGCAGGAAGCTGGCAAAGGTGACAACTTTTCTGGAAGCAATAGAAAACACTAAGTTTCTATATAAAAAGTTACAGATTACTTTGTGTTTAAGTAACAAATGGCAAGTGTTTACCTGTGACTTTAGTTCTCTCATAGGGAGTTTATTATAAACAGTATTTCAAACACAGGACTTTAAGAGACAAAGTATAAATATTTTAAATGGTAAAATATAGGTGTTGGCTTTTTTTTGTACTGTGTCCAGAAAATTTGCACAAACACATCAAATTCCCCACCTGGGGAATTTACTTTATTGTTAAGTTTGCATTTAAAACAAATGTACATGACCTATTTTGGGGCTAATATAACTAAAAGGAACCTATTTGTTGTTTATTATTTATAGAAGATTCACTTCAGATTAGGCCTTTTGCAGACGTGTGTATCTGTGTGGCATCACAAAGCATCTCCAGATCTCCCCCAGCACTAAAACACACGAGGAAATGACAAGTTAGGATGTATCCAGTACACACAGTGTTTTATAAAAGCCAAGATTAAAAGCTGGTTTTCCCCTCCTCAGAAAGGCCACATGAAAGAGCCGCTACCCTGGGTAATGCATTGACCTTCTGGGGCTGATAATGACAAGTTCAAGTTCCTGGAGTTGGGGAAGATGTGGAACTAAAGTAAGTGCACTCAAGCAACGAGTCCTTCTGCTCTGTTAGAATCCCACATACAAAACCAGACCCATAGACAGAAAGAGGAAAACAGTTTAATTTTTTTATATATGTAACCCAGGAGTTTTTCTATGCCATCAGCATGGCTCAAACCTGCTTTCTCAGAGGCTTCAATCTAAGGCACTGCTGGTTTCTTTCAATTTTAACAGAAAACTTGAAATTATTTCATATGAAAGGTGTCAAATCTATGAATACAAAGATGCAAAATTGCTGCTTGTGTCTAAAATTTTGCATCTTCAGCTTTTCTCTTGTAAAGAGAGAAAGAGCAAAACATGCTAAAATGGTATCCATCGTGTAAGAAATAAAACATCTCTTTCTAAATTTCGGGAAGATCAGAAATGCATTTTTATACAACCACTAAGAGAAACCAGGGTTGACCCAAAGCTTTCATTCCTATCAGTCATTAGTTGTGTACAGTTTTGCAAGTCACGGTGTCTGGAGCTCTTCAGGGGCAGAGTAAAGCCCCTTCACAATGCTGGTGGCAGGACTGAGGTACAGAAAAGAAAGCTAAGAAGCTGAAGTAACTATGTTACTAGTACTACTAGTACATATTAGGATGTACTACTACAACATGCATATTACTGTGTGGTAGTACATTTTGCATTTTCAAATATTTATATTTCAAATTACATAGTGATATCATAACCTTTACATCTTTGTTTAAGTTATAGAAGACAAAAAAATAAAGGCTTAAAAAAAAAAAGCTCCGACTCCAGTTGGTGTAAATCAACATGTAGATCATCAGGTTTTAATCATCAGCTCATACCCAATGGTTTACATTGAAAGATTCTTGCCAGGACAGGCTGTGATCACAAAGGAAATAAAATAATTTAAAAAAAAAAAAATCCCTTTTAAGTTTGTCTCTAAAACAGTATTTCTAATTCCCTTCTCCTTGCCCCCAATTTGAGCTCATCTCAGAAACAATAATTTATTTAGGAATTAATCTGGGGCATCTCCAAAGTCCTGGGTTATTCCAGTCCAGTCAATTTTTGTAGATTTTCGCTTTTCCTTCGAAAACACAGCGATATTACATACAAAACCCCACACATTCAATGAACACTAACATTTCTAAAACCAGAGCTTGAGCTGAAGTTAAGAAATTGCTATAATTAAACTTGTCCAGGAAGACAGATTAAGGTCAAATATGTCTATTAATTTTGGGTATCCACTCTAAGCCACCTAAGACTTGATTTTTTTTCTTCGAAGCACAGCATTTCACAGCATTTAATACGTTCCTAGAATGGTTTTCATGGCAGTGATTTTTCACCCCCACTCGCGGGCTGTGCCCAGACAGTGGTAGCAGCTGAGCACCAGGGCTCAGTGACCTGCCCAGCACCGTCTGCAGCCGGCGGCACAGGCAGGAAAAATCCTGGGTTCTGAAGAGGCATTTACGTGCTTTGTCATGGAGCCCAGGCTCCTCTTCCTCAGTACTATGTCAGTCCCAGCCTCTCCCGCTCACACAGGAGCCCTCACAGCAGTGAATGCCTTACAGCAAACACCCTCATGGCTCTGTCCCTGCCACCCTGGGGGTAAATGCCTTGGGCTCTGGTGTTCCTCCTGTTCTCCATGAGGATGCAGCTGCCCTCCCACGGCCCCCAGAGACCCCCGGACCAGGACTGTTCCTCGGGTCCTTTGTCCCCTGTACCCACCCAACCTTCCCCGGGGCTTTGAGAGAGGCAGGTTGGCCCCCTCGGAGCTGGGGCCCAGGCAGAGCGCATGATGGCACAGACTCACCTGTCACACATTCATGTGCTCTTAATTAATGTCACGGCTGGGGCTGAGGGGATAACAGCAGCAGGAAAGTGGCATCAGAATGGCGTCGTGGTGGTGGGAGCCGTGGGAGTCAAAGGAATCAAACTACAAATCATAGAATCCCAGATTGTTTGGAAGTGACCTTAAAACTCATCTGGTTCCACTCCCTGCCATGGGCAGGGACACCTTCCACTATCCCACTTTGCTCCAAGCCCCATCCAACCTGTCCTAGGACACTTCCAGGGATGGGGCAGCCACAGCTTCTCTGGGCAACCTGTGCCAGGGCCTCACCGTCCTCACAGGGAAGCATTTCTTCCCAGTATCTTATCTAAACCTACTCTTTTTCAGTTCAAAGCCATTCCCCCTCATCCTGTCACTTCAGACCCTTGTAAAAACAGTGGCAGCAGGTAAAAAGTAAAATGTAAAAAGTAAAGTTGTGAATAGTAAAGAGAAGGGCAACGGCGTCTGGCTGAGGTGCCCAGGGAAGGGAAGCACAGACTGACACAGGAGCCCTCGGGCTGTCACAGAGCCACAGCCTGTCCCGGCCCCTCACGGCCCCTCACGGTCCCCGGTCAGCGCGGGGCTGGGCAGAGCCTGGCCGGGCACAGCCTCACCCGCGGCTTTGCCGTGAGGGAAATGACACTCTGTGAAATAAAAGACGCGTTCGCACCTTGTAACACATTTTCTGGGGTGTTTGCTACACCCCTCACAATTTCTAATTACCAAAGCGGCTTTCCCTAAACAAAGGGGCCGCTCCTCCGTGCCGCGGTCACTGAGGGCGATCGCGGCGCTGCCACACAAAGAGGACAGCGCTGGGCTCCGGGAATGCTGCTGGGAACAGGGACAGGGACAGGAGCAGGAGGGACTGAGGAGAAAGCCGGGACTTCAAACAAATGTTTCCATCATTAACGGTTACCGCGAGCAACGTTCACGAAATTACAGGTGGAAAAAATAATTTTCTGTAAATAAATTGTTATCCTCTTTAGGGTGAAATATCCCTTGTTTCAGGTATCACTCTTAACCCCTTCTTTTTGAGGTTAGCTTGGAAAAAAGGAAAGAAAAAAAAGGCCCTTCCTGGATTTTATTTTTAATTTGACATAATAAAATAAGAAATAGCTCTTATGGAAATTCTAGAGCCTGTGACATAACTTCTTCTATTTAGATAAATTTGAAAGTATCCATTATTTACACAGAAGCCACAGAATAATCAGTGCTATTAAGACTTTTTTGTTTTCTAACATACAACATTAATTGTTAGCATTTCTAAATATTCATTATGAGAACACAAAGTGTTTAAAAAGTCGATTGTTTTCTCATTAAATTTGGATATTTGGGAGGATTCTGTGCAGTGTATTGAAAAAATATTGAATCATTTTCCAGTGAATGTTTAACATACAAGTGTTATCAATGGTTAGAAAAGCAGTTACTGCCCGTCTCAACTCCGCTGCCTCTTCAGCCCCTCAGGGTTTGTGTCCCCCGGGTCACCCACCTGTCCCTTACAGCCCCTTCTGGCACATGCAGTGAGTTCCTGTGCCCTCAGCAACCCTGTCAGGGGGAACACAAGACAATTCTGCTAATTCAGGATACTTCTGTTCTTCCCTTTTCAAGCTCCATACATGGTATTTTTAAGTCATATCCTCCTTCCCATCTTTCTGTGACATGGAGATTGTCACCCTTTGTCCAGACACAATTTCAGCAGTTTCATTTATTGCAGAAGGCGCTTAAGTCCATTTATTTTAATCAGGTTGTGATTTGCATTCAAAGTTACTACTTGAATAGTATCAGAAGGCTTGATACAGTGCTTTAATCTGAGTGTAGTAAAATCCAGGAGGAGATCTTGAAACCCACACACTAAACTTGCCCATTGACTTTCTACAACTTTACACAAAATTCAAGTAATTGCAGGGAAAAGAAAAAGGATATTTTTATAACTTGGATCAGTGAATAAACAATTTGTCGGAACAACTGCTGAGTTTGCACAAGCAAATGGTGTTTAGAAAGCAATGTCTGAACCTACATCCCTTTCTTAAAGTCATTTTTAATGAAAATTAGTCCTTCCTAGCCTGAATGTGGTTTAACCCACCTCGGTGATGGCCACTGTGCAAACCAGTCCAGCAGAATTTTACTGCCCGATGAGTTGGGTCAGAGATGGCTCCTGGGGTCAGATCAGGCACTCACTGCCTCAATGGCCTTTGGCAAATCACTTAACCTTTCTGTATTAATGTTTTCCTGCCAGTAGAATTGTTCTTCATCATGGTAAGGAGGAGTTTAGCCCATTAATTAATAAAAATAACTATAAAAATGTTCCTTCTTTAATTCTGCTCTACAGAGTAATACTGAACTCCAAACCACTCTGTACATTAGGCAGAAATGAGCTATTTCTAGATAAGTGGGTGCTATTTCTGAGCGGGTTTCCAGCATCCACACTCTAATGGACTTTACACATTATGAAGAACAAGGCTCACAGATTTCTTGCATCTCATGACTAACAACAACAAAAAGAACCAGCGGTTTGTCCTGAACTGACACCTTGTACGATTTAGAACACTTCCCTAAGTTTTAATGAGCTAAATGAGTTAAAAATACGTACATATTGTGAAAATCACCTTGATCTGAAAGCCTCCATACCATGTTTCAGCCTAAACCACACTTTACTGCCTAGAAGTAAGCTCCTTGGAAAAGAGAGTTTCTAAGGGAAGCAGTGACAGCACAGCAGCTCCACTGCAGCATCCGAACAGGGACCACTGCAATACAGTCTATTCCAGAATCATTTTTCTTTTTATTATTTCATTAAGTTGTATCTCACTAAAGTTCCTCCTAGGATCTCTCTCCAGCACCAAATTTTTCATTGAGAAAACTATAAATCATAGGCCTAAATTACAATTTAATTATAAACGCCTTCCCTTCTAATGCTGCCTGGGACCTTTTACCCTCCTACATAATTCTAAAAAATGACCCCTGTCATAATTTCCTTCACTAGAATAATATGCAGAGATCTAATCCTGAATCCTGCTGTCTTATAATTTAATATAAGAGGTAATTATTATTCAAAAGATAATGTTGCAGATATTGAAAATATTCTGGAGTTTAAGTCTAAAAAAACCTTTCCTTGGTGTGTAAAAGCCTCTTACTCGACTCTTGCAGGAAAGGAAATAAATAAAAAGGTTTTAAGACTTTATGCAAAATGCTAGAAGTGTTATTTGTAGCTGGGATTTGTCGACTATAATTTCTATAACCCTTGAACTACAGAGAAAACACTCACACATACGGCAAAACCAGGAAGGCAGCGGATCATTTATTATTGATTTCTGCTTTTTGCCACAGGTTAGACAGGCAGTTCTAGATTGCTGTTATCTACATGAAAAATATGTTTTCGGTGGCTCACATTTCGGAATACAAGGGAGTCTAAGGCGAGCCAAAATCAAAAGAAAACCAAACCAAACAAACCAAACCCCTGTCATGAAACCTTCTTACACCTCCAATTTTATTTTAAATTGATCACATCAAAGACACAGTTGTGTGTGTTTATCCGAAACGCTCCTGTAAAGAAGTTAAATTATAAAAAAACTTCAGGGAATTAGTACATTTTTCCCTAAGTCAGAAAAGCAAGGAATAGCACCATTATGTCAATTCATCCTGCACAAGAGACGCTGGGTTTATCTCAGTCCAGGAACACAGCTATTACTGCCTGGCTATTCCCTCTACAAAGGAAGGCTTTGACCTTAAAGCCCTTTTTTCTAAAACCGGGATTCATCAATTAAAGCCTGTTTTCTTTTTAGTTAACTCTTACAGAATGCAGTAATATCTGCCAAAGAAGGGAACTGATAGTGCAGCTGGAGCAGGAGAGGGTGAAGATGAACTAAGGAGAGAGAATTAACGGAAAGAATTGCTGAAGCACAGCAGAGTAAAATCCACAGACCAGGAATGCTTTTCCTGTTTCAAATTCAGGGAGCAAGCCCCATTTTTTCAGGTAAATGAGATATCAAATGAGCTTCATTGCTTCTAACCATATCCAGCTCCATCAGTGAGAACAAATAAAATCCCCTAACTGACAGATTCAGCACCCTGAAGAGGGAGAGGCCAGGGAGGTTATCAGAAAATGGGGTTCACAAGAGGTAATTATAGCCCATGCTCACCCTGCTTAGATGAGGCACAACATCACGATACAGCTCCATAAAAATCAAACTATATAGTGCAGAGGCACCAGTTTACTGCCCTCTTTGTTTTTGCTTTGGGAGTAGTTCATTTAAGACGTAATAAATCGAAGTTTTTTCCCCTGTCCCTCCATAAATTCAGGGACAGTGCAAATGAGGAGCTCCTCATTATGGACAAAGGAAAGGGGCTCCCCAGACAGTGACATGAGCTGGGAGCATTAAGACTCTCATTAAAGGGAGCCCTGTGCTTTTTGTAATAAGGAATATTACTTAATAACACTCCGAGCATGGTTCACTTCATACTGCTGAAGTGAGCTTTTGGGGGGCAGTGAAGGGGAAAAGAGGGAATGTCCACAGTACCACAAACATCATAAAAACAGAGATGGAATTTTGCCTGTTACAAATTAATAATAAGGAAGTGTTGTTGACTGTCTCTAACCGAATGGCTTCACGCAACACATGGATTTAAGGATCTCGAGGGGGTTTGTGGAAGATGTTAGACTTTACTCTTAAATGAACAAACAAAACCAGACTGGAGGGACACAGGTAGAAATAATTTCAGTTCTTACAGCAGAAGGATGACATGAGATTTGAATCCACCATCAGGGCAGTTGGCCAAGAAACTACTACTATTAAAAAGTTACATTTTTTGTGCACGTCACAAAGTTTCCCTAAGAAGATCTTGGACTTGTCCCCACAGAATTTAATTCAGTTTTTGCCAAGCCATCACCCCCACCTGTCAGATTACTTTGAGTTGTGCTCCTATCACAGAATGTACTCACTAGCTCAGCTTTCTGGCGTCTGAGAGCTCAGTAAATATATTTCCTGTTTTGTGATTCAGCTCATTAAAGCAAACACTGCAGTAACCCAGGGTCAGGCAGACCCCAGACAAACCTCAGGTCATACCTCCTTCCATTCTGACTTATCCAAGTGATAAGTTTGTCCTAAAAATGATTCTTCAGCCCATTGTACACCTACACTCATCTCAACCAAATTTCCTCAGCTTGCTTAGAACTAAAGTCATGTGAGGAGTGTCAAAACTCTCCCTAAATTCATGATATGTGGCAGTGATTGCTCCCCCCTGCCCACACCTGTTATGCTGCTACAAGTTGTTGTGTTGCCAAGAAAATATTTTTTCTGGCAAGTCCGTGTTTGTTATTCACTCCCTTGTCATCTTCCAAGTGCTCACAAATAGTTTGGTTATTTTTTCCAGAGTGTTTGTAGGAACTGGAGGTTACCTGACTGGTCTACAATTCCTGTCTAAACTCGGGACACTGTGCTGTCTTCCAGGATTTCACCTTCCCTGCACGAGTTTTGAAAACAAGCCACTGCTAGTTCTGAGTTTATTTTGGCTCTAAGTGTTCTTTTAATGAGTTTTGAGAGCAACGGTTCTGACAGCAGCTATCTTGGACACTTTAACCTGCTTCTTCTCTCTTTAACCTGCTTCTTCTCTCTTCAGGACTCAGATCTCACCCATTTGGCAATGGCATTAATTAATAATTGCTATCCTGTGGGCCACCTTCAGAAGAGGAAGATACAGAAAACATTTGGCTGTCTCAAAATGCTCTTTGCTCTCCACTGAATGGTGATCTTACACAGTTTTTATTTTCCCATTCCTATTGTTCTCTAGCAAAGTTATTCTTGCTATTTAGATACATCTCGCTTCTTACTTGATGACTTGGCCTCTCTGGTTTTATCACAATGTGCTCTGCTGTATTTTTATACTCATTCATGGCAATCTGGAAGGTGGTCTCTTACATCTGACACCCACCCTCTGCACTAGGATAGTTTGCCCTTGATAAAAAGATTCCATTTATGTAATTATCCAGGATTCAGGTCTGAATAATTCCCAATAATTGTCACAAGACTTTCACTGTCACTGATTATTCTTAGCTTTTAATTGCTCACTGAGCTCAAACCTCGCTGCTCTTTTGGCCTGTGATGGCCCAAGCAGTTTTGGTTTGGCCTTCTGTGTTCCTTTCACAGCCTCACTCTGTGTGGCAGCGAGGATTTGGGTTCTTTACACTATTGCTATGTGGGGGACTCACAATGTTTTCACTTTGCTCCTGTCTGTAACTGGAGGCCACAACAAGGAGAGAAAAACCAAGCCCAAGCTTGCACTCGGTGCTGATGGCAGTGCTTACTTCTGCGTCCAAGAACACCCGTCCTTGCAACTTTGCAAAAATACTTTTGCAGAAGGAGCCCAGCCCAGCACGTTTCCTCTGCCATTTCACGGCTGCTTTAAGAGCTCGATCACTTAGTCCTCATCAAACCCGGGGAATTGACAGCTTTCCACCCCCAGCAGCCCCACTCCAAGAAGGCCTTTCCCCAGGAGCCGCCTCGTACAACCTCAAACACTTTATTACTGGTCAATTTGGGTTTCCTGCCCCCTGTAAGTGGCAGTGCTGAGGGTCTCTAACTCTCTCTTGTCTTGCTAATCAATATAAGCAGTCACTTCCGCGGCGTTTGGCTGCTACTCAGCAAGAAGGACGGGAGACAGCCACGGGCTGTAAATAACGGTACAGCTCCAGTGGTACCTCAGAAAGTTAAACTTCAGAAACAGGAGGCTGCTTTCATTTTGGACTTTTGGGCTTCTTTTGATATTTCCCCTGCTTTAATTCTTTCCAGGCAGAGAAAAGCACTGCAGCTGGTTGATGCCATTCCCACTAAGAGCCTCCTCAGGGGGAGGGGGACAAAACGTCCCTGTGAGCAGCACGTGGCACCACATCCACTGCAGAGAGCACAGGGAAATTCTATAAAGTGCCAACCACAGCTTTACAGTCACCGTGTTACAGGGATGAGAAAGTCGGGATTAAACAATTATTGCCTGGAACTAAGGCAGTAAAATTTGTTTATGAGGTAAATTTTAACAAGAAACAAACAGTTAGTGTTGTTTATAAGCAAACTCGAGCTGTAAAATCCAGGGAATGCTTTGTAAATGCCCGTCCATGGGCCAGGTGAGGTCCTGGAGGGAAGCTCCCTGCTGCTTGCAGCTGGCTCACACACACAGCGTGACCAGCTCCAGCTGCCAGGTGACATCGGAGCCGGTGGCTTTGCCCAAGGATGGCAGTGGCAAAACCTTCATTTGGTTGTAAAGATATTTATTCTCAAAGGGCTTCTCCTCCGCTGCATGAGACGACCCCCTTGTTGTGTCCATACCAGAAATGGCCACAATGACTAATCACAAAATCGTGGAATCATTTAGGTTAGAAAAGGCTTCCAAGCTCATCAAGTCCAACCATTAATGCAGCAGTGCCAAGGCCACCACGAAGCCATGTCCCAAAGTGCCACATCCACTTCTGCAAGATCTAAAGACATAGAAGAGAACTCTCTGATCTTACAGCAAATAAATCAAAAAGACTCTGCCAAACACACCTCCAGTGCACAGCAGAGTGGTGTGATCCAAACACTCCTAAATTCAATATAGTTTAGTTTCCCACTGCCATCTTGTTTAATAGGAATTGCCCATATTCTCACTCAGCACTGCAACATACTCTGTCTTTTAATGTAATTAATTCATTAGGTTGAGCCCCAGGAAGACTTGGGGTGTCCCTAAAGTGCACTGGGATCACACCATTAACACCAGCACAACAACAACGAGCAGCGACTCAAAGTTGATTCCCACAAGAGAAGTGGTGTGAGATGGACAATCTACCCTTCCACATCCTGAGGACAGAATAAACCAGGGATGCTGCAGAGACTAAACACCGAGCTCTGAAAAGCCAGAGTCAAAGGCGGATGTGTAGGAGAGGGCACACACTGGAACATCAGGGACAGGGATGTGGGGCCAAGCCAGTCCCTGCCTGGCACAGCACCAGCTGTCCCTGTCCCTGGCTCTGCAGGACAGGCCATCCTTCCACCTTCATGATCACCCAACGTGCACACTAGTTGAGGAGGACTCATCAAAATCCCTGCATTAAAATCACTTGGCATTCCATAAGGAAGGGAATCCACCCTCACTGATCCCGCTTTACTCATCCATAACAACAAAGAAATAAAAAACCTGGGGGAAAAAATGTAACATGATTCTTTTTACTGCACGTACATATACAAAAAAAAACATTTAAAAGTGAATATCTGCCTACTGCAAAGTACTGAGGTGAAAAGGGAGGTGTTATCATCCCTGTTCCCCCAGGATCTCTTAGAGCGTGTGTGTTTCTGTGGTGGTTGGCTTGTGGTTTCGTTGTTCACTACAGTTTCCCAGAGCCCTATATTTTACTGAAACATAAGTACAGGCCCACCAATTTGCTGACAAGCTGATCTATTGGCTCTAGGACACTGAGGGGAATTATGCTCCTGCCGCCCTGATGCTCTCCTTTGTTTAGAAAAAGAAGAGAGAAAGAGAGAGAGTGAAAAAAAAAATCCTCAATCGTTTAGTACAAGTCATTTTACATGCTGGGATAATGAAGTATAAAAATGCCTTCAAAGGACTGATTTCCTACTTTTAACTCACTACCAGCCGAGCTCTTTGTGAGGCCCTCTGGAACATGCATTCCCAGCCCCACTCAAACAAAAGAGCTGCGAATTCATTAAACTATTTAATTATGCCTTTTTATTTTTCTCCATTAGCAAGCCCTGCCAGTACAAAGTAAATAAAGCCACCATGGTCTTTCCCCAGCAGACACACTGACTGTTTTTATTCTTTATTCAGTTTACAATATAAAGGGCTATTTTTCCCCCCTCCTCCTATTCTTGGCGAGTTTCCTAATACAAGCCCTACAAACAGAAGCATCCAACTGTACATGCGACGCATGGAAGCAGTGGGAGCAGGGAGCAGCACTCAGCATTGCGAGCACATACCCCAGACAGCTTTCAAAGTACCAGCAGCCAACGGCAGCCAAACAGCACTTTACAGCCAGCACGGAAAAGATATTAGCTTTTTTTTTTTTATACTCTAGTAAATTTGCTTTTTACATCTATTTCTTTTCAGAAGGGCTTGTTATTGAGCTTACTGTCCACAAATTCCATTGATCTCAGGCTGTGACTCAATCCATATGCTCACGCTTTGACACCAGCACAGCAAGCAAGCGATACAAATCCTGTTCAGGCTACAAACTTATTGATTTTATAGATTTCCCCCAAAGTTGTGATAATGATATATCATTGTTAAATTTGGTAGAACAAACTGCTTTCCCAATCTGTCAATGCGAGCATGAAAACCAATTCACAGCCTTGTTTAGAAGGCTTTCCCTTCAGAAGAATAAGTACTGCTAGCGGAGGCAGATCCCCGGCACCCGCCGCTGGCAGCGGGTGATGGATGTCACCTTTCCAGTTGCCCTTTCCTGACCTGTAGCCCGCTGCGTTCCCAGACTTGCCTCATGGTTATGAGAACCACCCTTCTTTTCCAGGAGCATTTCTCAAATTCATTATTTAAAACTTGCAGTAGATGTAAACCGTAATAATAGCTTTTAAACATATTTCCTTTAAATATTTTAGATGCATTAAGATGACATGAGAATTATTGATTTTAGCAAATCATTTTTGCTTGTTCTGTTCCTGTGCTCACATAAATGGTAAAGCCATGCTTTTCCCTTCCATGAGAGGGAGACAGAACACTGGCTTAAAGAGGAGTGGCCTCACTTCCTGCTTCCATCACAGTTCCTCAACCTCCCAACAGTGGGAACAACAGAACGTGTCCCTTCACAGCGACTGGCTGCCCCGCCAAACCCACTTGGGCATTTTCCTCATGGCTTTTCTCTGCCAAGGCAGAAACCTGATCCGACACATCTCCCAAGCAGCAAACACGACTCCATGCCAGAGGTATTAGGAAGAAGAAACTCAAGCTGTTTCTCAGGTTCTGAGAACACGACATGAGAAGCTCATCAGTCCTTCTGTGCTGATGGAAAGGCTCCCACCAACACCACGTCTGTGGGGTGCAGGAGATGCACACAAACTGTAAACAGCTGTTGTGTTTTTAACAAGCCATGAAATAGCTCCAACAAAACCGTTTGCTGGAATGACAATGTCGGCTTTCATTCCCACATTCTCCTCCAGCTCTGAAGCAACTATTAGCCCTCCAATGAGAGACTTAGAAATCATGAACAAAACACTTGACAAAGAAACTGAAATTAATAAAAAGGAAAGGCTTACAAATTTAGAAAACTAAATTTAGGAAATCCATGTGAATAAATAATTTCTCCCTTGAAAACCTTTTTTCCATCATGGCCTTTCTGCCTGCTATTTATCCATCTTCACTCAACATCCACCTCCTTAGCACTGGAAAAGCAGCTTAACTCCTCCAACATGATGTCACTGGTTCAACATACCCCACACAGCGAGAGCTTTACTGTGCTCTCCCAAGTCCTGCTGTTGATAACTCCTCACATCTGGCAACACATCCCTGACCACTTCACTGTGTTCCTGGGACAACAGCTCTGAGACCCGTTTTGAAGGGCTGAACGTCTCCCACCAGTGCCTCTCCTTTCACTCCTGATTTAATTCAAGGTGATAGGTGCTGAACTCTGTTACCTACCGTGGCTGTTTTGAACTTGCTGAACGCCCTTTCTGAATATGTCTTTGTGAAAAGTCTTTCTGAACTTCAGGGCACTTGAAATTCAAGCACCTGCCTGCAGTCTCACTTCTGTATCTTCCACCTCTGTTAAAAACAACAACTCTGACATACTCCTCATTCATCTGTGCTATTTCCCCTGTTTTTCTCACTGAAACAGTAATGTTAGCCTAAGAGAAAGGTGACAGAACAGTACAAATTCTAGTATTTCATTGTCACATTGCTGAGGAGCTTCTCTTTCAGAGGCAGGAAGGGTGTCAACTTGTCCTCACAACAAGAGGTGGTCAGTTTGCTGGGCAGAGGGGGTTCTATCAGTAACAGAGTCAGCACTCAGCTGGTCTGGTTGAGGAAGTGAAGACCTTAACACGGACAAGTGTCATTATGAACTCGCTCCTGTGATGGGAGAGCTGAGACTTGGTGGAACTGCAGGACTTGCCAAAGGCCCCACAGGACACCAGTGATAACACAGTGCCCACTGATGAAGACCCTCACCCCCAATGTATATTATATCCATTCTGGATAACCTCAGCTTGTGTCTTTTAGAGAAGATATTCACAATGGGAATGTCCTCTCATATTCCCTGTTATTCCTTGTTTACTGGACAGATAATGACTTTACCCCAGTCAGTCCTCACAGCAGCAAAGGCATCACATGCTCCTCTGTTGGGACCTTTTATACCAGTTGATATAGAATTCATATGACTCCACAATAGGAAAAATCTGTTCTTGGTGTTCTGTGGAATTCCCACTCAGGTTAACAATGTGGGTGAGGATTAACAGAACCTCATGGTTCCAGATGATGAGAAAAGGGAACTGCTGCCTCAGAAAAACTGAACTCTGAATGCATTACAAGAAGGTAAAAACATCCCAAGAGTACAAGTACTTCCAAAAATTATCAGACTTCCTTCCTTGCCCCACAAAGCAATCTGCTTGGACAAGCCACAGAACCTCTGCCTTCAATTTACACTTCTGGAAAAATAAGTCTTTCCTTTCTCGCATCCCACTCTTTCTCACTTTCCACACACCACCCCCCCCCAAAAAAAAACAGAGAGAAAAAGGGGAAAAAAAGCCCTTCCTGATAATTGCACTGGTCCAAATGTGCAGGGCTTTCATACAGAATGATGGCTTCCCTTGTCTCCTGCATTTGTTCATCTCCTTTGGGAGGAGCAATTTACAGAAAGCATTATCGATTTTTGCCATAATAGGTACAGAGATGCCTCACTGTCCCCGCTCAGCCAGCTCACTCTCTGCATCACAACTGTCAGGCCAGTTTGTGAAGCCCGTCATTATTTTTTTTCAAGTAAATCCATCACAGGAGTGGGGGAAAAGTGATGAAAATAAAATTATTTTCACCTTGCCATAAAAAAGAATGGCCATGTTCCCTAACAGAAATAAGTGCAAATGCTGTCAACTAAGAGAGCGGAAGGGAAATTCAAAGCAAATAAAAGTGGGCTGGGGGGGGGGGGGGG